>CM068838.1:146249790-146849790 GCA_028554795.2 Sinohyriopsis cumingii | reverse complement strand
CTCATCTAGGACATCAGTGTCTGGACAATATTTGTACCAGTCCTCTATATTGTTAATTTTAACACCTAGGAGATGATGTATTGTTAGTAGATGCATGTTCGGTGCACCCTTTTTATAATGTCATCATGGTAGTCATGAAATGACATACATATTATGTGAGGGAGTCTTACATTAAGGGATGTTCCAACAAGGCTGTTATAAAAATGAATTAAAGCAGAAAAATAGAGTATTTACAGCTGTGAAATCAAATGGTTCTCATGAGCCAAAGACTAAAATAAAGTGAAATAAACTAATTAGCGATAATTAAATAAAGTTTAACCATATGTAATGAGATATATGGCATTACCTGTGTTATAAGTGTGGCAGTATGACAGTGAGGGGCTTTATAATGAGTCTGAGTGTTCTAGATGTAATTGTATGATGGAATGTGCATAACCTGCAAATGATCAGTTTTCCATTTGAGTTCTTAACTATACACTGATTACTTGATAGATGATGAAAGGCAAAGCTTGCCATTTTATTCTTTGAGAATTAAAGCAAATTGGGAATGTAAAAAAAATTCAGGCTAACTTTAAGTTCAAACTTTTAATTTTTTAATTACAGGTGGGAGATGCAGCTTTACTTACCTACCTAAAAACAAGTAACAATGTTTCTTCTTCTATTGTGGAGGCTTTTCTGCGATGCAACACAGACCTTTTACTCAAGAGCCAGGTATTTTAAATATTCTCCTCAGTTAATACATGCATGATATTAAATAGATTCCAGATCAGACAGAATTCCAGAACTCTCTACATAGTTTCTAAATATGATAAAACTTGCCCTAATTGTCACTTATTTAATGGTCTCCTGGTATCCATAGCCAGTCCCATTTCTCCAGATAGAATTTCTTCTATGATACTCATTTAATTAAATGGTCACATTCTTTCTCCAGTTAAGAATACTACACAACTAATTTTACACCAGATTTGCTTTACTTTATCAAATTTGTCCTATTTCACAGTTGTCATCAGTAAGTTCTTCCCACATATTGCTTAGCATGCAAAAGTTCAAATTCAGGTTTCAAACAATGCACTTTTCTATTCCAATTATTGTAAGTGAAATTAAAACCAAAAGTACTATAATAGTATGGATAAAAAGCTATGTGTCCACACAGGTAAGACAAGAGTGATCACTTACTACTTCCAGCCATGCTAGGAAGGATGCTCTTTTAGAGACCTTGCAGAGCTGTTTTCACTTGGTGCTTTGTTCACCTTTGTGGTGAGTCAGAGGAGTTTTCTCACACAGGGAAGTATACTCGATCACTAATTGTTTCTTGCTTTTTTCTTTCCAAGATGAAATTTTACACTTTATTGATCTCACTTCATCATGCAGTGTACATTTCAGTGCCATTTGGTTCCCAACCCTTATGTCTGCAGTGCATTCATTTCAATAATGTCTTCTTAGCCTAGTGAGTGTATATATATATATATATATATATATATATATATATATATATATATATATATATATATATATATATATATATTCTTTCACTCATTGTCCAATATTACATACTGTACATCATTGCAATAGGCTCTTTGTTTGAATTAGTTTCCATGGCTATGTTCCACCAAGCTGAACACAGATTTTCAACACCATTTGATATTCTAGTTGGCCATGTTTGGGGATCAGTCTCCTGGATGGTGCTTGTTTGGTTCAGAGTGTGTCAATACACTCTTGCCAGTGCCATAACAGTGGCTGTTAACCTACAGCTTACAGAAAGAGATGCTTTTCTATCCACTTCTGCCTTTTTTAAAGAACTTCATAAGGCTGCATTTACATTACATGTGTTGTTGTTAAACTTGTTCTTCGATGGTCATGTGGAAGACATATGCAATAGATCTGCCAGATAGACAGATCTCTCACAGGCCCAACCTGCATCCTAGTGTTCTAGCTATAGCATGTAGAATCAGTGAGATACACACATTGTTGGTCAATACAAAATATCTGCAGTTTCATTGTGATGGTTCAATTTTACTCCCTGCTTTCATTGCTAAGAATAGGCGCCTATTCATGGGCAGTTTGTTGTGTAACCCCTTTCTTTATTGGACCCTTAATTTCTTGGGCATTTTCAAGACTCTGCAAGGGTCTTTAAGTTTTACCTGGAATGAACAGAGCTAGTGCAGAAAGAGAGATTTTGTTTATTTCTACAGTTAAAGGAAGGAAAGGATGATATTTCAGTTCAGGCTCAATCATACTGAATATGATGGGTTTTTCACTCTGCATATAGAGGACTAACCCAAGACCAAATGAATTTTGTGCGCATTTCTACTCATGAGGTTCTCAGTATCTATGAGCATATCATCAGCTGTTCCCTAACTGGCATTTTTCAAGCCATGAGATTGGGAGAAAGATTACTGTCTGTCTTCTACCTCAGAGAAGGGCTTATCTTGACCTGGTGTGGCCTTTAATAGCAGTACAACATGCTGTATTCCCAGGTTGGTCCCAGCAGTTTCACAATGACTTGGCCACTTGACTTCTGCGAATTTACATGGTAATTTACATGTGGTTATTTTACATAACTGTAACCCACTGTAACCCATACATATCACCAGATTTGAAAGTGTTTGACACTTTTAGGGATCAAAGATAGAGTCTTCTCTGGGATAAGGGGATGTAACTCCCATTACCTTTTACCAATTCTCCTAAGTTATAATTGGGTAACATATTTGAAGGAAGGCACCAATTTTTGAAGTAAAATATGATTTTTCCAAAATGCTAACTCGATCACAATATGGTTGCATGCTCAATGCAGTAACATCTTGCACTCCAGTTGTAACTGAAGTATGGGTGGGATTCAGCACCAATTCCTCTATCCAAGGGGAGAATATTTGTTCTTGATTCCCATCCATGTTGACAGATTTATAGCTTTTTCATTGCTAAAGAGCTGGCTTGAGAGGGCTGAATGTGTGAGGTAGTGATCATATTTCTAAGGTGTTAAGATCTGGTGAGTATTGTCAGAGAAACGTACTTCATGCTGTTCTGTGGACTGGTATTTTCTTCATATGTCTTGTATTTATGTAAATCATTTGCAGAGATACATCAGTTCTTCAGCATTTAGCATGTCTAGATTATTCGGCACTTTATTCCATGACTATGAAAATGTCTTTGACTGATGATGAGCAAATCATGGAGAATGGAGATTGGTGCAAAATGTGCTCAGATATAACTGATGGAAGAGGTGAGTGTTGAACTGCTCACAACCCACAGTCCTTAATGAAGAGAGTGAGTGAAATTTACCATAAATTCAAAATTTTCAAGGCATACCAATTTTTGGAGATTTTGTGGTTACAACAAACCAGAAATTGAAGTACCCAACAAACAATGATTTCTAAATGGAAACAGTAAGAATTCTTCCATCAGCCATAAAATTAAGTAGCAATGGAATTTTTTTTATCTTCATAAAACCGCACAAATTGATAGCCTGGAAAATAAATTAATTCACAGTAGAAGTTTATTTCTTTTTTTTTTTCTTCCTTGAAGGATGAGATGGATGTCCTCAGCTACATGCTGTCGAAAAGAGAGATACCTCGGACAGTCAAAGAGCTGATCCTGAAATATATGGTAATCTTATCTGTGTATTATTTCTATTTTTAGAACTCCACTAATTGATGTTTAATAGTTATTAATTATAAAGACCTCAGTGTCAGCATGAAGGGGACATAAGGTTGCCCTGAAAGAGAATGTTTCTGCTTCAGATACGTTCCCCAGTCATGCTAATCTTAGGAAAATAAGCTTGCTACCTCCCCAATCAAGCCCTCCCAAAATGATGAAAATCTTTTTCATTGAAGTTATATATACAAAGGGCAGTAACTCCTGCCCATTACCTCTCCTTGCTGCCTCCAGTTGCACTTGTTTTAGGTTTATGCTATGGAACAGGCAATGTTGTACTGTGGACCTCTAAAAAATCCTGTGTTATCTTCATGGGTTTTCAGCCATCCATCCAAGGATTTGGGTTTTTAGTGTGTAGTATGGAATATGTTAAAAATAGTATACATTATTTTCTTTATTTTCACCAATGTTTATCTAAATTTGTCATGTTTGTTGGCTTTGTTTATTCTGACCATATGCTCCAACACAGTATCACTGATGCATGTTGTACAAGTTTTTGCATTCATTGTATGTTTTTCACGTGGTCATTAATGGGTGTTTTTGCAACTTATTAACAATTGGAGTCATTAATTTATTAATTTTTCATTGTTCTTGTCATTTCAGATTAACAATGACAACAAATGTCAAAAGTTCTAGGCCAAAGAGGACATGTGCCTCACCAGCAAAAATGCACATCATGAAATGTATGTACAATCTGGTCAAAATATGTTTTCAGCTGTCCTGTCAATGATCATTATAAACAGAGAGAAAAGGGACAAATAATGCACTGTGCAGTCTGAAGTTTTGAGTATCAACCCCAACATGGCATCAACTGTGAGTTTAGTGTGGAACATTATTGAGATGTCTTCAACATGCATAAAATGAATTGTATGATACCATCTGCCACATTATACATTGCAGCAATAGAATTGCACAGCACTGCAGTTTTGCTGTCATCACAGTTTCTTTACCCATTGTTAGAGCTACAGGTGCATGGCCTGGTACCAGAGATGCTAATGCAGTTATTAAATTCAGGGCAGTTTTTGCCTGCATACCTGTTTTGCATTTCAACAGATAATTTTGACTATATGAGGCAGTGTCCCCCCATTACATTTTTAGGCAGCCCAGTGGATGTATGTTCCCCTGCATATCCAAAGATGGCTATCAATCCTATTAGTCTAGGAATGTTGGGGTTTTACCAGTTAGCCCGCTATCTATATTTGTATGACAAATTCATCCTACAGATCTAACTAGTTGCATGTTCACAGCATACTTGGGGAGGTACCATGACACATATAAGTATGATGGAAATACCTCTTCCATGCAGCTGGTATGGTTTACACAGGCATGGAAGTAGAGATGGACCAAGATGATCCACATAGTGAGTGTTAGAATAATCCTGGATATCTAACATACTCAGATCTGACTATGACGAGAACTGCATCCAGCTTTAAAACTGGCATGAAAGAAATTTAGCAGGTGTTGCTGGCATAAGAATCACCTCAGCCCCTCTACCACTAATCAGGCCTATAAGGTCATGGCTTTGGTTGATTTAGATGAAGAGAAGGAGAGTCCTACTTCTGTCTTCTTCTGCAGTTATCAAATATTAAAGAAATAAAAGACCATCTGTCTAGCAAGGCGCATGATCAGGTCACTTCTAGGGCTTCTCAGAAAGCCAACTAACAGCTGCAACTTTTTCATCTTACTGGTGCAAGACTCAGATGCTTTTCAGACTAAGTGCAAGACTGAATTGGATGCCTTTCAGACTAAGTTCCTTGCCTCAGACAAGAATTTAGCAGCTTTAAATTTTATAAAAATGTCTTTCATGCTACATGAACACTTGTATACAATACTGTTGCCACATTATCAATGTTGGACTTGGTGTCATTAGTGATTTTCCAGCTTGCTGACAAAATGGAGTGATGATCATGCCTGGCAGACTGGCAGAAGTCATCAACAGAATAATACATCATTCCATGGTGATTGCTTTGACTGCCTCATTTAACTTGGACTTGGTTTGGTGAGACACATTTCTGTGTTTTACATCATTTAAGTCACACCATGCCTTGGCATTGTGGACAACACCTTTTGGGTTGTCCTTGCTGTTTGTAGGCATAATCAAAGAAGTGAAGAGACAGGCAGCTAAGGAACTGTCCCTCCAACTTGCCAGTCAGTCTCAACCTCAAAGGAGAGATGATTAGAGACATAAAGATAAGAGATTGTTTACTGTCCAGTCACAGAACCAGTCATATATCAGAAGACAACCTGCCCAGTATAAGACACAGCCTTTTAGAAAAGGTCAAGAAACAGGGTATCTCATTCTCCAAGCCTTCTAGCTTTCACCATTGAATTGCCACACCTACTGCCCACAGAGAGCCTACTGGTGGGCTCTAGATTTCTGCATTCTGCATTCATTTGATTGCTTTATTTTCACAAAATAATTAAGTCCAAGTCATTTAGATGGGTTTCAGATTCCATGTATCCAACTCCCTCCTCTTTTGTCCTCTCCCATAGTGATGGACATGATGGACATACAGTCAGATTCAGAGAAGGACAAAATGATACAGCTTAAATTTGATCATTAATCAAGAAACAGGGAGTGATTACATGAAAACCACATTATCCAGGATTTTGTTTCAGGCTTTTCTTTTCCAGCTGCAAACTGATTCTGATAGCTCCTCTCAGAAGTGACAAGTCCTGGGTCAGCTAGGAGCCCCAGGTGGCTTAGTGTTCTGAGGTGCATGCCTTTACAGATCACTAACTACTCACCTGAGTCCACATGGGTTCGAGTCTCAGCTCAGCCAACACGGGTATGTAAGCAAACTTGCCAGTAGATTCCCATGAGTCACTGGTTCTTCACAAGGTATTCCAAGATTCATCTTCCACCAGATATACTGGCCACCATGTACAGACGATCATGTGATAAAAAATGGCATTAAACCCCACAGACCCCCCCCCAACCTTCATCAATGATCTGCTTGATTTGGTGACATATCTACATATCTGCCCAGCTGAATCTTCTCAGACAACTGTTGTCACAGGTATTCCATGCCTCTCGATACTGACTTCTCTTTCATTCCTGGTTTTTGTCAGGATAACCTTGTGGAGGAAAGAATTTAAACCTTCGATTGTGGAGAGAATCTCTTGCGCAAGAAAGCCCTCCACTTTGAAAGCTTATGATGGAAAGTGGCATGTATACAGGGACTGGTGCCAAGTCACTATCATCATCCTTTGAGTGTCTCAGTTCATCAACATCATTCAGACCTATTAGCCAATTTTGACTTGATTCAGACTGGAATTCCTCACTCTGTTTCTGAAATAGAACCTTTCATAAATTTTGACATGGCTCAGTTCAGAAAATTGAAACATTTAACTTGATGCTACTATTATACAAAATGTGTTTCCAGATAGTTTTGTCTGCAGCATGCTGGGCAAGCAATTTCAGTGGACCTGAACTATCTTCAGTTTAAAATGAATGATTCTGTGAGTCTAATGATGCAACCGGTCTTTGCAACCAAAAATAGGTTACTGCTAGTGTGTAATCAGAGAGTTGTCATATGTTCCTTCTCTTTGACATATACATTGAGAGAAGTAACTATGCAAAAGCCTGTCTGTGCCCATCAAGTGTTACTTTAAGAGGACAGAGAAAAGTCATGGAACAAAGAAAATGACTCTTTCTGTGGATCATAGAAGAGATGATACCATTCGTGAAGCCCTATGATCATGGCTGAAGTGGATTATGTGCTTGGGATACTCTGAAGTCTTGATAGATCAGTTGCCTCATGAAAATTTCAGTTCATTGAGTTAAAGTCATCTCTGCAAAACTTGTGTTTTAAAGTAACATACAATCAATCACATAACAGAAGCTGTTGGCTGGCATGGAGAGTCATCCTTCTTGAGTTTTTATCACAGGGAATTGGCTTTAGAAAGACAAGAATTGAATCTTGTGGGCCCAGTGGCAACTGTCCAGATGACCACCATGCCCAGCTGACATCATCATCAGCTCCTTACAGGTATTGTTTAGTGCTTTCCCTGGATTCATCAATACAGTGTTTGTCCATAAGAAGTTTAATAATATTCTCATTAGCCAGGTATAATTATCACCCAAATCATGTGACTATCAGGCTTTGCTGCTTTCAGTATAGGAGAGCAGGTTATCCTTCATATTGGGAATCCAGCCTTTCATTCCTCAAAAGATGTCTGGGGTATAGGTATTTGAAGGAGAATGCATATTTTTCAGTAAAAATTTTCTCCAAGAATACTTACCTGATTACATTACTTTAAAACTCTTCAAGCTTCCCACCGTGTGAGCAGCCTCGATGATATACAACTCAGCTTAAAACTAGTAACACCTGGTAGCACAAGGGGATGTAATGGACAGGAGTTACTGCTAGTGGCAGTATCAGGTAGGTGGGAGAGGAAAGGGGCAATTTCCCCAGGTGCCAGGTAAGTGGGCACCTTTGGAAGTTGTTTTGTATTTTGCAGCTGAAATTTTAACATTGTTTCACCTTTACCTTAGTTTAATTGGGCCAATTCTTCACAAAACTTACATTTAGGAAGGAGAGGGAGAAAGGGGGCTGGCAGCTGACATGAAAACTGTTCTCTGTAGCAAACTAGAGGCACTACAGAACATTGCCCCAAGGTACCTCAAACTGTTGTGCCACCACTGGTTTATGCTTTTCATCCATATGATCTATATGGAGAAAGATGATTTTTTCTTTGTCTGTCTGGGAGGGCTGGATATGGGAGATAGCATGTTGTTTTCCTAATATTAATGTGATTGGGTAAGTATTTTCAGATACAAATTCACTTAAATATTTCCTTTCTGGAAATTGACTTAGATTGCATACCAAACAATGACACTGAACTTTAATGGTGGCTTGTTCATATGGGAAGGAAATAAGCTTACTGTATTTTACCGTATATATTGGGTCATGATAACATAATTATTTTTTTTCCTGTCCCAGAACGTATGGTGAAACTTTTTTCACCTAGGCCATATGTCCCAAGACTTAAGAAACAAAATACATTTGTATTGCATTTGCGCTCCCCCCCCCCAAACTGGACATTGCAATAATATAGATTAAAACAAATCTTTTTTGATAATAAAAAGAAACTAACCTTGTATTGTTATCATTTATTCCTTTTTTTCAACATGAGCATTAAAGAATAAAATATATCCATGAAATCTTTATATGTAGTGTAGGTTTCCATACTGTAGCATGTAATGACATGAACATTGAGAAACAAATTGTGTTTGGTTGTGCTCAAAGGTTTGAATATGTTATCCAACTGAAAACTTGATCCAACAAAATTGCAAACAAGAGGGAAATAATTAACTGATATCTTGAAGACATCTGTCATTCATACATCACATGGTGTTAGGTGCAAAATAACTAAGATTGAATTATATCCATGTGTGCTGAATTTTTTTTGTTGGGGGGGATATACAAAGGCGGTTTAAATATTAAAGCAAACTTTGGTTCCTTTTCACCGGTATTCATGGGAATTTTGAAAATAAATTGAAACAGTATAACAATTTTTAAAGTGACACAATATAGTGCTTCGTGCACAGACATCGATGACCCAGCATCGCCCAGAAGATTTGGAGAAAATAAAATGTGATGAATTCATGAAGGCCAGAAGAAAAGCAGATGATTTCGCCAACAATATGATCATGAACATGGATGAAATTCTGTTGTACTTTGATCTCATTCCTGGATTTACTTACGATAAGATGGGGGTCAAAAGTGTGAGAATTAGCAAGACTGGTGCAGATTTGAAAAAATCTGACTTCAGTCCATGCAGTTTCCACTTCAGGTGATATGTTGCCTCTAAAACAATTTCATGGTATGAGAAGCTAAAAAAAAATAATATTCATTCACCAAAAGAATGCTTTGTACATGTGCATGAGAAGGGTTGTGCTGATGAGATGCTGCTACAGTGGATTAAAGAATTTTTTCTCAAGTACAGTTTTTTTTTTTAAAATAAAATTTCAGTTAGAGTGCATTTTCTGACATGTAATTTTTGAATGATTTAAAAGGTGTCCCACAACTCACGACATGAAAAAAAAATGTGTTCTAGATCATACAGTTCACAAAAAAGTCACTTTTAAAATTAATTTATGGTGTCCCAACAAAGATGGTGTCCCAACATATATGGTAAATACGGTGATATGTCGAGTGAAACAGCTTAAAGGTCAAAGTCCCAAAAAGACAACTGTTATTTTGTTAATTCTGTCTGTGGTCAGCCTTTCTTTGCTATTGAACTATTAAACATGGGGTGGATACATAATATGCTGTTCATGTTACTCTTACCAATAAAGATCAAGGCTTGTACAGTTAAAATGTCAAGATCTATGAATTGTAGTTAGTATAGAATTCACACCTCCTGTTTGTTTGTTTTCTCTACCAATTTTAAAAAACAAAAATGAATCAAGGATGTAAAAAAAAGCATAAAACATATTTGTTTTACTTATCAGTTTATAATTTCTAATTTGATTGTTACTAGGGGGTCCCAAATATTGTTGGATTTCAAATGTAATGGAAGTGTCTTTAGTAACAGAGCTACCATATTCGCATGGACAGTCTATGTTTTCAAGCAACATATGTGATCAAGGTCATCACTGTCTTTGATAATCCTAATAATTCTGTACATTTTGGACTTACATCTCTTTTAACACATATATACAAGAGTTCCTCTTTTCTAATTGTTCAATTTTGTTTTAGAACTATTAAAACCATACATTGCAAATATTGGACACAGACAACACAGATTTTACTGTAATGGACTGTTCTAGAATACAGAAAAGGACAGGAAGTAGTCTGTCAGCTTGTTTACATCAAGAGCTTCCATTTGGTTTGGAACACCAATAAAATGACAGTGTTAGGGACCCACAGGTGGCAATCAGGTTAGAAATTATAAATTGATGAATGAAATGAATAAGTTTTGTGCATTTTTTTATATCCTTGATGCATTTTGTTTGTTTGTTTGGAAAATCTAAAGGGGTTGCAAACAAAAGGGAGGTGTGTGGAAACTATACATACTTTTTTCACAAAGTGATCCTCTACCCTTTTAATGCATTTATGACATAGTGAGATACTTTAATGATACAAGTTAGTTATCTAAAAAGTGTACAAAATTTAATATTTCCATAATAAAACCTGCTTGAACAAACATAGCAGAAAGACAATAATGTAAAATTAAAAGATATTTCAGAGCTAAAAGTTTTCTCCTTTACTTCCAAAATAATCCCAGTATTGTTTTGATGCAACATTCTCTGAGTAGTGGATTGGTGTTTATGTTGTCAGCTCATGTCACTGAGTAGTGGATTGGTGTTTGTGTTGTCAGCTCATGTCTCTGAGTAGTGGATTGGAGTTTGTGTTGTCAGCTCATGTCTCTGAGTAGTGGATTAGTGTTTGTGTTGTCAGCTCATGTCTCTGAGTCGTGGATTGGTGTTTGTGTTGCCAGCTCATGTCTCTGAGTAGTGGATTGGTGTTTGTGTTGTCAGCTCACATCACTATACCTTTTCAAAAGCATGATAAACCATCTGTTCTAACATAGACCAACATTTATAACATACCATTTGTGTTGTCAGCCCATGTCACTGAGTAGTGGATTGGTGTTTGTGTTGTCAGCTCATGTCTCTGAGTAGTGGATTGGTGTTTGTGTTGTCAGCTCATGTCACTATACCTTTTCAAAAGTATATTAAACCATCTGTGCTAACATAGACCAACATTTATAACATACCATCTCAAGATGTATTGATTTTATTTGTGTTTGCATGAAAAACAAATTTGCTCAATGTACACTCTGTTGGTTTAGGAAATTGAACATGCCTGTCAGTTTGTGACAAATGTGATCTAAGAAATCTTTATAAAGACTGTATCACTTCTGGTTTGCAGTTGGGTCTGATTCTTTTGTAGTCACAGTAACAATGTCATGCTTGATTAGAAAACAAATAGCTATAATTTTTGAAGGCAAAGATGCATCATCTCTTGGTAAGAATTTTCCATTTTATTTTTGCATGAAAGTGAGGCTTCTATCATTAATAGCAGTTGGTAGTTGTTTTGTGGCCATTATAAGAGGAGAACTTCATCACTGTTTATTTGTTTACGTTTATTGATATAAATAGGTATTCCTTGTAGACTTCATAACTGTTTAATCATTTCTATTTTTATTGGATATAAAAGTTATTCATCATAGACTTTATAACTGTTCATTCATTTCTATTTATTGATATAAATATGTTTTTTACTTATTCCTGTTAGCTGATAAAGCAATAATTGCTTAGATTGGGATTATAACTGTTAAGTTTGTGAAGTCTCTTGTTGATCAAATTCGTCATCCATCGTAGTGTACAGGTAGTTAAAATCTGTTTCTGTAAATAAATATAAATCAAATACATTATGATAAAAGAGTTTCATTGTATGTCTTGTGAATGGTTTGGTACAATGGTAGCTTGTAAAGCTTTTGTGCAGTGTATCAGATCAAATCAACTTTAGATTTTTTTTCCTTCAAATTTTTTCATATCATGTTTAATGAATTTTTTTTTAGAATTGTAGTGTATCAAGCTGTTTTGTAGTGAGTTCCAGTATAAATCCAACTTTAGATAGATTTTTTTCCCTCTAAATTTATTCCAAATTATTCCTTTCTCAGTTATAAAATAAAATTATGTTACTATGTGCCTGATACTTGATAGTGTTCAAAAGTTTTGGTGATGGCTCTTTTGGAGCCTGTCTTTGAGTACCTCTTATCAGTTACTTGATTCTGAATGTCATATATATAATTTTTTTGTTTTTTTTTAAACTTAAAATGTTCATTTGTGGTGCATAAAATGAAGCATAATCTGCAATGGGTGACATATTAGTCAACCATATATGCAACATTATTTGAATTAATTAAAAATGAGTAGATTGATTGCTGGCCTCTGTACAAAATTATCTTTATCCTGGAGTAAGCAGCCCATTTAAACAGTCTTTATGTCCCAAGACTTGTGTCTATGTTTGCATGCATGTATATGTGTGTGTGGCCATCTTTGCATGCATGTGTATGTTTGTGTACATCTGTACATGCATGCATGTGTATGTGTGTAGCCAACTGTACATGCATTCACATGCACAAGTGTATAAATTCTTGTTATTATATTTGGACTTGGTATTTGATACACATACAAAATAATTGTTCATTATATTTTTCACATTTGAAAGTTTGTTGATTTTTGTGTTTTATAATTTAATCTAACATTCAGAAAAATGGTGTACTTTTCAAGGCTTAGTTCAATCTTCATATGCTTAGAAGAAGACAAATGTTACTGTGTTTATTTGAAAATCAACATTTCACTGTTTTATTTGAAGTACATGTGTTTGACAATATGAACTACATGCTAGAAAGAGATATGGTTTATATCTGGATATTCGTAACAAATCATCTTTAATTACCAAATCAGAAAATCAGGAAATATATGAGTATGGTACAAATATCTCTTCTCCACAAAAAATCCAGTGCCATTTCCTGATTATACTGACCACTGGATGTACAGGAGCTTAAGGAAAAATGCAGTGTATTTTCTTTCTTTAATGAAATAATGTAGTTGGTTAAGTCACAGTATAATGTTGATACTGAAACACATTATAGTGAGAGAGAACGGTAATTTTAAAAAATCTTACAAAACAAATCAATTTTTGTTGATATTATCATTGATCATTATGTATACTGTGTGAAAAGGCACAGTCTAAGACATGTCTTGTTTGACAGTAAGCTCAAAAATGGATTGTTAGTCATCATGACATAGGTGGCGCAATGGATGAGAAAACTGTTGGCTTTTTAGTTGTTGCTTTCCTTTATTTTTAAAGCAGTCTTTGATAAAATTAAATACATATTTAAATAAAGAGATAGACAGACAGACAAACAGATTTTATCTATATGAGTGTTGTCTGGTTCTGATTTGGGGTTAAAGTGGCCCTTATCCTACCTTGTCAGTTTGACAGATGAGGAAAAAAGATGCAAATTATACAAATTTATATATTTTACAGGTTGAAATAAATTAGGTTTTACACATCATATTTTGGTGTCCATCCATCTAACCCTCATCTGGCTATCCATACAACCATCTATCTTTTTCCCTGTTTTGTTTTTACACAAAATAACTGGAGTACCTTGACTAAACTTTGCATTTGAGACAAGCACAAAAGCTCATGATTTGGGTGTTTAAAGGTTATATGTAAGTGTGAGAGGGATTCTAAGTAGGAAAATGGTTTCCACAAAATAATGTCAGTACTATGTCATAAATTATGGGCAAATTGTATGGATGGTTTGCATTTGAGACAATGGTACATATCAGTTTTTGGGTCAATAGGTCAACGGTCAAGGTTACCAAGATTGCATGAAGGAAAATGCAAGCTTGAGTCTTTTGTCTTAATCAGATTTTGACAATGGCTTGAATTTGAGAGAAGGAAGACACCAGTTGATTTGGATTTAAAAATGTCAATGAATAAAGGGACAGCGAATTGTCACCAACTCAAAAGTTTGTTAGCAGCTTGCATTTTTGACAACCTATTTTGGTTGGCTTTCATATGAAGCAAGGAAACAAATTATAAATTTTGGGATTGAGGGGTCAAAGGTCAGGTAATATTGACAGTGGTATAGTATACAAACAAGTTAAATGGGTACTATATCTTTTAATGACAGAATAGGTATCAGACCAATGAAAGAGGGTTTTACATGAAGAGATATACTAATACTACTTACAGTATTGCTGGTATATAATGTTCTGTTTATTGTATTCTTGTTAAAATGTATGAAATATCTGTTTACTGTCTATTAATTAAGAAAATAATATCAATTTTTTAAAAAAAATATTTGTACAATGTAATATTAATATTTGGAAATATTAATTTATCAATTTGAATTATTTCCAGCCTGGAATATGGATTGCAGTAGAGAGGGATGATGCTATGAGTGTTCGCAGATTAATTAACCAGTGGTGTCACATCAGCACACAAAGGGTCTGTAAAATGTACATGTATTAGTCTGTAAAATAGAGTGTTTCTCCCATGACTTGTGTACCCAGGGCACAAAAGTAGTCTCCAAAATGGAGTGTTTCTCTCATGACTTGTGTACCCAGTGCACAAAAGTAGTCTGTAAAATAGAGTGTTTCTCCCATGACTTGTGTACCCAGGGCACAAAAGTAGTCTCTAAAATGGAGTGTTTCTCCCATGACTTTTGTATCCAGGGCACAAAAGTAGTCTGTAAAATAGAGTGTTTCTTCCATGACTTGTGTACCAAGGGCACAAAAGTAGTTGGTAAAATAGAGTGTTCTCCCATGTCTTGTGCACTCATCATGTAAGGGAGTGAACACAGTCAACAACACTAAGCTGCTAGATATTAAAATACATGTGTATGATCTCTTCCTTAATGCACAGTCCATAAAGTTGCACGATCAATTACATTATGATGACTATAATGTTAACACAGTGGCTTAAAAGTGGTAAAATTCAACTTAGATACCCCATTGGTCTGGATAATGTATTCATTCTACATGTTAACCAAACACATGACCAGCTGCTACTTGCTCAATTCAGTTAGCAAGCAGTGTCAATATTTCATGTGTTCTAAGCTCATAAAAATAAAAAGATGCTAACTTAATTGAAAAGCAATGGAATCACTCTTTTGTTTTGAGCCTGCCTCATGTGTGAACCACCTTCAACCACTAGAGTGTACTTAAATCAATCAAGCCATGAAAATGTGTGAAAGAGTGGACCTAATTCTCAATGGCTTTGAGAATGATGGTCAATATTATTTACCTGACAAACATATGAGTACCAGCAGAATTGATTGACACGTTGTTGATTCAGTAGCTTTGTCTGAAAATCAAGTGTGAGTTTCAATACTCTGCAGTTTCATTAGTTATTGTGTCTTTTTGTTTCTTAAAAAAATCATGACAATGATACCTCAGTATTTGTTTTAAATAATACCGTTCTTAAAAAAAAAGAGTGTGCAGAAACTGAGTAAATACAGAAATGTAGAACAAATCTGAGGAATGTCAATTCAAGATAAAAATATGTATATACCACATTCCAAACCATTAGCGCTGTTAAAGAGATGTCAGGATATGAGTAAGGGTGTTAGTCCAGTTCATCTTGGACTATCTGGATAAAGACAACATGATACAGCCTTGTGATAATTACATTTTAATTTTAAATTCAATCCTGATTATCTGATCAGTGAATTTAAAGAGGATAACATGTTTGAATTGTGATAATTATCTCATTAGTGAACTCAGTGAATTTAAAGAGGATAACATGTTTGAATTGTGATAATTATCTCATTAGTGAACTCAGTGAATTTAAAGAGGATAACATGTTTGAATTGTGATAAGCTGCCCATTAATGTCCAAAAAATTATAAACACAAGTTTAGTGTTAACCCCATTCTGGCACACTTTAGAACATTTGTTGAAATATTGTCAAAAGATATAATTTTCTGTGACATTACATCACGTGGCGAGTAATGATGTCATACTCATGTGAAAGTTTCCAAGATATTTACTGATGCAGATTCTGATGTTTGAATGCATATCATGTGTTAAAATGGTGAATATGTTTTAAGCAGAAATCATATTTCCATCCTTACATTCCAAACAATTTTCAGGTGAGTTGCCAAGTGATGGACCAAAAGGATGTCATAAATATTAAACTTATTAAACTGAATATGATTCTGATGGGTATTTTGAAAGTCACAGGCCATACTCTAAAAATTTTCTTTTTATGTCAGATTTACATTAGGTGATTAAAAGTAATTATACTTACAAAAAAGAATAAAATATTATCAAGTATAAATTGAAATAATAATTTAATTACTCAATATAGAGGTATGCAATGCTGTTACCTCCCCTTAACTAAGATTTCCAACCGTTAGAGGATGCCAACCGGAAATGACACATTTATCCCCACAAAAGGATGCACATGCTTCTTGTAGTTGACAAAATAAAACACTATAAACTATGGATAGGGAACATTTAGATGAAAGTATTGAAAATGAATTTACTGTTCAGCTTTACATGTATGAGCCTATGCCAGAAAAGTGCCACTCTTCCTTTTGTGAGAAATTCATACCTGGAGCATTGGGGGCGCTCACCAGTTATTTTGTACTTTAGAGAGAGTGACGTATGTAAGGTGAAGTTGTTTGCATTTGAAACATGCACAGTGGAGAGAATGTTGTTATACCTCTATGCTGCTTTGATGCAATGTGGCTGACATTTCTTTGGATATTGTACATGCGGAAATTGTACATGATCTAAGCACATTGCTAACTAAAATGTCTGCTTCCTTGTGCTAAAAAAATCAGACTGTCTGCTTCCTTGTGCTAAAAAAATCAGACTGAATTAGTCTAAAGTACACTATCTTTAGAGCTATTAAAATAGGGAAATGAATTTTCCCAGATTAGACAATAGCAGCTTCTGAAAGTGCAATGAATGAATTACCAGGTATGTAAAGTGTAAAAAAAAGTTATTGGCTCTTTTTCTTCCAATTTACCTCTGAAGTTCTGGAAGTGAAAATAACTATGTGGAGCTAGCAGTTTTTTTTTAAAGTTTCACATATAGAGTAAGCCACTCTGTATACTCTATAACCCATATTACACCCATCAATCATACACCAAAATGAAAGGAATTAAAGGTTCTTTGAACAATAACTAAGATAAACAAGGACTTTTTTAAATAGCCAGTGTAACCAGTGAGGAAACCCAGGGAAATTCTTTTAAAAAAATAAATTCTAACCCTATGCAAAATACAAAAGTGTAGAGCGCCACCATTGTAAATAGTGCTTCAACAATAGAATTCCCATATTACCTTCCAGTAGACATTATAGCATGTTGCCCAGTTTATGAAAACTAAGCTCTGTGATTATTTAAATGAAACTGGATACATTTACCACTGCAGTTTTTTTGTAGTAGAATTATTACAGTTCACTTACATTTTTTATTTATTAAATTTGAGTCTGAAATTCTGACAGGACTGGATGTACAACCTGTGAAAGCTTTGATTTTTGCAGAAAAACTGCACCAGACATTGGGATTTCTAAAATAAGCTGATTTAGTGTAATAACTCTCCACTGTGCTTACGTGTATGTGTTTGTGTAATTTTATATATATATATATATATATATATATATATATATATATATATATATATATATATATATATATATATATAAATGACTGATTCTACAGACATGTATACCTATAATGATAAACATCCCAGAGTAATACCTTGTATTTCTTCTTTTTTAAACCGTTTTTAGTTCATATTTGCTATAATAATGATAAGTAAAGAGCTTAATTAAAGTCTGCACTCTGCATGTTCAAAAAGTATTATGATTGTTTCAAACTTTAATATTTTACATTTGCATTAACATGATTGTACTATAATCTTTATTTGATATATTTTACTTAATACGCTCATTCTGTCCATCTTCTCATAGAGCTTTCTACGGGATTTAGGAGGTCCAAAGTTCTTGGGTGACGGAAGGGATATTTTTTCTTATATTCAACAGTCTCTGGGAAATTGTAGGCACTGCTGTCTTTAACAGATTCAATTTTATTTGTACACCAATGGATTTCATCATTTAAGGAGGATGTAAAAAGCAACTGTCCTCAAAATGCGTTACGCACAAGCAGGATGTTGCTTTTGGCATAAATGTTACAACTTTCCCAATCCATAACCCTATTTGATCCCACAACTTCAATCCACTTTTTCCAGTAAACAGGGTCTTTCAGAAAAAGAAAGAACCCTTTTGTCCCATCATCACTCTTTTGGTTACATCCGTAGGCAACACAGTGCACCATAATTGCTGTAGAAAACCATGTTCATTAAGATATGTCACATAGACATTTACATGGGAAAATAAAACACATGAATAGCTAGAATGGATAAATGCACATCATATCCGTTTTTGGCATGCAGAAACTACAGAATGTTTGCTGATATTGCTGAAAATAATTTTCATTTAAAAAACTAAGTTTTACATCTAATTAAACATTTTCATGGTGTACATACATAACAAATGCATTTCTTTTATGACTTTAATAATATCACACTTTTGTACAATATATGTGGCCATTGACCTTTAAATGAACCTATCCAACCAAGTGATGGTGCTTAGCATGTACAGTTAGACAATCAGTACTTCAGGTGAACCAGTTCTTGGAATGAATTCTGAAGCAGAAATCGAATCTATTTACAACAGGTTGAGCAATGTTAAGGATAGCCACCACTCAATCCTGTTTTTGTTTTGAAATAAAAATGTCTGTTGATAAACAGTAGACTAATTTATGTATGTACTTCTTGTTGCAAGTCAGTGAAATTTTATGTTTCAGAATGGAAAGACGCTATTACAGCTTGCACTAGACGTTGGAACTGAAAGTATCATTCGAATTGTGGGCAGTATTGGACCCTCCATGGTATGTTTAACTATGTTGCCAGACAGTGTTGATTAGTGGGCAGTATTGAACCCTCCATGGCATGTTTAACTATGTTGCCAGACAGTGTTGATTAGTGGGCAGTATTTGACCCTCCATGGTATGTTAAACTATGTTGTCAGACAGTGTAGATTAGTGGGAAGTATTGGACCTTCTGTGTTATGTTTAACTATGTTGCCAGGCATTGTTGATTAGTAGGCAGTGTTAGAGCCTCCATGGTATGTTTAACTATGTTGCCAAGCATTGTTGATTAGTGGGCAGTGTTAGAGCCTCCATGGGATGTTTAACTATGTTGCCAGGCAGTGTTGATTAGTGGGCAGTATTGGACCTTCTGTGTTATGTTTAACTATGTTGCCAGGCAGTGTTGATTAGTGGGAAGTATTGGACCTTCTGTGTTATGTTTAACTATGTTGCCAGGCATTGTTGATTAGTAGGCAGTGTTAGAGCCTCCATGGTATGTTTAACTATGTTGCCAGGCATTGTTGATTAGTAGGCAGTGTTAGAACCTCCATGGTATGTTTAACTATGTTGCCAGGCATTGTTGATTAGTGGGCAGTGTTAGAGCCTCCATGGTATGTTTAACTATGTTGCCAGGCAGTGTTGATTAGTAGGCAGTGTTAGAGCCTCCATGGGATGTTTAACTATGTTGCCAGGCAGTGTTGATTAGTGGGCAGTATTGGACCTTCTGTGTTATGTTTAACTATGTTGCCAGGCAGTGTTGATTAGTAGGCAGTGTTAGAGCCTCCATGGTATGTTTAACTATGTTGCCAGGCATTGTTGATTAGTAGGCAGTGTTAGAGCCTCCATGGTATGTTTAACTATGTTGCCAGGCATTGTTGATTAGTGGGCAGTGTTAGAGCCTCCATGGTATGTTTAACTATGTTGCCAGACAGTGTTGATTAGTGGGCAGTATTTGACCCTCCATGGTATGTTAAACTATGTTGTCAGACAGTGTAGATTAGTGGGAAGTATTGGAGCCTCCATGGTATGTTTAACTATGTTGCCAGACAGTGTTGATTAGTGGGCAGTATTTGACCCTCCATGGTATGTTAAACTATGTTGTCAGACAGTGTAGATTAGTGGGAAGTATTAGAGCCTCCATGGGATGTTTAACTATGTTGCCAGGCAGTGTTGATTAGTGGGCAGTATTGGACCTTCTGTGTTGATTAGTAGGCAGTGTTAGAGCCTCCATGGTATGTTTAACTATGTTGCCAGGCATTGTTGATTAGTGGGCAGTGTTAGAGCCTCCATGGTATGTTTAACTATGTTGCCAGGCAGTGTTGATTAGTAGGCAGTGTTAGAGCCTCCATGGGATGTTTAACTATGTTGCCAGGCAGTGTTGATTAGTGGGCAGTATTGGACCTTCTGTGTTATGTTTAACTATGTTGCCAGGCATTGTTGATTAGTAGGCAGTGTTAGAGCCTCCATGGTATGTTTAACTATGTTGCCAGGCATTGTTGATTAGTAGGCAGTGTTAGAGCCTCCATGGTATGTTTAACTATGTTGCCAGGCATTGTTGATTAGTGGGCAGTGTTAGAGCCTCCATGGTATGTTTAACTATGTTGCCAGGCATTGTTGATTAGTAGGCAGTGTTAGAGCCTCCATGGTATGTTTAACTATGTTGCCAGACAGTGTTGATTAGTGGGCAGTATTGGACCCTCCATGGGATGTTTAACTATGTTGCCAGGCAGTGTTGATTAGTGGGAAAAGTATTTTGCAATGTTTTAATTTCAATTTAATTTGCAATGCTTTAATTTTAATTAAATCAGTATCCAAAGGACAAGGAACAGAATAATATTAATTCTTCATTTACAAGTATTGTCTCTATTGGAGTGGGATCTTGAAATTGTTATGTTAATTCATATGTATGAATGATTTACTGATTATAAATTGATATATACACAAAAATCCATATTCATGTTTATTTTTTTTAAGTTAGCAAATTGAAGAAATTGATGTGGATTAGGAATACGTTGAATATATTGAAGTCACAAGGCTGAGATGTATTTGTATGCCATATCAAACAAGTTCTTTTCCTGACTTGGAAAAAACATTAATGTAGTTTTGTATTTATTACTTACAATCTCTTGTCCAAAGATTGTTACATATTAAGTGTGATTGGAATTTAAAACAATTTAGGACTTATTAAAATTGGATTTGGTTCAGTGAAAAAATTGACACAGTGATTTTAGTGAAAACATAAATGGTTCCAATCTGGGTGTATGATGTGGATTGAATGCCAGATTGTTCATGTAAGATAAAAGCAATAAAAAGATATAATTCTGATTCCACATAATATGCATGTGAAATAATTGCAGTAGCTGTTGAAGCTTATGGACTCCATTTATCCTAAGCAGTCCATGCAACCTATTTCAGTCAATGTTGATTTACAAGAAACAAATTCATAAAATTACAGTTTTAAGACATGTCTTTTTTGTTGATCACAAATAAATTAGCTTTTGCTGCATTTTTTTTTTCAGTGGTGGGGGATAATGTTTATAATAAGGTTTTGCAAGAAATGTGTAACACCAGAATTCGTTTTTGAAGTTTTTATGGTTCTGCTTCAGGTATATGCCTTAAGGTCAGTTTTAGAAAAAATAAAAGTGAGGAAAGCTTGAATCCATATTTTTAAGAAACTAATGGTAAACTCTGGAATGGAATTATCAATCAGTTAGGGTTATCACAAATTCTTGTATCTGATCTGCAAAAAAGTGAGATCTTTCCCATTAATGACACAAAAAATAATCTGTACAAGAATTATGGACATGTCATTCAGTAACTTAATCTAAATACTTGTTAATATTCCACTGTTGTAAATTTTCACATATTTAGTACATTTGGTTTTGTATGATTTTCAAATTGGCATATTGTATATATACTATCATTTGGTACATTTCAAATGATATTTTTTTATGATTTTCTAAGAGGTACGAGGCAAACTGAATATGTACTATTCTTCTTCATTGGCTTTAGAATCTCATTCATTTGGTGGTTCCCACAGTAAATTTGAACAATCTCGGTGTTCTCATACATTTCTTTATTTATAAAATTTTAATTGCCTGCTTTTCAGGACCTAGCACATGGAGTTCTGGCCGGAGATGTGGAATATGTACAGAAAGTTTTGAAGTCTGGGAAAACACTAAATATAAATCTAAAGAACTTGGTAAGATGATTGTTTGCTTTCTTATTGCTTTATGTGTCCATTTTACGTTATTAATTTATATGTGGTCGCTTTTTTCCATGCATCAAAGTTACCCAAGTTGTATCAAAGAAATGATCTGGATGATGATTGCTTGTTTTTTTATTTGTGCTTCAGATATGTTACCCAGTCAAAATACATTAGGAGATTAACCACTACCTTACAAATTCGTCGCTTCCAAATATGTTGAAAGTGGTAAAAGTTATCTGCCCACCTAGGTGGAAGTCAGACAAGAGTAATTTCCCCTTGAATAGAGGGATTGGTTAAAAATCCCATCCACACTTCTACTCATGCTAAGAAGCAATCTCTTTTTTGAAATTTTGCAAAACTGAAATCTACTTGTGCTTTTTTACCACTGACTGATTCTGAGGATTTTTCTTCACATTTTTCATAATTCAGCCATATTTCAGTCAATTTCTTGCTCTCTCTTCATCATAGATGAATATTTTGCACTTCATTGTTCTAACTTCATCATATGATAAGCTAGTAAGCACCATTTTAATAGCCTTTCTTAGGGTTCATAGAAGTTAAGTCAGTTCAGCCACATTACTGCAGTACTAGCAGGGAGGGTGAACAGACCACTTGCTTTAAAGTCCAATTATGAAAATTGAAACTTCATATGAAAAATATAAGGTCAATAATGCCAAACCAAGAGTTAGCTCATTTTGCTACTTCATTTTTGTCGTTCATATTTTTCAAAATTTGTAATGCGTGTTTTTGTTTACCCATCAGACACTCATTTTTAGTTGCACCCTCCCTGCTGCTATCTTTTTATCCTAAGATTTTATCAAGACCTATGTGATATAGTGACTGAGGATCATGCAAATTCATTGTTATAAATGCGTGTGGGATAGCTTGTGTCTTTGAAAAGAAGTTTTTGAACTTAATCATGTCCATATCCCCTGAACACCAGGTCTTATGAATGTTTCGCAGAGTATGTGTATCAACTCCATTAAACGCAACTAAAATATTACAGTTATTTTTGATCACTTTAGGTATTTGTGTATATCGCTGAGTAACATAAATCACGACTGTGTTTTTATGTCTGCCTTGAGAAAATATCCGAGCTGGATTTGCTTGTTTGTCCAACATTACGTTGTTATATACTACGAGATTATTAATAAATCCATGGAAGTCATCTACAGATGGAGCTTCAGCAATATCGGTGATAAAATTAATAATATCATTACCATCCTTGTCCAACAATTTTGTGTTTTCATTAAAATCTTTCAGCACATCATAACATCACTGATCATCTACAGATGGTGCCACTAAATATAATCTATTCCACTGGAGCCATCTCACTATCAAATTAAGCAGTAATTGTGTTTTATCCGATCCGAATGGACCTATTATTATCATTCTGATGGAATTCGGTAATGCTGAAATATGTTTTACTGGTCTTGTTTTCGTATTGCTGAAAAATCAATGATATCCATGTTGTAGAAATATAATAAATAATATGGATTTATATTGTGTTCAGTGTAGAGCACCCACTTTCACAAGTGGATTAACAACAATAATAACAAACAATAAAGAGCATGCACTTACAGGTAAATGTGTAAAATGTGATAGAAGCAAATAAAAAAATTCTCCCTTGACAAAAAAAACAGGCGGCAGTATCGCTGCTTCATTATGAAAATTACCAGAACTCCATGGGCTAAATACCCAGGAGAAAGACATCTTCCTGGATATCATTATTGTGGTCCTGGAACTTGATATCTGACTTGATGAGTGAAATCAACCAAGACCTGGAGAATATCCAATAAATGCGATTGATCAAGCGTGTCACATTCATGATGTAGCATATAAAAAGAAGGATTTACAATGACATATTGCAGATGTGAAGTTGATTCACTCAGTAATTTCCGTAAAAAATAAATCTCAGAGAAAAACTTGCTAGCTTTCTAGTATGATCTGTGATGATAGTTAAACTAATCAGCCAATTATTATTATTATAATGGAATCGATTTATTATAGCCCAAGAGGATATTGGAGGGGTAGAGCAGTGATTAGTAAACTTGCTGATGCAGCAAATGTCACACGTTCTGTTCCTGCAAAGTGGTTGGCATGACAGGCAATATGGTAAATTTATCTACCACCACCTAGACAAATTCAGTATGCACATTTTGATGTCAGTGCTCCAAATGAAGTTCATCAAGCAGATATTTTATTTTTACCACACAATACCATTAAAATTGGTAGACGTTATTCACGTACATACAAATATGCATTGACTGTCATTGACGTTGGAAATTGATATAAAGAAGCAGAACCACTGTCAACTGAAACAGCACCTGAAGTTGTATCTGCTTTTGAACAAATTTATCAATGAGGATTCTTGCGATGGCCACATTTACTACAGATTGATCCTGGCAACGAATTTCTTGGTGCAGTATCATCTCTGATGAAAAAACATAACATTAAAATCAGACGAGGATGTACTGAAATCGCAATCAGGCAATTGTTGAACAATTTAATCAAACACTTGCTGAGAGATTGTTTGGATATCAATATGTGAAGGAAATAATTCAGAAAGACAAAAGATCTCGTGAATGGGTTGCAAGACTACCAAATGTGATAGCTGCATTAAATAATGAAATTACTAGTGCGATTTCTATGAAACCCATCAATATGATCATGAAAAAACATATACCAATACAATGACATGACTTTTCAAAACAACCAGTACTGATAATGTGACTGTGAGGTATTTATATGAACCTGGTGAACTTGAAGCTGGTAAAAAAAAGAGCAAATGATCCTATTTGGAGTGTGCCAACACATACAGTTACCAGCGTGGTAAGATCCACTGATAGACCTGTAATCTGCAGATTAGATTCAACTGCTCTTCAACGTGGATTTGTACTTGAACAATTGTAAGTAATTCCTGAAGACACACAATTAACACCGCATTCACTTTTGTGAACTAGCACCTCAACATCGATTACACTTAAGACGGGTCAGCATCACATTTTCACGTGTGTGACCAAGACTACTATTAATTCTATCTACGGTAAACTGTCTTGGATTATTATTTCAATACTGCCACAACATTACTGTGATACAACTTGCACAATGATTATTTTGCTGTTGTTTCAGCATCATGATAAATTCAACATCGAGATTAAATCACATTTTTTTTTTGTCACATTGTTTATAACTAATTTTTTTCTTACTACATCCTTATCAATAACTTTATCACTATTGCCAGCAGTTTCTGTAAAGTTTATGATAACCCTCCACAGCTGAGATATACTTCTGACTCGAGATACTGCGAGATAAACTAAATTGGACCATTCAATACAATCATCAACAATCCAGATATTAATATCAGAAATATTTAATCCTTGTGACGAATGAATCATTATAGCATATTCTAGAGTCCACAGAGTTTTGTCCATTGTTAACGCGCTCTCAACAACACTGACAGGAACTAAAACAATATCATTTAACACAAGATTTTGTTTCACTGACGATCCTGGTATATCAACTTCAGTATTTTTTTGTTGCGTATCTGCTGGTCAGTAACACAATGGTACAGGTAGATTTGAAAAATTTCATTATATAACAAATAATTGTTGTTGAAGTGTATCACGAAATATCTTTCTACTTACAACTATCAAATAGTCTGGTCTCTGTAAATTCCAAAAATTGTTAATAGGAGTTTCTGAAATTATCTCACACATTATTTCACACTGAATTTTATTTGGTTGTAGTCTGATTAATTTCTTAAACTCTCTTAATTCTGGATCAAGCGCTCTATGATCATCAGTTATTTCCTCATAATAATCTTCAAAATTCCTTAGCCATTTATGTGGAGACAATCCAACAAAAGGTGGCTGTTGACCATGATCATTGTGCATTATTACAGCAGTATCTTTTGTCAACAACCAATCAAGAAATATTTTTAATGTCCCCAGTAACACTGTACATATTTCATTCCAGATAATAATCTTTGGAATATATTTTCTCCCATTCATTCAGGAGTCCATGTATCTCCCTTCCATCGAAAGAAGCTGTGATAAGTATGAGATATAATTCCTTGTTCGTTCATTTCTCTGATGAGTCTATGTGTAGGTGTTAAAACTACCATATCAACATAGTTTGAAGAACTCTGACAAAATAACTCAATTACATGTGTTGTTTTACCTGAACCTCCCGGTCCATTAGGGTAAACAGTCTTATGTCTAGTGACAGGATCACATACCAATGGTGCTGATAATAATTTTGATATTTTATTATTTTTGTAATAAATAATTTTGATTTCAACGTCGGTAGATACAGAATAACTAAGTATCTTTGCTTGTTTTATTCTCCATTCGCCCCATGATGCATAAGCACCTATATATAATTGTTCTAACAATCTTGCATGTTTTTTATTGATATAAAATGAATCTGTAGCGACTCTAACTGCGGTATCAGAAAATCTGTTTATCATTGATAATAAATTTATTGAAACATACGCAGGCTTTGAAGATCTTAAATGAGTAATCTGCGGTAACTCACCATCAATATAACTCACAATTGTACCTAATTTAGTTCCATTTGGCAAGAAAACTGTTTCTCGACTTATAAACATATTTCTCTTCATTGTATCAGCAATTATAAAATCTAGTTCAGCATCATCTATAATTAATCTTGTACAATGTCCTTTATGATCATATGATCCTCCTTGGGTAAATTTACCAATTAATTTTCTGCCAAGATTTTTTTCGATTTTATTCTCAAAATTGGTTATATCAGGATTTTCTTCATCAGAATACTTCTTTTGCTGTGGTAACCAAACTTGTTTTTTTTGTGGACTATATGATGTAATTGCTTCACTTACTTTTAACAATAATAGTATTTTTACATCAAGCATATATCGTAATAATACTGTTGGTGCCCACATTTTTTCTGAAAAGTGTTAGCCAAACCAGACATAACAAATTGGATGATGATCTTCAGCAAACTTAAATGACTCGATACAAGCGAATCCAGTCAGGTGAAAATCTGGTAATGGTCCATTTATTGATACTCTTGTCATCCTGTGTGTTGGATGTCCAAATCACTCAAAATACTTAGAACACCCTCTCATTCCAAGAAAACTTCCAGGATAACATGCAACCATATCAACTGAGATAACATCCTTATAATAGTATCTGGTATTCGATAATCCACTGTGTCTATATTCGACACAACTTGATATTATATCATCAAGAAAATCAAACCTCGTATGCTTCCACAAATTTTTCTCTCTAGCAACATGAGCTGTGACTGAAGGAATCGTAAAACAATTACTGAGCAGCTTTTCATGATCATCTGTGTATTTCAGCGCAAGATTTTTCATTTCTTCATGGAGAAATTCTGTTTGATAAATCTCACCATTAGGTCTTACAAACTGATCAAACTTATTTTCTTCGATATAGATACTCCATCAGGTTTTATTATTTCATTGTGAGTTTCTTTAGAACTCTGAAATAACCTTTCTGATATAGGATCATTCTTACTTATTTCGTTAATAAAATTAAATATATCACTGTTATAGAACTTAACAGTTCGATTTTGTGGAAATATTGTTATAGCCGATGTCCACCTGTGCTCATTATGATCAATAATATTTATTAGAGTTCCTTTCGATTTATATTTCAATTCATACAAAATCATTCCTGTTATTGTTTTTTGTTGGGAATTTTAATTTCTTTCCTAATGCAGCAACATCATTTATTGTAGCTCCTATATCCATGACTGATTCAGGCCATTTTGTTTATTTTCTTACATCATAGATCCATTAAACGATTTCCACATATCACGTTTGTAAAATGTTCCATTACTTGTTCGGTTTGAGATACTAATGCTGGGTTTATCATTCAGTGGATATGTTGCATAAATAACCACGATTACAGGATACGCTCTTTCATAATATGGTTTGTCAATACCAGTCATCATTCCTGGTTTGGAATTTTTATTTAATGTAACAATATTTCCAGTGTGAAGATGGACAGGGTCATGTTTGTCACGGATAATCTAAGTATCATCTAATCCCACAATAAATTTTACTCTGAAAAAATATCGTTGATTATAGAGATAATTAATAATCATCACCGTTCATTGGTCATTCATTGTAGCATCAATAAGACCTTTGGTGTTGTGCATAATTCTGAATGTTGACAACACATGAGATGCGCCGCCTCTGATAAATTCTTTCTTGGCGTCATGAATACTTTTAATCAGAGTTTTCGTTGGATCAACCAGAGCTTGCCTCTGCAAGTCAGAGGTTCTTCTATCAAGATCGAATCTAGATTTAGAAGGTTCAATTACAGATAATCTCTCAAATTCTTCCATATTATAATTAAGTCAAATATATATTTAAATTGAAATATAATTATATATATAATGATTCAAACAAAGAATAAATGCAGATGGCTTATTATAGGTTCCACAACTCCCTGTAATAAAGCGTGTGTAAACAAATTCTGTGGAATTCACTTACAAAGTGTACAAAGAGGGAGTTTAGGACCGAAACCGTGTTTGCAGTGTGGTGTTGGGGTTAGAGGAGAAATGCAGTTGTGTGTGCAATGTGGTGGTAAAAAATACAGAGAGCAGAACAGATATTATGATTTTAAAAAAATAACACTGACAATAAGGACAAGGTCGTACAAAATGCTGAAGATTATCTCACCAGATTTTCAAACTATTTAGACAAATAATATTATTATATAAAATGGAGCAAAATGAACATGGAGCAAAATGAATTTATGAAACATGCCATCATCAAGAATTATGAGGCATCTTGTGATGGTATCATCAGGCACTGTTGACTAAAAAAAACAGTCAGTACTGTCACTAATACTGGTTATCTCAAATTTGCTGCCTTGGGAAAAAAATATTTTTATCATTGGTTTGTCTACGGTTGTTTTCACGGGGTAATCAGAGATGTTCTTGTGATTCAGATCCAAAAAATAATTATTTAATTAATTTATGAGCTGTTACATAAAGTAAGATTTGCAGATTTGGAAATACTGGGAAATATAAAACAATTACAATTAGGGTGGTTAAATCCATAAATACAGAGACTGGTGAAGAAATAATATTTCATCAATGAATGCAGCTGGAAAATATTTTGACATTTCAGTACCTTTGGTTCAGTGTATCACAAGTAAAATATACAAATCAGCATTTTCGAAGAAATATAAACAAAAAATAACATTTCAGTATCTCCCAATTGTGTTAGATACAAACAGTTGAAGGGAGGTAACTCTGTCAAGCTAGAGGTAGAGTAATTAAGTAGTTACCCTGCTTGTTACTGCGTGATATTTTTTTGGGTCATCATTCAGTTCTTAACGGGTATGTGTCTAAATTAGCTGTTAGTTGAGTAATGTAATTTTGTGATAGTTCAAATTAGTTGAAGGGTTTTTACACCTTTTAATTTTATCCCCAGATAATTTTGTCATTGGCAAAGTCAGGACAGAAAAACAATAAATCACACTGCCCGTTAATGTGTACAATACAGCTAAGTTATTTTTAGATCTCTAGGTAAATAGCTGTATACAGACCTACATGTATCTTAACCTTGACAAAATGAAAGGCAGAATATAATGTGTGATTATTTTATACAGTGTGTTCTGGAAAATGGAAATAAATCCACGCTGTAGTTTATTTACTCAGTATAATAATAATCATTTGTAGGAATCCAGCATAGGCAACTTCATATTAATTTCTGAAACTTATATCAGTAAGGTTGGTACATAGCACAGTACTTGAGGTCTGGCGTTCCAATCCCATGACTTACAAACTAATTACATTTTAAATATATATTTATTATATAATAAAATATGAAAATATTAATGCTAGTATTTCTGCAGTTGCAAAATTAAAACATGATGGTATAAAAACATGTGATGAATTAAACCCCGAGAAAATTATTTGTGATTTTGAATCATTACAAGAATGAAAATTTGAAGGTAGATATATACTACCAGTAGAATATAGGTTCTTTAAGCTGTTTCAATCCTTGGCGACAGTCCAAGATACATAAGTTGGGAAATTCTTATCTCTCTCACACAATTGAATAAATTAGATCAGAATTATCTCATGAATATGAAACAAAAAATACATGCATGAGACAATTGAGAAAGATTATGTCTGATTGTGAAAATGAAGGCAGTGTCAGTGACCGTAGTGATTTTGAAAGTTATGTAAGGGAGCGTTTCAACTTTGTCTGGTGTAAAGGATTGTGAAATGACATTTAGATTTATTTCTGATAATATTTGTTCTCATTTAGAAATATTTCTGATAATATTTATTTTCATTTAGATATTTTTGTGAAAATAATAATCTCATTTAGTCCTATAATTATTATTTTTAGGATCATTTACCCCAACAAATTATGAAATCAGTCCTATAATTTTTATTTTTAGTATCATTTACCCCCAACAAATTACGAAATCAGTCCTATTATTATTATTTTTAGTATCATTTATCCCAACAAATTATGAAATCAATGAAGATTAAGATTTTTATTTTTATTCTAATAATATTTATTTGTATTATAATATTTATTCTGATTCTGAAAATATAATTTTTTAAAATTCTGATAATAATTATTAATGATGCTGATTTTCTTATAAACGTCTGAGATTCTAATGAAATTTAGTCAAAATTCGTTTTTTTCATTGATTTTAGTCAATTTGTTAGTAAAAAGGCAGTTAAGTTACTGATTTTTTATGGGTCAAACCTCACGCAGTTGTCTAAGTGATTTTAGAATTTATTGATAATGTTGTCAATTTTGTTCATTTTTTAATGGAAATTTATTCAGAATCAGATATAAAAACATTACTTCAGACTGTGTTTCATGAGAATTTATCAACAAATCATCAAAATCAATTAGAAAAGCGCATGAGGTTTGACCCTTTAAAAATCAGTAATTTAACAGATTTGCAAAGATCATTTGATAATAATAGTAATAATAAAAATATTGATAATAATATCATTATTATTATTTCATAATTCTGATAATATTTATTATGTAACTTTCTGTTTTCAGTAGGTGTTTCACAATTACAAGTACCATTCACCCTATCAAATTATAAAATCTGACTGGTTTTCATGATTTTAAGTACCATTCACCCTGTCATATTATAAAATCAGATTTTCACAATTATGGGTACCATATACCCTGTCAAATTAGAGAACCAGTGAAGAACAAGATTATAATATTTATTCTGATATCAGTATTTATTTTTCAAGGATGAAATTATTATTATGTAATTTTTGTCCATTTTAAATGAGATTTTTTAAATATTATTTTGAGTATTATCTACCCCTTCAATTTGATGAAATTGTTTGATAATCTGAATTAATTTAGGTAATATATCTGAAATCTGAATCTGATCTGAAATTTGAACGCGAATTAGTAAAAAATAAATTCTTTTATGTATATATTTTATTTCGCTGAATATGAACCAGGATTGAAAATCAATCACAAACGTGAAGATCTATGATCTTACATACAGATTCAAGTTCAAAATTTCATGTTGCAAATCAAGCAAGTGTCAAGATTGGCTGGTAAGCTTGAAATATATCCTTGATAAGTGCAGATTATGACTTTGCAAATAGACTGGATTAATAGGTTCTTGTACAATCAAAATTCTATGAGGTACTTGAGGCATAAATGTGTATAAAATATATCCTTGCTGAGCCTGACCGGATTCTTCAAGATTTGCTTGATAACTGTCATCAATTGCATCACATACAAGATTAACTGCGATTATTGACATTATATTTACAATTCCCGGTGAAATATGTCGGCCTTCATATGGATGATTGTTATATTTTTCTCCATGTTTTGACAATTTTTGAAAGTTTTCATTGATAAGATTGCTGACCGATTTTTTTAGTTCGTCGGTTCTAAATCCTGGTATTACAAATTTTAGTAAATCTGCTTCATTTATTATATAATGCTTATTATATAATGATTAAGAAATGCTTTCTTTAATGAAATTTTTTTATAATCAACTTGAATAATTTTGTTGGCATTTTCAGCTATCATTTTATTAAGATAATCAAGTTCTGATGCAAGCTGGTTCAAATGTATTAACTCAATAATATGTTGGCATGTATCATTATTGTAATAAAGTATAATGCTGTTGATTAAATCTCGCAGTTTTTTAGTTGATTGTTCATTTTAATTGGGTCAGAATTTTTAAGTCTCTTTTTCATTGACAATCCAACCACCTCCTGGTTTAACAATAAATATACCTTTATCTATTTGAGGAATTATTGTACCATCAGACAGCCTATAATTACTATTCTTAATTATCCATGGAATATTTTGTTGATATTCAAGAGTCCTTATCAATATTTTTTTCATTTATAAGAAATTCATCAAATTTATGGTTCTGGCAGTCCTTGATAAGCAGGTGGAATTTTAGGCCATCCTAACACACATCTAATTAATGATTGAGAAATATCTACAACATAATCTTGTGAATATATTCCTATCACAGCTGATAATGTTGGTTCGTGAACAGTGATAGCAGTTTTGGATTCTTTTCCAGTGATAGATTTATTTCTGTGCTGAAATTCATCATTGATTTGTTCAATTTGATAACTGCCCATGGGAATACCAACAACTTGCCAATCAGAGGATCCGTCTTGTTTATTTTTGTTTGCAAATACCAGAGAATTATTTGCTGGTAATCCACCAGATGATTTTGATCTGATGTTTGGCCAGCTGTAATGTACTTGCAACTGTGTATACCACATTGATTATCTGCATGTGAGGAATTTTAATCAGATAATTTTTTTAAAGATATCAAGAATTACACTGATAAGATTTTTTTCTAATATCACTGATATTACTCTGCACTATCATGATTAGCGCTGAAAATGATTTAGGATTTCTGATAACACCTAATCGTTTATTGATTGTTTCAATGTTTGACCTAGATGTGTTAATTTCAGAGAGTTTTACATCAGCAGTCAATGGATTTCCAAAGAAATCCTCTGCGATTTTATTGAGTTTTTGAAAATTTCTATGAAGATTTAAAAACATGTTTACGTGAATGTCATATTCAGATCGCAGCATGGTTAAATTGGTATCTACTGTATTATAGTTACACTGTATTATTGTTATTGTCTACATATTTTTTTGTTGTGGCATCTTCATCAGATGTTGGATCTCTTAAAACAACTATTTTATTTCCATTCATGTTGAGTTCACCTGTCATTACATCACTGGCAGATCATAAACAATTAGAAACACTTTTTGCAATTTCATTTCTAATAGTTGCGATTGATGTATTTGAGTCTCTGATTCTACTGCCATTAGTAAATACTGGAATGTTATCCGTAGTAGCACAGAGAACTCTATTAACTATTTCATTCCATTTAATATTACTGGTCTTTAAAACACCGCGTTTATCCTGAAAAATAACAACTTCATCCTGGTCAACTCCAGAGAGGTTCATAATATCGGCAAGTTCATCTTTAGTCGCGTACTTTGACAAATCAGTATCATCTTTTTTTTTCTTGTCTTTGACAGAAGAAGATCTTCCATAAATAACTACCATTATATAATTAGTAATTATTTAAAAAAAGAACTTGTATACGCATGTACAACTTTATGAGGTGAATCGGAAGATTTTGATATAGCATCGAGTACAGCAATTCACAGCCACATATTGGCGGATCAGTTATTGTCTGTATAGGTAGTGTCGAATACCAGATTGGAGTGTTTATTGGTTTTACATAATTTATGATTTCTTTTCGTGGCACCAATCCATACAAATCAAAAAAAAGAATTCCACATGGATCAATTGCTTATGCCACCCAGTGAGTACCAGGACTGGAACTTTTATCAAGAACTCGTATACGATGATGATACCAGTAATGATACTGGTTTCAATATTCTTTTGTTGTTTTGGTAATTGATCACACATAAAAACACCTGAAGTTTTTTTATACTTAATTTTTTTAGCAGCATCAAGTAAATCAAAATTTTACATAGGAAGAATCAGTGAAGTGTTCCTGGAAGTCTCAGACCTCTTCTGTACCAGTGTGGGGTTCCTGGTAATCTTAGACCCTTTCCCCTTTTTTTTAGAAGTCTTTATTCCTTTTCCTGTTGCTTTCCATAATGCCATTCTAGCAGCAGTTCCAACAGCACCACGTGCAGCTGCTTTTGCAACAGCTGAGCCGCAGCAGCTATTAATGCTGGTATAGCTGCAAGAAGTGGAAATATACCGCTAGTCTTGATTGAAACTTTCATGGTGCTCACAGAAACATTAAGTTTAACATCTGTTTTTGATTGTATGGCATCATTGAAATGCCTGAGTTGATGTTCTGACAATGATAGTTTATTTTGACTACCTGTGATCTGATCTTTTCTAGTGATATTTTTATTCCACAGTTCTTTGCTGATTTTGATTGAAGATTTTTAATCTGACCAGGAGTCAGACTGACACTAACATGATGATATGACATTATAAATATCATGAGCGATTTAATTACATGTTTTGTACTGGGGCATTAATAACTCTCATTCATCCACCAGTACCTTCAAATAAAGGTACTTAAAAAAAAGTAGTATTGTTTTATCTTGAGAGAATAACAGCAATTGCTCTGTAATTAACAGCACCACCTGTGTTTACGCGAGCTCGGAAGTGTATATCAGAAACAGATTGTCAGATTAAATCCGGGTGTTCCACCGAAAAATAATAAACAGGACAGTGTCATAAAATCCAGCTGTGATATTTGTAGACTGGAATCAGCATTTTGATCATGTCCCATGAATGTCATCAAACGATGATATACCCATGCAACATGATTTTGATCAAAATTTAATAACGCTTCTTCAGATTGTTATTGATGTCCATTTATTCTTAGGGAAACTTCATTAACTCCAAGTTTGTCAAATATCATTGGACTACGTTCTTGAGAGTTTAGTCGTGTAACATTTGAAAGGCAAAAAATATATGTCTTTGTGCAGAAATACCTTGCTGTGATGCTATATTCCATGTAAATAAACCATCAACTATGCTTTGAATACTTTCTGTTGTCATCATCAACCATTGATAAACTGCTGAATCCATAAAAGAAAGTAATTTTTGTTCCTCAGCAAGCAATGGAGTCATTACCAGCTTCCACAATGAAAGTTTAAATAATATTTAAATAATATTACTTTACCAGCAGCAGCACCATCGTGCCAGATAGCATCACTATCATCATCCCTTCTCACAAGTACAGTTGTATGCTTGGCTCCAAATATGACCTTTCTGACATTTCTGCAAAATCCAGATATGTGTGACAATGGAATTACACATGCAAATCCTCTACAATCACTTTTCAGCATTAATTGACATGCTGTGAATCCTAAGTTGTAATTTGGGTTAGCTTCTTTTAATATCAAAAAATCATTGGCTGGTCTGTCTATCATTCCATCTGGTTGTAGATCAGTCAAAGTATTTCGTGTCACTTGTACCTTAAGATGTGGTCTGTCATCAGGTTGGTCAAAATTATCCTTGGCAAACATCATTGATGGACCAGCTGATCTTGTGTGTGTGTGTGATCTGGCTTTTTTAACATAGCTTTAACAACTTTTTAGTCATATCGCTACGATGTCTGCAGTGTGATACTTTATAGTGATGTCAAGCATTGGGGCATCATGCTACAGACATGTAGCATGATGTCCCACCCAGTCACATCATCCTGACACCAGGCCAACCAGTCCTAACACTAACCTCTTAATGCTGAGCGCCAAGCAAGTCAGCTGTTAGTACCATTTTTGTAAGTCTTTGGTATGACTCAGCTGGGGATCGAACCCACAACCTACTGCATCTGAGGCAGATGCTCTAACCACTAGGCCACCGGAGCAGTCAGTTGATCTTGTATAAACATCTGAATATCTTGCTAGACCTAATCTCGTTGTGGCAACATCGACAATATCTTGAATTGATTCAATCTCTTTTCCATCAATCATGTATATAGCACTTCTGAATAACGCCATGATGCCATTATTAACAAAACCAACTCTTACATCAGCACTGTGTGCTGTATAAGCGGCAACGTTTGTTACAAGTTCTGATTCTTCTTCAATAAAACGCTTCAGTGGGTAAGAAATATCTGCTTGTATCCTGAACTTGCAGCTCAATTCAACCATGCTGATTTGGCTGTCGTGCTTCGTAAGAATAATACTGATAATCATGCACAGATTCATCTTTGAGAACTGGTGTGTCTATGTCAAATGCTGGATCAGATATATGTTTAAACATTTTATTATAATTGATATTGTCTTGCACGAAGACCACTTCCTGCTATCAGACTTGTATTTATATCTTTTTCTGATATAGGTACACCAGCCAACTCTGCTAGGTTTTGATTTGCAGCTTGATTGATTATTTTACTAATATTTGCAGGCATAACCTCAGTGCTGGGTAATTGTACTGGCTGTGGTTTTCATCGTATTAGTCGTGCTAGTCTTTTCTTGATTGCCACGAATGCTTTACTAGCAACATCACCAACAGCACCAATACCTTTATCATGAACACTGTCAGTAGCTTTCATTCCTAGTTGCTTTGCTTTGCAATGGATATTGCTTTTGGATCTATCCTTCTAAATAAACCCTGAACAACATCACCAAGTCCATCGCCATATGTAACTTTATACATAGGTAATCACAAATTTATCACCCTGACCATTACAGGTCCACGTTGAGCATTATGTATAATCATCTTATTTTCTTGTCACTTATCTAATTGTATATCTTCCTAATCACTGTCATGATCATCAACAGTTTCATTTATGAGAGACCGATAAACATTGTTATCCATGATACCACCTGTAAATAATCGTTGACAAATATCAGCTGCTTCATTAATGATTTCTGGGGAATTATTACCGGCACGTTTTCTGCCAGTCAGAATTTCTAGTCTTTAAACATCTGCAAGGACGTTACTTGGGCGTGGAGTAATAAGACCACTTCTTTGAGTAACAAGACCAGTTTCAGTTGCTTCTTCTGCCTCATCCACTTTTTTCTTAATTGGTGAATGTGATTTCTTCCATAGCTTTCTTCTTGCTTTTGCTTTCTCAAGTTGCTGTTTTATTTCTTCTTTTTGTTTCCTTTCATGTTTTGTTTGTTCAATATACTCATTTACTTTCTGGTTAAAGATGATAAAATTATCAACATCTTCCTCAGACCTGATTTGCGAAATATCATTGGCTATGTGATTTACATCCCTAATTCAACCAGATTTTTTTTAGAGTTTTAACATACTCGGATTTTACATACTTATCTCTATCACGATATCCATATGTGGCAATATTAAGTACTTTGTCTAGGTCTTTCATATTGGCAAAACCTTCAGGCATGAATTTTTCTGTAATGCTAGTTCTAACTCTTGGTAGAGGTTGTGGCTCATCTTCAGGTTGTGGTTGAGGAGGTTGCTGGGGTGGTGATTGAACTACTTGAAGATGGCTATCAATATCAACAGGTAATGTTTCAAGAGTTTTTTGAGTCGCCTCAGTTGCTGTAACAATTTCCTTGTTAGTTCGACAGTTGGTTTAAATATTTATTCTGCACCTTCTGTAAATTCCACCTGAGACTCTTGATGAGCTTGTAATTTCTGTGTGACAGAATCACAGACTGGAATATATTTTTTAATTGTCTCCAATTGCTCTCGAGCTAATCTAGCTGTGTGAGATTCCATTATTGATATGATAATGGTTTAATTACTCACACGTTACAGCAGCAGGGAGGGTGTGACCAATGATGAGTGTCCAAAAGGTAAACAAAAATATGCATACAAATTTTGAAAAACATGAACGACAAAAATGAAGGAACAAAATGAGCCAACACAATTAGAGAAACTGTCAGTTTTAGTTAGAGGCTTCGGTTTGATGTTATTGTATTTTTCATTTTTTTCGTATGAAGTTTTATTTTCATAAATGAACATTTAATTAAGTGGTCTGTTCTCCATCCCTGCTGCTACAGTACTTGACTTTGTCTATGATTTCTATTGCACAATTATTTCTTATTATGAGCATCTAATTTCCATTATACATCATAAACATTCTCTTCACTGCAAGCTTAGCAAGATACTTGATTGATTTCACCTGTGCATGCCCTTGTTCTACTTTCTATAGTTACAGGTGGTAATTTGATTTTCAGGATTAAGTGTATGAGTGTAAACATCTCATTCTAGAACTGACGTTAACCACCCTACCTGTATATGTATTTATAGGGTGTAATTCGGGCCATACATGGCATATGTACTCACACTGGAATGCAAAAGTATGTGCATCCATCATTACTAATTGTTTTGAGTAATGGGAGGGTGCGGAATGCATGATGAAAGATGCAGACTTCATCAGTCTTTCTGCTGATGCTCGTTCTGTTCACTTCCTGTCACCACAGGTAGTTTCGATTTTCACAATAATGCAGTGGGTAAGAACTGACATAGTACATGAACTTTCCAGATGAGCATTATAATCAACACAGAAGTAAACCAATACTGGCTTTGGTGGTTTTTCGCAAGATATCCTTTACTGGACTACTGTTGATTTTTTTCAGGATCAGTTTATCCGGTATACCCATTCCCAGGTCCAAGACACAGAGGAACTTTACAACACTCACTCACTTAATGCTTAGCTGCTTTCATTAGTCCTCACTTGGTGAAAAGAGATGTACATCTCCCCATAGCCATTATCTGGGAAATCATTTTTAGATCACATCAAACCACTAAAGAGGCAAAATTCATGGGCCAGTGTCCAAGAACCTTGCCTTTGTTTCCTGGGAGAGATCAGAGAAATAGGAAGGATGACCAAAGGAATGCAAAATGGGAAACATCCCATCCATTTCCTTTCTCTGGATCCCTTCAGCAATAATGCCATGATTATGCTTCCTTTCTGATTCCCAAGTGGGAGGAATTAATCTTTTCTGTGGAATGGGAACCACTGGTACAAAAATGATTATTTTAGAAGGCCTACAGACCACATTCATTGCACCCCCCATAAATGGTACCCATCATTATGGATGTCCCAAGAGACTTGTACAGAGTGACTGTCTTACAGCAAGAATCAACACAGCCTTTACAAAAGGACAGATGATAATTATTCACAATGAAAACTCACTGAGATCTTGATCAAGACCTTTTTCTTGACCAGAAGCCAGTTGCAGGCTTTGTCTGGTCATGTATTGGTTCTAAATGTGACTCAGGAAGACAGTTTTAACTCTGAAATGCACATCTTTAATTACCCATTCCCAGGTTTTTGTGGAGACACAATAGAGTACTCTTATCTGGTCTGAATATTAGCCCTAGGGCTTTTTAAGAATCATGAACATGAGTTCCTGTTCATAGCCACCTCAGAGTTGCTCTGCTTGGACAACATTCTGCAAGCACCATGTCAAACGAGACATGCAGTTGTTTATGTCACTGTAACTTTGCATGTAATTCCTTGACAACAAGGATAAATCCAAGCTCATCCCATCATTCACTTGGGTATGGAGTTCTAGGCCTTTAACCAAGTCTGCTGCTCCTGGGAAAGTTTCTTGGAATTTGCTCAGAGAATCAAATTGCAGCCCATGAATTTCTGTATGACAATGTTGCAATGTATCCCCTCATTTTGGGCCACTTGTGTATAAGACCACTTCAGATGATCTTTCTATTCCAGAGGCTGATCTTTGCCCACTTGACCAATGATCCAGCTTGGGTTATCTGTGGACCCATATGAGTAAATGAGAGGACCTTGCTTGGCTTATGGCAGGCATACTACTGCAGGAGTAACTGCCATAAATCTAGATTTGTTTTCAGATGCCACCATGACATGGTGTAGTAACCACCTCCTGCCCTCCTTACTAGACGTGAGCAGGTCTTGTCCTCACAGTAGCATGCATTATACATTCATCACATAGAGATGAAGGCCATAGTGCATACTGTACAATTATGGCAGGAAACGCTGTATGAAAAGGGCATTCTCATTCTGCACTGGTACATGCAGATGTGTCATCATTTCATCTGCGCACGTTTTAGACACTAGTATCGTTTGGGGCTCTTGAGTTAATTTTCAGTGAAGGGTCCTTTTGGCATTATGTACAGAATATTTCTAGATAAAATCCTTTGTTTTGTCACTCCATGTGAAATATTAAATCTGTCACATTGTAACTACATTGTCTATGGGAAATAAATAATGCTTTCCAACTCCAGTAATACTTTTCTTTGATTGCTTATGTGAATAAATTCATTGAATTTGACATCGTTGTGTAGTTTTTATTTGGTGACTCAATCTGAAATACAATCAACTGACTGGTAAATTATTCTTCTACTCTCCAATGAATACTTTTAAGCTGGTCAAAATACAATATTATAGTAATGTGTATACATTTCGTGAAATGAAAGAATAAATTAATGTGTAAAATTTGCAATTTATTTAAAAAAATATTTGGAAAATAAATTTGGTTCTTTATTTTACTTCTCATCTTAAATCACAGTATTTGATGCTTCTTGTGACTCTACAGTGATCAGTGCTTCAAAGTGCTTTCAAAGATAATCTGTGCCAACTGAAGCTTTATTGTGCCAAACATAATTACAATGCATTGACTGGAAAAATTCTAACAGGGATACTGAGATATTGATGTAATAGTGCATCTGATTGGCTGAACGTGTTTTGAAACTGGAATCCTATGATCTAATTTTCATCAGACTTGAAAGATATACATCTGTCATTATTGTCTTGGACTGTTAAAACAATAAGTGAGATTGATGCATGTTAATGAAGTGATCTATAATCTGATTGGTGGGGCATCTTGAAGCAGTGTTTTTGATCTGTTGGATTTATTATCAAGATATTGGATGATTTTGAATGTGTGCAAGAGACTGTGCCTATTAATGATGCCTTTATGTTTAAAAAGATTTTTGTACAATTGGTACAATCAACATGATTGAATGTTTTGAAGATAGTGTAAGATGTGTTCTTGCACTACTACATAAGCCTGTTTAGTGAAATAGTTAAGTTACGTAAGCAAAGTGAGAGGTATCAGGCCTGTTTAGAGTGCTTTGTTGTAATTTGTGCACATGCATGATACATATATTTTATCTTGGTGTAGTTTTATGATGGAAATGTTTAGAAATTACTGCTAACTACAGATTTTTGGCAATTATAGAAGTGGGAATGATTTAACTGAAATGTTATGAAATATTTTTTTAAATATACATTAAAATTATTATATTTTTTATAAACATTTTACATTTTTTTATCTGTAAAAGCTAATGATGCTAAGCAGTGGAATTCTACCAAAATTCCTAGTTTTGAAAAAAAGCTGTAGCAAAGGTGGGGTAATTATGGTTGTTTTTATCATTTTTGAGGGATCAATCTCAATGTACATGATATTAATATACAAGTATTTTAATACAAATTTGACTCAAAAATTTGTTATTAACCTGTTTTATTGTATTTTCTAGGGTGACAAAGGTGCTACACCACTTTTCTATGCAATGTCCCAGAATGATCATCAAATGGTGGAATTACTTCTACAACATGGTGCAAGACTTGATATTAGTATGCCAGAGGAAGGGGAGGTAATTACATCCTTTCCTTCCACCAAAATGTGTCAGTGACTCTTGTTGTTCTATCCTTTTATCCATTTGTCTGCAAAACTTCATTGATCAGTAGTAATTGGCTATGCCACACTTAAATATCTCAAAATGAAAACATAATCAACACAAAAGTTTTGTCCTAATATTATGAAACCAAAATTTATTGACAAGTTCTTTACATTATGAATACAAATGGCTAGGTAATCATACAGCACATAATAATTGCATTGATTTGATTGGTTTTTAAAAAATAATACATTTCATGAGTTGGACAAATCTGAGTTGAGTATGTTCTCTAATGTTCTTTGAACACAGGGTTTTGACATGATCTGAAAGCATATCATTGTTGAACAGCAGACAAAATAAAAAGGGAAGGAGGTGCATGTTTGTCTTTCCAGCATTAGCAAGTGGCAATATATGGGTACCATTCTTCCATGCTGCAACATTGAGCGTTATCAACAGATTTAAATTTTTCCATGTGAAAGGTTTTTGAAAGTCAAAACCAACATCATTGGGCTGTTAGAAGGTACTGTATGGAACCATCATAGTAGGTGTCTGATTTCTGTTAGAAGGTACTATATGGAACCATCATGGTAGGTCTCTGATTTATGTTAGAAGGTACTGTATGGAACCATCATGGTAGGTCTCTGATTTATGTTAGAAGGTACCATATGGTACCATCATGGTAGGTCTCTGATTTATGATAGAAGGTGATGTATGGAATCATCATGGTAGGTCTCTGATTTATTATAGAAGGTACTGTATGGAAACATGGTAGGTCTCTGATTTATGTTAGAAGGTACTGTATGGAACCATCATGGTAGGTCTCTGATTTATGTTAGAAGGTACTGTATGGAAACATCATGGTAGGTCTCTGATTTATGTTAGAAGGTACTGTATGGAAACATGGTAGGTGTCTGATTTATGTTAGAAGGTACTGTATGGAAACATCTTGGTAGGTCTCTGATTTATGTTAGAAGGTACTGTATTGAAATATCATGGTAGGTCTCTGATTTAATTAATTTTCAGTAAGAAGTAGCAAAAGGATATTACTTCTAGGAAATAAAAGGTAACAAAAAGTACAAATGTGTTTTCACATTGACATATGGACCGGGAAATAAGTAATGTTTTCATTAAAATGAAACTTAGATGCAGGCTTGAATGCACAATAAATGCAAACATAATACAGAATGGAAGTAGATTTCATTATGAATGCATTTTGAAGAAAATGAAGAGCACAAATTCAAAATACAGAACAAATCTATGATAAAGAGAAATGGAACAAAATCCTAGCACATCACAAATAAATTTAAAAACAATTTCTTTTCAAGCTGTTGCTAAATTGCCATGATTGAAAGCACAGTCACATGATAATCCAGGATTCTTTATACCAACAGACAACTTTTACCCCATACAAGCATTGAATCATTCTTCTTCAAGCAGACATAAAAGCCAATCACCACTGATGTGATGTCATCATCACCATGGTTGTATCTGTCCAATCTTTATTTGAATGAAAATTATAGACAGTAATATCTGTTGACATACTTTTCAACTACATTTTTACAATTACTGCATTTGCAGTAATATTTTATTGCAAATTCAGTGTTGTACTTTACATTTGTGCATTTGTGATTTTATTAAGCACTCTTAATAAGACAGGATACAAAAACTATTGTTCTCTCAATAACAGAAAATCCGACTTCAGAAAATTCATTTCCATTTTTCTGTTGAATACATTCCTTCATCACGGTAATGGTTAGAAAATAAACTCTGATACCTGTCGAATTAAGCAATCCAGAAAGATGACAATATTGTATTTCCTGTCTATGTAATGTATAGGCAGAGGAATGAAAATCTTACCCATTACCTCTCTTTACCAATGCTAGGTGGCTACCCATCAGCTGGATGTTTTTTAAGCTCTTGCTCAAGTCACATTGTTCAAGGATATCTTTGTATTTGTCAACCCATCCATCTAGGCAGTTGATATCATTATTTTTATTTTTTATTTTTTAATTTTTAAATTTGCAGTTGTGGACTCTGTTATTCTGACTTTGTCCTTACTTTCTGATTAAGTTAGGGTTTCAGGTGAACTGGAATAATTCAGATTTCAACCCATCAGCATTTTATCTAGCTTAGTTTACAGTTTTTGACCAATCACCACCTTGTTCACTTCAGTCACATAGGTGTTGCATGAATTATTGAGCTTGCAGAGTTGATTTCCAGAAGATATTGGTTTTCAGTGAGAGTTTTTGCAACTCCTTGGTTTACTTAATGTGGCAGTGGATTTGATTCATCTTTGTCCCCATTTTATATACCTCTGCAGATGGTTCTGTTTGCCTAGTGTCACCCCTTTTCTGATCGACTCTATCAGTTAGTTATGATCTCAACCAATCACTCCTGCATCATTGAAACAATAGCTTACAGCAGAAATTGCTCTTGAAAAGCCCCAACAAGAAGTTATAATATGCATGGACATCAGTTTGTACAGTTGGGGAGCTCACCTGATGCCCTGTAACACTGGTCAGTGGCAGGTGAGGGCCAGAGAAGTTATCTTTTCACATCTACCTTATAGAAATGAAGACCATAGTAATTAGTAAATTTTTGGAAGGATCAACTCTACACAAAGGTAATTCTTGTCATGTCGCACAACTTGGTTGTGATGGCCTACTTCCTGAAAAATGAAGGGGGGGATAACTCAACCTATGGATCATGGTTTGGGACTTTCGGTACTGGTGCTTCCAACTAAAGATCATGCTCCAGATAAGACATAACCCTAGCAGGCTCAGGGTCCTGGTCAACTCAATGTCGAGAAGTGTCCAGACCATTTACACCATTGGTCTGTCTATTCATTGGTATTTCATTGGATATGTGTGCATTGGGGGTATATAATAATGGATGTTTTTGCGATGAGGTGGAATCACAAACTACCCATCTTCATCTTAACCCAGACCCAGAAGCCTGAGCCATGTACACTCTGTTAGTAACATGGTTTGCACAGGTTAGGAAAAGCCTTAGAATACTAGGAGGGTTCTTGAATGCTGGAATTAGGTAATGATTGGTTTTGTCCTTGAATTTTGAAAAAATCCTTGCTTTTTGCAAAATGGTCATAGAGCTATTATAGCTTTAATAAATTAAAAAGGTTTTCAGAGTTTACTTGAAAGAATGTTTTGTTATGTGTTAAATTTGTATCATCATATTGCAAGCATATCCATGTTGCCTTGATGAATTTTACCTGGCACAACTTTATTGCTCATACTGCTTAGATCAAGGGAACCAAGATAAGGAAAAACCAACATCGAAATAACTCCTCCACCCTTACATCCAAGTGATGATGTTATGTCTGAAGCTTTATTCAGCATTGAAACCATCTTCCCAGTAGATGACATTATAAAACTGGAAATATTATGGACATAAAAACTAATCACAGACCACTATTCCTGTCCATCATCAATTATTTTAAAATAAACTTATTCAGGCCGTGTTTCAAGACAGTGGCATAGCAAAACAGTTTGCATGCAGCAAGAGGAAGGTAGTGTACATGTGTATATTTCACTTAGGAGAGCATTGAAAGCATTCACTGAAAAACTGCTTCATGTCAATTTGGTATCCTTTTTTGTTGAAAATCTGAAATTGGATATTCCCTTTCAATTTTGGAATTATTCATACCACAAAGTAGAAACCAGATATTTTTTTTATGGTTGCTTTTCTAGAGAAGTAACTATTAAAATGAAGACTGCTCCAGTGGCCTAGTGGTTAGAATGTCCGCCTCAGAAGCAGGAGGTCATGGGTTCGAACCCCGGCCGAGTCATAGCAAAGACTTACAAAAATGGTACTAACAGCTGCCTCGCTTGGCACTCAGGATTAAGAGGTTAGTGTTAGGGCTGGTTGGCCTGGTGTCAGGATAATGTGACTGGGTGGGACATCAGGCTATATGGTCATATCAACATGTGGTTTTACTAATGGTCCCTAGTTGATCTTAAATGAAAATAGTGCCTTTCTGACATTCATAATGCCTGCCACAGCAGCAGTCTTAAAATTCGTATCACTAATTCATTTGAACAAATGGTCATATCATGGGGATTTCGATGAAATTTTTCTTATGATGTTTTGTTGGTTGGAAATGATAAAGGTTCCAATACAACTTCTGCTATGGCTTCCACAATGGCCATCTTGAAAATCTTGTTATCACTACTTCTAGAAAACTGGTCATATTAACATTGTGCTTTCACCAAAGGCTTCTTTTGATATCTAGTTGGTACTAAATGGAAATGGTGCCAGTCAGATATCTAATATGGCCACCATGGCACCCATCTTGAAAATCTTGTTATTGTTACTCCTTCAAAATGGAAAGTCACATCCACATGGTGTTTCCACTAGACTTCTTATGATATCTTGTTTTTCCTCAATAAAAATGGTGCAAATCTGACATCCAGTATGTCCACCACAGCAGCTGATTTGAACATCTCATCATCACTGTAGAATATCACAGATGATTTCATAACTAAGCAGTTGTAAGGGAAAAAATGGTATTATCTTGAATTCATGGAAGTTCTTTTCTGCCAGTAGAGAATCACTCTCTTTGAGGGACTCTTGTTATTGTTTGCAAAAGCTGAACAAGATTTTCTAAAGCTATTTCACTATAGATTTGATCTGCCAAGCCAAGTTTATGTTTCTTGATTTAAAGAGGAATGATTTGGGTAAAAATGCTCCTTGAAAAATTGTTAAGTGTCTAGGAAAAGTCCTGGAAATTTGTTTTACCAAGTCATTTGGGGCTACGCCTACCCCTCTGCTGTTCGGGTATTGAGGATAGTACAGGGAATGAGGGGTCAGAAATGCAAATTGATTCTGATAGCCCCACTTAGAAGGTGACAAGTTCTGGTTGAAAGATTTGCTCAGTCTAGAAATAGATGTCCCCGGGAAAATCCTGATGGGGCCCAATCTAATCAAACGTCCATGGTCACAGGTATTTCATGTCCTTCACACCTGAATCTTCTCAGGAGAGCCTTGGATAGAAAGGAATTTAAACCTTCAGTCATGGAAAGAATCTTGTGAGCTAGAATACCCTCCACTTTAAAGGCTTATTAAGGACAGTGTCTGGTTTTCATAGACTGATCCCTGTTGAATGCCTCAGTGCCACTATTGTCTAATGTTTTTCTGTGTCTTTTTGAGGAGAAAAAGTTAGTCCCAATTACTCTCAAAACTTTGATCTCCAGCACTTTAAGACATCATAATAGATGGGCTGTTGGTCATGAAAAGGATCGATCAGACCTCTTGACCAATTTTGACTTTGAATAGACAGAAATTTCTCATTCTGTTTCCCTAATGGAATCTTTCATGGATTCCTAACTAATTCAACTCAGTCAGTTCATTCCCTGAGCCAGAATTTTGCTGAAACTTCTGTCATACAAAACATGTTTTCTGACAGCTCCAGCTTCAGCATGGTGGGTGAGTGAGTTGCTTGTATGCCCTTCAGTGGACCTGAACTATCTCCAGTTCAGATAGGATGGTTCTGTGATCCTAATGTAGCATCCAGGTTTTGTAACTAAGAATAGTTTGCTATCATTGGGCAATAAAATAGTGGCCATTCATGCCCTCTCATTTGATAGATCAAGTGAGGTAGTCAGGGATGGCAGGGGATAAAGCTATTGGTATGGAAATGAAAACATGTGAACAAATTAAATAATTTCGCATTCTTGCAAGATGTCCCACCTTCATTTAACTCAATGGCCAGATATCTATTGTTTCAAAATATTGGAAAATGAAACAATGCTTTTATTTATTTGTTGCCGACTTTCTTTGATCAAAGGTCTTCTGCTTGCTTTGATGAAGGTTCTTGTGTTATTAAAGGTGCCGCAAAAGGCACTCTTTGAAGGATCATACAAATGCCTGTTAGTTATTGCTGCAGCAACGTCAAATAATTGTAAAGCTGATGGGGTCATTTGCGTAGTATATATACAGAACAATCGATGCTTCAAAAGTATTCAGTTTTCTTTGAAGTTTCAGCAAAACTATTTTTGCTGGTACACTTTTCAGAAAGAAAAAAATTGCCATCGTCTGGTAGATTGTAGTTATTCCTGTACCCGCATTCAGAGGTGGTCATTTTTAGCTAGTCTGGTAGCATGATTATATGATTTATATTACTGCACAGAGTACTAAGTCCAGACATCAGCATAAGCAGATTATGATATTACAATGCCATGTTAGGATGGTTTGTCAATATGAACCAAGGATTTGTTTATGTAGCAATAGATTCGAGTGCAATTTTATATCAGAGTTTGCAGCTTCCTGTCATGGTGCCTTTGAATTTCTATACTTCAAGCACAAGACTGTATATACAGTTTTTAACAGCCAAAATTGTTGTCACCAAAAAGATCACCAGACGGTATATTTTGGAAGGGAAAAAAAATCTAATTTGCGACATTGGCAAAGCCCAGCGCAATCCATGGTAGTGATGCAAGACCCAGTCCTCCCTGCTCTAAAGCACTTCCTGAAGTACTTCAAGAAGGGTCAGAGGGCCCAACAAAGTCTCTTTATTCTGGTGAAGGATAGGAGAGAGATGATCTGACCCTGCAAGCTCTAGTGTTGTGACTGAAGTGGGTAATATGCTCACCATACTCTAATACCTCAAAAGATAAGATATGCCCAATTGAGTTTTCATCTCATAAGATTAGAGCATTCTCTACAAGCCTTATGTTCAAAATATAATTTTTCAATCTGAGACATAATCAAAGACATCACCTGGCATGCACAGTCAACCTTGTCAAGCTTTTATTTGCATGATCTCGTATCACAGAAACAAAAATTTCATCTGGTGAGTCCCGTGACTGCAGTCAAGAAGACTACTTGTCCATTCTCTTCGTGGGTATGGGTTTAGAGCTTTTGCTAGATTTGCCCAGATATTTTGGTCATGTATTGTCATCTGGGGTTATGTGACCTTTAGTTGTTATGTTTTCATGTAGGAGAGTGGTGTATTAAGTGGTGAAAATAAATTTTGTCATTATGTTTCTCCAAGACTACTTACCCAATCACATTATTATTACTCCCCCCTTCTGTCCCCACCTCTCCACAAATGCAAGCGTCCTTGTTGATATATTGCTCAGTTTAAACTGTTTAACATCTGGTTGATTGGTAGTCACCTTCTGGTTGTAAGGTGCGGTTAATGGGACAGATTTTGTTCCCCTTATATGTTATATTGGTGAGGAGGACAAACTTTCACAATTTTCATCTCTCTATGATAATTGATGGATCTAAGATTCAGTGAAATATACTTCCTAATGTAAGTATGATCAGGAAAGTATTCTTAGAAGAACATAATTTACTAAAAGCAATGTAGTTTCATTCCAAGGATGTTGTTTTTGTTGTTGTAGGGTTTAACGCCATTTTTCAGCACATAACAGGCTATGCATGGCAGCCAGTATTAATGGTGGAGGAAGAACCTGGGAAAACCATAGAAAGAACCACCGACCCACGAGAAACTACTGGCAAACTTTCTCACATACCCACATTAGCTGAATCCAAGACTCGAACCCACGCAGACAGTGATGAGATGGCAGTGATCCGTAACGGAAAGCGCTTTAGACCACTCGGCCACTCGGGGCCCCCTCATTCCAAGGAAGTGAAAATGAAAGTAAACAATGGATGAAAGTAATAAACACAAAATCTGAATTGTTTTTCTGAGATCTCAAACAATAAAAATGACAAGATAATTGATGAAATGGGAATGGAATGCAGATTTTGAAAAAAAATACCCATTTTAGTGACTGTTTTTCTTTTGTTAATTTTTAATCTGCTTTCGATTTCACTTTTTCTGTAAGGAGGAGTGGTGAGCTAAAGATTGAAAGTATTTTATGAGTTTTTTAAATTGTCTTTTGAAATGAGCACAAATATATGATTCTATTTGTCATGTGAAAAAAATTACTGATCTTATTTATACCATAGAAATGTGTAGTAAATGACTGAAATACATTCAGCTGCTTTTTTATTTAAGTTTTACATTTTTTTTCATCCCTATGTTTTCACATGTGAAAAATGTATCCTTATACTTTCACATATGGAAATACAAGTTTTCCCATCATGCCATGCAGCACTTGAGTGTGTGTGCTATCAAAAGCTGTATGTGCAGCCAAAAAAAAATGAGTAGTTTGTGAGCTTGAACAAATAAAAAGAAAACTGCTTTACATTTCAGACACAGATTTTATTCTTTGATAACAAAATGTGACCAAATGCTGTTTGTATCTCTCTGGAGTTATTTCCCATTACTTCCTTGCCACCAATGATAAACCTGCTGTGATGCATTGCTGAAGTGTTTTCCGATAGGGTCTAATAGTTTTGAAAATGATAAAACTCTAATTTGCTGGGACAGATTAGGTTCAGTGAGGTGAATTTCTATAAAGTGGGTGGGGAGTGAGCCTGTTGTGCCTTAAGTGAGTTTAATCTTCTAGACTTCAATTGCGGAGCAAGTTTGGTGTATAATAAAAAGAACATTTTCTTTTTCTACGTGATTACCAAATACATTTTATCTTGTGTTACCAAAAAACCATATACTTTACCTTGTGACTTACCCACTTGTTAAAATATCACATTTTGGGTACCACACGATATCCATTATTTATGTAGGAATAGAAAATATCCTCTGCATCTTGCATTAAGTGATGTCATCAAATATTATTATATGTGTTACATATAGAAGAATTATAACGTGGGCATATTAAACTAACACAGTCATGTGATAATATGATTTCTTTTTCAAGTTTAATTATATATCTTCTGACTTTTCGTTAGTTCACAGTAGTCAGTAGTGTATTTGCCAAATTTTCATGACAGTTTTTACCGATTATTTTATATGACAGACCTTTTAGTTGTCATAACAAGATACAAAAGAAATTACACAATTAAAGTTTTGAACAGAAATATATATAAAAAATTGATTTTCCAAACTGTGGGCAAGAGAATTTCAGGCATAATGAAACTGGAATATTGTATAAAAAAATTGAATGTAACACACGCCACAAAAATTTCTAAATTTTTGTAGATGATGGGAGAAATGTTTTTAGAATGATGGGTTGGGAATTAGTGTTGTCAGTTTGTCAACATAACAGTAAAAAAGGGAATATGTATAACATATTGGAAATTACAAAACATTTGTACATACTGTGAAGTGTGTTTTTGTTTCTTCACTTAGCCTCCATCTTTTCATTGGTTGGGACATGTAGTGTTAGCCTTATCCATTCCTCTGTTCATATGTCAATCAATCAGACTTTCATTGGGTTTTCAGATTATTTCAGTTTTTCAGCATGGTTGGAGCATACTTGTTCATGAATTCATTTCTGGTCTTAATTTCTTTCATGATTAGTAGATGGCTCTATCTGTTGGCATTGCATTTCATCATCCTTCCAGTTTATACATAGGATTTCATTTGATTTTTGCTATTTATCTCTTTTGAAATTGGAAGGTTTCATTTTCCTTTATGCCTAGATATGGTAGGTTTTATTGTTCAGTATGCATAATAATTGTCAACATTTTCTGTTCTGTAATTTTTAAACAATTACTGCAAGAGAAATTGTTATTTTCCTGTATGTTTAAACAGGTGGATATTCCCCTGTATTTTGCTGTGCTTGGCAGAGATCCCCCAGTGGACAAACAGCTGTTGATAAACACCATTCCACACAAACCTGTACCTGTTGGGCATATCTATTACAAGGTACCCTATAATAAATTATATTGTCACAGTTTGGAGGAAGAATATGATTAGTCTTACAACCAATATGAATTGCTGTCAGAGACATAAATGGTAATGTATATGCAAGTTAAATGTTATTTTTTGAATGCTATATACATTTAAGTTAAATGTTCATTTCTGAAAGTAATGTAAGTTAATGTTTGTGTCTTTTTTGTGCTCTGTATTTGTAAGATTAGTGTTTGTGTCATTTTTAATGCTGTGTACATATTAAATGAACATTTGTCATTTTGCATGATTTGTACATGTAAGATAAATGTCTTTTTAATGCTGTGTACATGTAAGATAAATGTCCTTTTGAAGGTTGTATACATGTAAGTTTAATATTTGTGTACTTTTTAATGCTGTGTACATGTAAGATAAATGTTTGTCATTCTAAATATTCTGTACATGGTGTAATCACAAACTTTGTGAAAAATCCAAATTAAGGGCTTCAGCTGCATTTTCTCTTGATAAATGTTCCTACAGTGGGGTACCAAGAAAAGTTGCTTTAATCATCAGTTTTGCATCAGGTAGACACAAAATAATTTTAACCTCCCAGAAAAAAATCAAAATCATATCTGTGTGATGTTGAAACAGCGATAAGAGTCTTCAGAAATTTAAAAAAGGAAACATTTCATGCTGAAATTACAGCAGTGGTCCAGTCTCCAAGTATTAAGTACAGTATCCAGTGTTCCCCCACTGAGACTCAAACCCTTTTTATAATTAGTGGTTTGATTCCAGTTTGGGGGTCAAAACAAGAAGAAAGGTAGTCTCCATACAATAAGGTTTTCTTACTAGACTATGGTCCTTGACTGAACTTTATGGAATGCTTGCGATCAGGATAAGAAATACAATTATAGAATTTTGGGTCAAAATTTAAAAGGTGGAGGTTATGGTAGGTTAAAAGAACCCCACATGATTTCCAGACAGTAAATTCAGTTATAAGCAAAACACATGAACCAAAATTATGTGAATGTTCTGCACATGGGGCAAGAAAAATACACATTTTAATTTTGTAAACAAAAGATAAAGGTTATAACCACTATGACACAAAATATTGAAAAGGTTTCTGTGAAATAACTGTCGTGACACACTTTAAGATGGCACCAAACTTTATAGAGGGGTTTGCTTGTACGGGTAAGAAATGTGCTATTGATGTTGGGTTATGCTGCTTAAAGATCAAGGTCACAGTGGGCCAAATAAAGACAGTAAGTATATTAAAGCATCATACATTTTATAAGGGGTTTATGGTGTTACCTTGGCTGGTTGATCTGTGTTCTGGTTCATATCTAGTTCTTGTCTTTTTATTCCAGGGTCGTAATGTATTATTTTTCTGTGTCGATAGAGGGGTGGATCCAGATATTTTTGAAGCCATTCTGAGGAAATCATCAGCATACCTTCTGACACAGCGAATACAGGTGAGAGAGATTACAAAAGTTCTAACTCGTACTGCCATTTAGGATAGAATGCAATGTTTGCCTTCACTACGCTGACAGAAAACATCACATGCTACTGCAGGGACAGTTCACTTGAATGCTGCTGTCTCTTTCCAAAACTTAAAATAAACTGCATTGAGAATCACATTGCACAGGGATGCTCTGTTCAGTCTGCCTGCTATTTCAGTAATAATTGCACAAGGAAGCAGGCATTAGGTTCCATGTAGTAATTATTTAGCAGCAACAGCCACTATACAGCGGACCTTTCTCCTAAATGATTCCCTTAATCACCAGCCACCTACTTGGAATTGATGCATTATCAGTCAAAAGTACCCTGCTAAGATCAAAACTACTCTAACATATGCAGCAGCCACCATATTAGTGCAGAAACTGTCAAATTTACCCAACACAAGCAACCACATAATCAGGTTTGCAGATTGAAACCTCACTAGTATTTGTTGATTCTAAATTTAACACATTGACATTTGTTCCAGTATACCAATAATTTTAATCCATACAAAGAGTTATTTGGTTATCCTTAGAGCTGTGTGTTCCCCGCATTTTAGGTTTTGTCACTTTGATAATTACTGGTTGTTATTTCCACTAATAATTATCAGGATGACATTAACTACTGACAAGCACATCATTGTTTAGCTCAAGTCAGCATGACATTCAGTCACCAGATGGTAAAAATGGTCTGCTAGCCTTTATGGCTTTTCTTTCATAGATTACAAAATGTCCTTGAAAGGGTACCAGTCTGAAACCGGTCAATCACATGACAAGCTCACTTCCTTTGCAAAATGCTCAGCATCTTATCTCATCTAATAATGTCAGACTGCCACTGAAAGCAAAACATGCAAAATACCTGACATTCTCAGTTTAGAATAAACTGTGAAAGCAATTCAAATAAAGAGGGAGAGTCTTTTCATAAATACTGTGAAATTTGGAGTCAGAAACATTCATTAAACAGTGTCAGTATACATTGGCAAATGGAATCAACAGTGGTAATTTTAGCCAGATGTTTGTATCCTGATTTTATTGACAAGGTGGTTTTAAGCCATGATTGATGATTATTTATTATTATTTTAAATAAAATTGATATAACATTCCATAACATTACAGCGATATTTATATGAAAATATTAAATATTTAAGAATTATTGATATCATGCATGCTTTATATGTAGTTATTATTCACATCTGTGTGATCCCCATTTGAAAGCCACCTGTGTTAAAGACTGCTTTTCTGCTGCAGAAGGGGTGTCTGTATTGGAGGAGACCAATGTTTACATATTTGGACTCTTTTGTATTGATTAGCTTAGGTATTTACTACTTGCTTGAGTGAGTCGTAACTATTGAGAATTATGCATTCTGCTGAAATTTTCCGTACTCAACCATATTACATGGAGTGGTCAGTTTCATGTTTGAAAAAGGGACCTACCACTCAGTCTGAAACAGTAGCATGATATCACCCTTTCTTTGTTGAAAAGATGTCCTAATCAGAGTTGACTTTGTGGAAGGGATTAAAAGGTAAATATGCACTACCTTGCTGCTGAGTAGAGTGGCCTTTTATCAGGGACTGGCCTTTATTGAGAGGTGGACTTACAAGACCATCTTGTATAGCTGTTTTTTTCATAAAAGTTTGCACACAGGTTATTTCAACATGTTACTATCCACATTTATTTTTAATGAGATATTATCAGTAGTTTCTTTCCAGTAGAAAAAATATTAAAGATTCAACATTATTATCCTTTCTGTTTCAGAAGAACAGGCTGTAATTATGTGATACTGCGCTTGTATGCATGCTTGTGTTCTATCAAGCAATTTGTCTTTCACTGTAGCAAGTTAGAGACCATAAAATATGATTTAGATGGTATGAGGATGTGTCAACAGTTTTAGAATTTTGACCCATCCATCTGGGGTGGAGTTGCGAGACATGGGAGGACCATTTTGCCCAGTATAATTATGCACTTTTCATTTCTTTTAGTCAGTACTGTACAGAGTGCATGGTTATTCATATCTATCCATGGCTCATTGATGATATTGAGTCCACACCCACTTTTTGGGCAAAATTGTGTAAAATATTTAGTGAAGACTTCTATGTCTGATGAAAACCTCACTTTCTAAATTTATACAAGTTTATTATTCTGACTACCTGGTCTTATCATAGAGAAAATAATGTAGTTCTTATTTCTGCATTAAACTTGATGACACTCAACAAATTTAAAATGAAAAGATTGTTGATTACATCCATTGCTAGCCATGGCCCTGGGTGGCCAACTGGTCTAATTTGCTTGACTTTACAGATTACTGATGTCTCATCTATGTCCAATTGGGTTCATTTCTTGGCTTGGCATGTGTTGGTATGTGGGAAGACTAACTTCCTGTTGGTCTTTGGTTCGTCTTGGGAATTTCCTGGATTCTTCTTTCATCAGATATACTGCCATGTGTAACCTATTATGCACTGAAAAACGGCAGTCAGATCCACCAAATCAGGCAAAAAAAAACATTTCTAGCCTGAATAAAAGATAACATGATACATTGCCAAAAGAACACTTTAGAAAAATATTCCATATGTAATGACTCTGTAAGGTAGAAAAGAAATTTTCTGGATTGTTAACAGTGCATATTTCTAAATTACAGTTTACATTGACTTCTAAAGAATGGCAGCTTAATTTTATAATTTTCTGCCACTGCATTTTTAACAGTTAATTAAATTTTCAAACAAAATCTTTAAAATAATTCTTTCAAATCTTTCAGTTAATAGCAGGTCATGTTCCATGACAATGATTATCTAGCAGCTTCTGTAACCAAATACACAGTGAATAAATCAGTAATTATCCTGGCACTCCTAGAGTCTATGTTACTTTATTCTGCTGAAGACTACTTACAAACTGCATATACCCTGATTTACAAGCACATTATGCAAAGGCATATCTGGGTCAGTGCCATTTGCAGTTGGACTCGATTTAATAGCAAGTATATACAGTATGTAATCCACTGGGCATTGTAACGGACAAAAATTTTCAAATCTGAATGTGGGAGGCCTGAAGACATATTTTTATGTTTAGATCTTTTTATACAATACAATTTTACAAGCTCAGCAAGTCATATTTATAAATCAGTGACCTTTATGGTGTAGACACATGTCAAAACATAAATGAAATAACATGTCCCATTTCAGAAAAATGTGACCATTCGTGATTATGCAGAATTTACAGGCAGGACAGACCTGGTATCTCGAATAGATCAGGTAATACAATTAACAATGTATAGTGAATTTTCTCTTCTTTTTTTTTTAAACCTTCGTCTTATTTATACCAAAGCAAAGGAAAAACTACATTTATTTCACTTTGCTGCTCTTAGTCCAGGATTATGGTACTGTAATGTACTGTACAATTTGAAGGCTATTTTGATTTCTACCTTATTACCCAGTTTTAGATTAGTATATTCAGGAGACTGTTGGTTGATTGCTTCTTGCATTATTCTAAAAATGCATGTTAAACTAGGTCATCAATATGACCAATTTTCATGCTATTTGATGTATTGATAATATTGCCTTATTGATACACATATTGATAGAAGAAGTGAAGATTCTATACAAAATTTTACTTATTCTATTCATAAATACATTAATCTTCAGTCATAGATATATTATTATTCCTGAAATTTCTGTTGCTTTGTATCTTGTTCAGTTGGATTGGATTTGGAGGCCTCCACTTTTGGTATGTAACATTGTGAAATATGCTACGTTTTGTTTGATTGCTAATTATTGCTTGTTCCAGCCCACGGTAAACAAAACACCAAACAAAACTAAATGTAGCTTATTCACTGTGTGACACACTGAAAGTATATGCATCCACATGCAGTCCAAACAGATACAAAGTAACAGAGAAACTTGATTTAAGGCATCTGATAAATGGCCAGCAAAATACTGAAATCATACAAGGCAAACAAGTTTGAAATGTCTCCTTTAGTGTAATATATACTACTTATAACTGAATAGTTCTTATTTGCACTGAGAGTAAGTAACTAAGTGCATGTTGCAGCTGTTTTGCATTTGTAAGAAGTACAGTGTGAAAGATTTGGGTGTCATCTTCCCTCCTACATCTGCACTGTTCTAGAAAAGTTTTTGTTGTACAAGGAAATTGCACTATTTCTTATGTTTTTAAGATAACATCATAATTCCTGCCATATTTAAGTGAAGACATACGTACAGTTGGTAATAAGCTGTTTTGAAAGTATTCATGAATTGTAAAATAAAGATCGTGACCAAGATGAGACCTGCATCTAATTAATGGAACAGCCTGAAATTTCTGAAAAGGTTCAATAAAAATCAGTGCTGACTACCAAGTCTGTTTGGAAGAATTTTTCATGCATTAGAATTACATATGAAGAGATGACAAGTCAAGGTCTGTATGCAGTCTGCATGTTAGAAGTATGATCAGTATGTCAACACATCTGAAATGCACCACCTTCAAGTTGATATGTTTATTGATAATGTATTGTATCCTAGTTGTGAAATAGGAATGGTATCAATACATGGCACAGGTGAATTGTTTCACCCCTACAGTCATCATGAAAAGTTTAGATCTCTGTCCCATGGTAGTGTTAGTATTTTTTGGTGAGTCTGTCTGATTTAGTATCATATGTACAAGCATGCTGAATTTGAATGCTAGAAAACAAAAATTCATTGCTCTATATTGAGTCAGTCAAGCCTGGATCCCCATTATGTAACTGAACAATAAGCTAAACCCCATTCCACCATCTTTTCTGGCTTGCACACATGACACCATGTCAGGTGCTAAAGGTATGAAACTAAAATATCTTGGAAACAGGAATGCCAGTCATGAAGTTTTCTTAGTCACTAACCATTATCAGATTTACAGGATTTATCAGTTCAGTATACCTTGCAGTATTATGTTGCAGGTTGTTTTGGATTGGTGTAGTCATGAAGACCCCCGAAATAGAAAGATTCTTGCCTTACATGGATATCATTTCTTACCAGCAACCTTTCAGATTCTTGAAAAGGAGGAAAAAGGAAAGATGCAGAATGGAAATTATTCAACCACATCTTCTTTGGAACAATATGAAGTAAAATTTGCAGTTCTTATATTTCATCATTTTTTATAATTAATTTAGGTGATTTCTTCCAAGATCTCTACCACTAACATAACTGGAATGGTTAATGTGTGAAGTTTTCTTTTTTCTTTTTTACAGGTAGACTTTAGTTTAAACATTTTATATTTTGCACTTTTATTCAAATTGATTTAAAACCACTTTTTAAATACAAGCATGCCTGTATATTCCCACACAGTGTTGAGGCTTTTAGAGGACTCAGAAAGTGTTTTGAGGTCTGAAGGGTGGGTCAATGAGCATTACCTTAACAAGCAATTGTCCCAACGAGAATAGGCTATATTTCATATAAACCTGTTTAAAATTATTTCAAATTCAAATTTGACAAAAAGGAAAATAACATATCATTTATTATACTTACAAAGCAAAAATAATTGGTAGACTTGGCATTATCGAATATCATCACTATGCACAAATGCTCACACTGACATAAACACAACACAGCTGTTATATCTATGAGTGTGTTTGTGCATTTTACAGCGGAATATTTTGTTACTTAGATGCAGTTTTTCCTGCTTTGAATAGCTCAGGTTGGGGTGGGTGGGTTTTTTAGGTAATAAATATGTCATTTGCATTCATCTTGACACTAATTTGAGATTGGATGTTCTAAACTTCCACAAAGATCTTGATTTTTCTCAGCATACAGATGATCATACTGCATCTGTATTGCTGTGAGGCAGTGGCAAGCAAGCTGGGTGGTCTTGCTATGTCAACTGATGTTGTACACTTCAGAAAGACTGATGGTGCACTTTGTAAAACAAATAGATTGATCCCCTTGCTGCTTCACAAAATTAAACTCATCTTTTCCTAAATCACACCTGCATTTCAACATATTATCATAAACAATGAACCACATTTTTACACTATTCTGATTGTTGAAATTAATCATGTTTTATGTTTTATATATGGAGGAAACACTGTCTTAAAGAAGAAATGTTGCCGCTGATCACAAAGTTGGCAATAATCTTCAATGATGGTGGCTTAAATATTCTCATAAAGGCAGTGATGTATAATTATTTTGTTTCTTCAATTTGCATCTCTATGATTATACATAACTCAATCAAATTGGGTTGTTCTACTAAGTGTACTTTACCTAAGCAGATTAGCCTAATTGGGTCTCCACAGCAGTGTTAAAAGGACATGACAGCATTATTCTTGCTATTCTCTGCCATTAAGGTAAACTGTGAAATGGTGGTTGCTTATCTCTGACTACCTTTCCTTTTGACTCTATGATAATCAGCTATCCCAATGATAATTTTACATGGGGTCTAAGTTTATACTGAGCACATGCCTTAGACATGTCAGTTTTAAGATTATTGAAAATTGTGTTTCAAAACACAACCATGTTGGGGGTTGAGTGGCTGGGAGTTAAAAATCATATTAGTTGTATAGCTTGTCATGTTATGGCTGGTGCACTCAGTGTTTGGAATGCAGGTTTTGATATTTGATTAATCATATGCATACCAAGTCATTTCACCAATCCAGGAAATAAAATATCAGAGGAACAAAAACAACAAAAATTTAAAAGTATGACTATATGTAGCATTTTAAAAGAGTATGACACCAATCTCTGTAATGTTACTATTTCAGAATTACTTAAAATACCTGTTTAAATTAGCTTCAAATCATTTACAATAGAACTTGTTCTAAATGAATCAGTAATGACTACAAAATTTTGTTTGTCAAAATATATATCACTAAAAGTTTGTAAAATCAAATATACTGAGGGATGTTCCAGTAAAACATATACCCCCCACCCAGGGGGATGGCACTTCAAAAAAACTTCTTTAGGAGGTTGTGTTTCAAACTATTTTGATTCTGACAGTGGAAGGTTGGTTATGAAAATCACTTCTGTTGTGGGTTGTGCTAACAAAATGAGAAATCACTGGTGGGGTTGTCAGGAAAAAAACCCAGAATATATATTTAAAATCACATCTAACCCCTTCCTAGCAGTCTAACGTGAATAAAACATTGGGTCCGAAAAGAATTCCAGTACATGCAAGTGCACCTAATTTGTACAAATTCGCATGCTTTTAAAGCAGTGATACATGTTCCTCAAATTACGTCAGCATCTTGTACATAAAACATGGGCTTTGTGCAGTATGCAATTGCTATTCAACTTTTAACTTTAAAATTGCATTTTGCGATGTAATTTGAGCTGCCAGTAGAGGTCTCACAGCGCTTGATGCGACATCCAGATTCAGGAAGGCTAACGTTAAAATAGCTGGATACTTTGGTTCGACATGAATGGCTGTTAATCTAAATTTGATTGGTTCATTGGGCCCTGGAACATGCATTTATGGTAGTTTTAACCTTACTTTCATCAAGGAAGTTTTACAAATGCATGTTTCACATAAGGGCCACACAGGAAACCAAAATGGCTGAATCAAAACAGGTTTTTGTCTTCAGACAACATTTTCAGTTTGCAAAGACTGGCTGGTGATAATTATGATGACAATGAATTTCATGTCTATCAGTCTGTTGGACATTGGGAAGATGTCACTGGAAATACCAGTATGTGATTTTGAGCCTGAAATTGATGCTGAGTGTGAATCTAATGTACATGTTGGATGGACAGGATGCCAGTTATATTTATTCAAGATACCCATGTCTGAACAAGCAAACTATGGGAATGTTGTACTTAAACCCCTAATACAGCATTATGGAGGAGAAAAAATCTGGCATAAGAGGCAGCTTTTAAAGCATTGATTCAAGGAAGTGAAACTTTGGCAGAGTTCATGTTATGTAAAAACTTGTATTTTTGGAACAGAGATATCCAAGAGAGAATACCCATGGGGCCATACCTGCGAGATGTTGAAAAATGCACAGTAACTTGTTCAAGCTAGTTATGCATATGTGTTTCAGACAGCAGACAGTGAAAGGGAGTTCTCAGCACAGAATAATTTTCATACACAGGAGGAGGATCATATTAAATTCAGAAACAATCGACAGATTAATGCTCATAGGGAACATCAAAGAATCCCCATACAACATAATTAAGTGTGTGTAGATCTCAAGTTGGCAGAACCACTATGGTAACAAAAGAATAACGAGACTAACTTTCAAATGTATTACCAAATGAAGTACATGCTCTCTATGTGCAAAAATTAAATGACATTAAAAATAAGAAACTGACTGATCTGTGTAAACTCAAAGCAAGATGGATAAAATTTTAGTAAGATTTTAGTAAAAAGAATCTTTTGAGAGCTTGTCTTACTTGTAACTGAAAATAAGTCAGGGACATTGTTTTATTAACATTATTTCCATCCCTTTACAGACTGAGTTTGGAAGACTCGTTACTGAAATCAGCACCTGACTCTTTGATATAGTATTGAATTTACACATTTCAGATTTGTGTAGATCCAGAAAATGGTGCAGCTGTTATGGTTTTCTTTTCACAAAAGCTGTTTTCACAGATACAAATCTGATCATGAGCACTCAAAATTTTAAGTTATTGAATTTTAATATCATGGTGTTTGCACAGGTTTATAATGGGAACTGAATTAGTACAGCGAGTCCTGAACTTTTGAGTTTTGCGCAGAACCAATATGAAATTCAAGCAGAATACATCCAGAAATGTAGAGGTTTTCTATCCTGGATTGAGTCTCCCTGCTGCATTTCACATTAATATACATATTCACAAACAATTGCTCAATTCAAATGCATCATTGAAAAACATTTGTTAAAAATATTTATTAGAGATGGGTGAATATTGCTTGAATAAGTTATAACAGTTCTGGTTGGAACAATGGACATTGTTCGAGAAACTTTAAGTGAGCTAGTATGTAAACTTGTCAGCAGTGTGTGATGCAGGATTGCTCAAGGCTTCTCCATCTCACATGCTCACCATGAAAAATCCATTTGTACAAACTGATGATAACTTTTAGGTAACTATCAGAAAGATGTAATTGACAATATTCAAGGGTCTACAGAAATGACTAGAGTCAAAATTTATCAACTTATACAGCAGTGGCAATAATGGACTAGTAAGGTCCTTTGCTTTTGCTGCTGTTACCACAGTTGATTAGTTGGTTGATTTAGTTTGGTTTGGTTTGTTATTTTGGTGGGTTTAATGCCATGTTTCAGTACATGATAGGTTATACACAGCACCCAATATATTAGGTGGAGGAAGAACCCCAAAAAGACCACCAACCTAAATTGGTTGATCTGTGACATAAACTCACTCTGTGAGATGTGCAAGTGATCTGTAAAAGCAAGCACCATAGTGCACTTGGGCACATGGAGCCTCTGTTGATCTGATGTTTATCTCCAACAGCCATAGTCATTTAGACATGAGACATCAGGTTTTGGTAGATCATTATGGCCTTAACACCATTTTCAGATGAAGAGTATGTATGGCAGCCTGAAGAAAATCCAAGTACTTTTGAGACACCAAACACCACTTATGTAGAACCACTGACCTTCCACAAGTAACTGGCAACATTCTCATTTACACACTGGAGGCAAATAATTACATGACAACCATCTTGTACCACTCAGCCATGGAAGTCCCTCAGATCTGTATCACATGACAAGCACCTTATACCACTCTGCCATGAAAGCCCTTCAGACCATAGGTATAAGTCTCATATGAAAGACTAGAAGTTGGAGATAGAACCTGTGACAACTGGATTGAAAGTACAGAATGTTATGGCTAGATCATCAGTGATGATGATGATGCCGTTGACAAAACAGCTAACTGAAGTGACATTGATTTTATGAGTACTCTGGGGAAAAATGATTCCTTGACATTCAGCCATTTTTAAAAATCTAATTTATGAGATAAAAATGTTTGAATTGCTATATTTCTTTTTTTTAAAACTTTATATTAGTCTTGCAATAAGGCATAAAAATAAGACGGAAATATATGTTCTTACAAGAAATGATATAGTTAAAAGTAGGCAGAAATAATGAAACATCACTTCCACAGGCATTAATGTTTTTTTTCTGACAAATCTTGTATTATAAGTTTACCAAAACATTTATTGAAAAAAATAATAACAAGGAATCATAGCATCTGACCACACATTTAAAGCAATACATGATCTATTCTAATCAAAAGCAGCATGCCTGAGAACAAAGAAAAATAGCCAAAAATACTGGTCACTTTAGTAAACACACAGATTAGTAAAGATGCAAATTCATGATTTCTGTATTAGAATAGAAATCCCTATTATAAAGTCTATATTCATAGACATTAAATTAGTAGGTATTAAGGGTCTGATTAATGACATCTTCAAATGATAAGCCACCAACAAAATTTGTGACTTCACAGTATCAGAGACATACATGGCTGACAGACAAATAAAGAAAAAGACAAAAGATTGATTATAATGAATGAATACAAATAAAAATATGCATTAGATTATATGAGCTATAATAATTCAATAGATTACATCCAGTCAGCTGTCATTTAAATTGCTTCCGTCACCCATTCACTAACCCATAGCCAGAAATTATGTTTAAAAAAATATGCTTCTGTAGGTGGCATTGTTTTTCGACAAAAACATATCTGACGGTGGATCATATTTTTTTAAAAATTTTGCTTCGGTTGTGGGTTGGTTGAATCTAAAAGTACCTTCCCCCTGGGGGTATATGTTTTACTGGAACAGCCCTGAAATTGAAATTACATAAATTGTTTGTTATTTTCAGAAATGACTAGATCATAGTTTTTATATACATGCCATGGATTCACTTTATTTTAGTTGAAAATTTTGCAGTAATGAAATTTTTCCCAGTGAGATCCAACCACGTATTTTCTTTTCTTCACAGTATCATAAATGGCAGTTTATAAATGCTATTGAAGAGAGTGATAGAGATGCTGTCAAAGAACTTCTGTTCTGTAGAGACCTGACTTCAGAGGAGTTTTTGGACTGTATAGCAGACTGCAGGCTCCAGGTGAGACTGTTATATTTTCCCAAAAGGTCATCTCTAAAGCACATCTTCCCAAAAGGTCATGTCTAAAACCCAATCACCTATCTTCAAAGGTTTATTCTCATTGTTAAAACTTGTCAAATTGGAACATCGATATTTATGTTACCTTTTTTTGAAAGACAGAAAGTATGTAAAATTAACTTTATATATCAGTTGATCTGCATTCCATCCTCCCAATTTTTTTACTGTCTTACTGTTGATATGAATTAGCACTGTACTGGATAACACAGGTTGTAAAATGTGAAATGTTCATCACCTGAAGACTGTTCCTGACTACCTGGTGAAAGTAATATGTTTCAGAGAGTAATCATAAGTCTCAAAACTTTCATGACTCTGGACAAGTGATTTTATTAAAAAATATGTGAAGAGTGTGCATGTATGTTACTGTATATTGGATTTTGCTGCAATACATGCACTATATATGGATATACTGTCTGCTTCATAGTACAACACTGACAAAAATAAACAGGAACTGTGCACAAGTCATCTTGTAGGTGATTCCAAATGCAGTGAATTTAACTTGATTTAGAAACATACTCAATAATTCAAATGCACTATTGCAGCTTTAGAACAGGAAAAATGTTTTACCTTGATGTGACAAACATGCTGTGCTCGACCTGAATTATTAGTATATCTATGTACAGGTTGTTACCAGAGATGAAGTATGAAAGCATCTTGGGATCAATGCATAATTAGGTCATTGTGACTTGCTTATCAAAGTTTATTTTTGAAATTGCTCGTGAATGCCAACCAATGCAACAGAAAATTGGATATTTCTCGTATGCTCCATCTTAATATGCCTCTCCCTCAATTATTTTTGAGCAGTGGATTCACAAATATTGATTACAGCATAAGCATGAATATGAGATAGTGAGGAAAACAAAATTTAGTTAACATTGACAGTGGGTGGTGGCAGTAGCAACTTTAATTGATACATAATAATTATAATCTCCTTTGTCCTATATAAATATTCATCTAATGGATTTTAATATTAATGGATCTTAGATAAGAAGTAAAACAAAGTTAATAAAAAATAAGATAACAGCCTTTTAATATAAATCAAGTTGACTTGCCCATGCAGTACTCAGATTTGTGCATCAGTCAAATATGAGTTGCTACCCTCTCAGTATTACACCAAGTGTATCCATTGTAAGCAAACACAAATGAACCAAAGCCTCATAGCTCCATAAGCTACTGGATTGACACACATCAATATTGTTACAATAATCAATTCCTCAAGATAATGGTTTTAAATGCCTCTAATTGTTTGCCACTGACCAACAGGAAACTACTGGTAAGCTTTCTCAAATGCCACATTGGCAGAACCAAGACCCAAACCCATGCAGACAGGGATGAGACATAAGTGTTTTGTGTAAAGATGAGCACCTTGGACCATTCAGTCACCCAGTGCCCAATTGAGACTTGAAAAATTGTTTTTGTGATCTCAAGACAGCCTATTCTTGTGACCCAAGTAAGCAACATTGTACAATTGAAAATAAATTATCTGACCCAAGTAAATAACATACAAATTCTGATTAGTTACTTACTCATACCAGCCTGTACTGGAAATTTAAATTGGAATTAAATAAAGAAAAATGTACCAGTTTTCTTTAAAGAATTTAATACATTTACAAGCAAAACAAGCTGGTACACTTAGCATTTTGAAATAGCTTCATCACTCACACACACACACAGAATCACAACCAGATATTGAACAGAACTAGAAATGTGTTCATGGAATACAGATACCCCACCAGGGTGCGTAAAATGACCGTTATACAATATCTCACAGATGGATGGAGAAGCAAGGTTAATGCTAAATGTTGCTGCAAATTTCTTGGTAGGATTTAAAATTATGTATAATTTCTGCCTTAAAAAATTCATAAAGAACAAAATCAGAATTGAGTTAATATTCACTATCATTTATAATTTTGTGATGAATTACCACTAATTGTCACTTTTTGTTGTACAGTAGAATACATTACAGATTACTCCTATTTCTCACTATTTGTTGGACAGTAGAGCATAGTGCCATATTTGCATGGGCAAGTCAATATATTCAAGCACATCTGTTAGTTGAATACATCAACTCGCCCATGCAAATATGTTGACCATGCTACTAAAGAAACTCCTATTTGATTCGAAATTTATAAATCAGTGAAGGGAATGACAAAGTTTTGTGCAATTTTGATACCCTTGAAGCTATTTGTTTTAAAATCAGTAGTGGGGTACAATCGGAAAGGTGTGCAAATACTACAGTTATTGTGTATGATCTTGGCATTCCTGATGATGGTTGACAGCTTTGTTTCCATGCTACTTCTAGCTTTAACATTTTAAGTACCACAATAATCATGACTGCTTTTTCATGATTTCATTTTGAGAGTAAACTACCATAATTATTTCTATGGAGTACAGTAATTACTTCTGTGGAGTTCACTGATTCTATTGAGTACACTAATTACTTCTATGGAGTTAACTAATTCTATTTAGTACACTAATTACTTCTATGGAGTTCACTAATTCTATTTAGTACACTAAATACTTCTATGGAGTCCACCAATTCTATTTAGTTCACTAATTCTGTGGAGTTCACTAATTCTATTTAGTACACTAATTACTTCTATGGAGTTCACTAATTCTATTTAGTACACTAATTACTTCTATGGAGTTCACTAATTCTATTTAGTACACTAATTCTATTAAGTTCACTAATTCTATTTAGTACACTAATTACTTCTGTGGCAGCCAATGTGGGTATGTGAGAAAGCTTGCCAGTAGCATCTCGTGGGTCGGTGGTTCTTTCCGGGGTTTTCCCGGGTTCTTCCTCCACCATTAATACTGGCCGCCATGTATAGCCTATCGTGTGCTGAAAAATGGCATTAAACCCCACGACAACAACAACAACAACTTCTGTGGAGTTCACTAATTCTATTTAGTATACTAATTACTTTTATGGAGTTCACTAATTCTATTTAGTATACTAATTACTTCTATGGAGTATACTAACTACTTGTATGAAGTACAATCTGACTTTAAAGAAACTTTGTTGCTGATCTTGAACAATCCAATTATCCTAAAATAAAGATGACTTTAGCAGACTCGTGCAGTGTAATGAAGTGTATATAGGTGTCATTTTATCAACAAGCATTTTTTATTTACCTAATTTCCATTGAACTGGATTGTTTCATTTCATGAATTTGACTTATGCAAATTAGATGAATGGACTTTCACCGAGAATTGCTTAAAACAAGCAGATGCAAAATCAGACTAACTTTGTCAGTTTATTAAGTAATTTGTGGAATTCAAGTTGTTTATCTCAGACAGTCCTTAACTTTTAATTACCTGTATGGACATTAACTGTACAGATTGCCCAATGGTAATAGTTTTCCATGATTGTTATGCATGAAGCTGTGCAAATCATTGTTTATTGTTTTATAAGCTGTATGTTAAAGGCAGTGTGAGAAAAGGTCTCCCTCATTGTTTACAAAGATTTATTGGAAATTTTGTTTATATAAACATTATTGTGTTGAGAGTTTATGAGTTAAAATTTGTGTTTTTGTGTGACATGTATATATGGTAGCTTATTTGACATTACTATATGAATGAAAATACTTTTTTTTACCTTATGAGTGATTCCTTTGTAATTAAAACTAATGATTTGTTAATACTAGAAATAAGTGGGAAAAGTAAATAAAGAGTTCTGATGTAACAGGTGCAAGAACTTCTTACATATGCCTTTTGAAACTAAAGTAAGGTACAGGTTACTAATTATAGTCTTTGACTGGTATTTCAAAGCAATGAAGGACAAACAGAATATGATAAAACATTCTGGTACATTTTTAGATGAAAGCTTTCAGCAATAAAATACTGTATTAACATATGGAAGAAAACTCAGAATATTGTTATTATTCTCAATTTCAAAGAAATACACAACTTTCAGTTTTGATTGAAAACTTCCTCCAGTATGTTAATTTTAATGTCCCACTATGAATTATGAATGTTGAAGGGTTAGAATAATGCAGTTTTGTTTATGGATACAGCTTGATGAGTACAATGCCAGATACCTTAATTACATAATTATGATAATTTGGTATTTGTGCTCTGTAAAACCATTTCGTATTAACTCAGATGTTACAATAACAATTCATGTATTGATTTGTGTGGAGCAATGTAAAACTATTTCTTGTGGAAACAGTGGAAATGACATATTGTCATTCATCTAAAAAATGTAATTATTTTTCTGAAAATTAAATGAAACTTACATTTTCCGGGATTATTTAGGGGAGTTCTAACAGGCTTAAAAAATGAACCTTTATCACAGTAATAAATATCTCAAAGTCATGCTGAATACCTAATTTTAGCAAATCAGTCCTGGAAGTTACATTCCCAATTAATCTGATTCTTTCCGAAAAATGATTGGCCCTTGTCTAGTTCTCAATTACTTCAGAAGAATCACAGGTAACAATGGGGGATAAATTGATAAGACTCAACTGCTTTTAATCAATTCATTTCCTTATAGGATGATGGGCAGCCACCATTACACAAAGCGGTATTGAGGAGGGACCTGGAGACAGTGAGGCTTTTAGCAGACACCCTTGTCTATAAGCTTCAACAGCGATTAGATTCTGTGAGAGATCAGGTCCGTCCTGTGTTATTCTTATCCTTTATCCGACTCTCAGTCTATATGTTGGTCTTTCACTTTATCTTTCTTGGCCTTTCAGTCTCTGTCTGTCAGTTAACCTCTCTCACTTGAAAGTTTATTTAATTCTGTCTTTGTCATTTGTTAGGAAATGTACAATTTTGTGTATAAGCAGAGTTTACCTTTTATTTTGTTGCTTGAGTGTTATTTTGTTGCTTGAGTGTTATTTCTTTGAGTGTTATGTACTTATGAAAACTTATGAATGTAATCTTTCTTTTTTCTTTTTTGTTAAAGACATTACCCATGTATTCAGCAACCAAAATTTCAAAAAGCTGTGAATACATTAATACAAGTTGAAGATTTATTTATTAATAAATTAAAAGTATTAGCAACAACAGTGAAATAATAATAATAATAATAATAATAATAATGATAATAATAATAATAATAGTGTTTGATTATGATAATTGGTCAAAACCAAGTTTGATAGTTGATTGTCCATTCTGAGGTCAAATTTGCTAAAGTGACACTAAAGTTTAAAAATAAATATTATAAAAATAGAGAGGATATCTTAGCATAGACAGTAGTGAAACTGGTTAAATACATTAGGTAGTTTTGAAGTTATGAACATATAAAGACTTTCAGGTGGGACAACTCGTCACCAACATGTTACTTTTTCCTGACCTTGGAGATATCACTGATGAGGAATACAACTTTATAATAATTTAAATGGTCTTGAACAATTCATCAGACCCTTTCTTTTTCTTCGGTTTCAAAAATATATGTAAATCATATTCATCTTCAGATATATTTATTTGTACATAAGAAAAAATAAATACTAGTTAAATTACTGACAAAAAAGGAAAATTAAATTAAATTTTTAAAATGTAAATTATAAGTTTCTAAAAAAAAATGAGAAAAATCTCCAATTTCATTATGTTCTTAGTACAACATTTCAGATGTATCCTGTGACATACTAATAAGGACACTCAAATAAAATGCTGAGATTTGAAGAAATGTAAATTTTATTTAAATCATTTAAATTTCAGTTTTCAGTACTGCTAAACTTTTGCAAGTAATGATCTGAATGTGTAGAACTATCTTTCATTTCTTTTGACTTAAAACTTGCATCAAAATTACCTTTAATTTATAGGATAAAGAAAAAATTTAATTTTTTTAAAAATCATCGCTTGTATATCATTAGAAGTTATGACTACTAAGAGATTGATCCAAATTATCTCCCCTATAAGTTTTAAAATTTAAATATCTCAAGAACATTGTAATCAGTTTTTAAGGAATATTCACTTTTGTTTAATTATGATGTCCTCTTTACTTCTATTATATTTTTTAATAACTTTATTGTCAGTTTAAGAGGCCACTTTGGCTTTCTCTCATTGGTGTATGCTACAATCAGGAATCTTAATTGTTTAGACATTTCACATGTACTGTGAAGACTTGACACACATTTGTTCACTGAATTAGGAGATAAAGCTATTTAATTGCCACCAAGATATGACTTCTATGGAAACAGCAGTGAATATTTGTAAACTGCCCAATACTAACGCACAAGCTTGTGATGTCACAAGAGGAATCCTAGTTGGCTAGCAACATATCTTATTGGTGTAACAGTCAACAATAGTATAAATAAAACTTGCTTTTATTTTTTGTTTAAATAATGAGTTTGTTTCTATTTAGTACAGTTGACTACCTATGACACATTGCCATGAAGTTGGCAAGGGATGCAGCATTTTGCCTGTTCATTCATTTGTGGATATGCTTGTTCAGTATCTTGGACCCTATTTCATTTACAAAATAATGAAAATTGATATGTGGATGCATTTCAGAAAGAGTTACTCAGCCATAAAAAACTAGGTCTTTCTGACTTATATTGTAATTTTCATGCAATGGGGACTTGCATTTCAAATTTTGATTTGTTAAATATCTTTTACCCTTTTCCACCTACATTTGTGAATTTTTTTATGTGGATGCATATCACCAAGAGCCACTCATATCAAAACCAGGTCATTGTGACCTAATTTTCCAGCTTTAGTGATTTTTTAAATTTCAGCCATTTGTTCACTTTGCTGTCAATGTCTTAGTCCCATTTACACCATCACTCATGATAATTGGCTTGTTGATTAATTTGAGCAAGAGTAACTCATTTATATAAAAACTAGATTACTGTGACCTAATTTCATGCTTGAGTGACTTGTGATTGTTTATGCACTAGTTCATTATGCCCGTGGGATCTGGACCCTATTTGACTTTCACTTGTGAAAAGTAGTATATGGATGTTTCTAAAAAGAGTAACTTCACCATACTAATTTTAATACTTATTAATAAATGCCTTTTTAATTTTCAGCCATTTGTTGTTAACACACTGAATATCTTTTACCATATTGCATCAATATTCTTACAAGTTTACAAGTAGATGTATTTCAGAAGAGTAACTTGGCCATCATTCACAGTGACCTAATTGCGCACTTGAGTTTGTTGTGCATTCCATTTTATCTGTACTCATGGAAATTGGTATACAGATGCATCTCAAAAAGAATCACTCAACCATGCAAAATGTGTTACTGTGACTTGATGTTCATACTTGAGTGACATATTTTCAGCTATTTGTTTATTACACCCTAAATATATTGGATCCTGTTTCACCAACACTAATAAAAATTGGTATGTAGATGCATCTCAGTAAGCATAACTCATCTATACCAAAACCAGGTCAGAAAGATCAATGTTTCATGCCTGAGTGATTTTAGCAATTCATTTGTTAAACCCACACTGTCATTGCTCCTATTTCCCCTTCACTCATACAAATTAATATGCAGATGCATATTAGGAATAGTAACTCAGCCATATCACAACTAGGTCACTCTAACTCGATTTTCACACTTGCATTCCTGTCGTATTGTCAACTCTTTGTTCATTATACCTTTAATATTTTGCATCCTATTTTGTCTACACTCAGGAAAATTTTGTATGTGAATAAGAGTAACATAACTATACCACAGTATAAATGAAACTACTTTACCTTATTTTACCAGCAGTTATGAAAATTTATATTTGGATGCATCTCAAGGCAAGTAATTCGGCTATACCAAAACTAAGTCATTGTTTTCATGCTTTATTGACTTTTGAATTTTCTGCCATCTATTTGTTTTACCCTCTGCATCTGGGCAGACTAATCAAATGATGTGATCCTACTCTGATGGAACCTTTTTTAATGCATCTAGATGGGTATTATATGAAGCTAATATTTACTTCCTTCACTTGGTGGCTCCATCATTAGCTGAGACTCACATCCAAAGTGAAAGAGGTTTGAAATCTATCCAGACCAGCTGGAATCAAAATGAATTTATATTGTTAGCTACTCCAGATGTGCTCATGCTGGCAACGGGACTACTGTTTACAAGTGGACACCTTATTGTTTTTTTTGGAAATAGGTAAACATTCAGAATACAAAATATTAATTACGATGACTCCAATACGCATGTTTCAGTAGTGTGAATTTGAGAGGTGCAGGTTGAAAGTTGTCTTAGGCTGACAATAAATCAGCAGCAGCTATATGATTTGAAGAATGCATATAGTGACCAAACCCTTTTTATTTACTGGCCATGGGCAAAATGAGAAACCTCTTAATCTCGATGTTAAATAATCAGTGGTCAGTACATGTATTACAAATAGGTTGCAATTCTTTCCTGCTAACTATGAAAGATATATATATATATATATGTATATAAACACACACAAGCATGCACATGCATGCACAGTTTTTATTATGGCTTGTATTTGGGCAAAAAATTAATGCATAACATTGAAAATCATAACAATGTCATATTTCAGTCAGTAATTTGATTTGATTGCAGGCAAGACTTTTGAGTAAAAAAAAATTAAACATTCTGTGTTCACAATATTCTTTTAAATTCAGAGGTTACATTAAATTCACCAGGAGTTGAAAAAATCTCTAAAAACACTCATCATGTCAGGCAAGTACTAAAATAATTTACTTGAACCAAACAAATTCTCTCTAAGCCAGTTTTTATAGAAAAATAGAAGATAGAAGTTGTTAAGGACCTTTATTTGATCATGTGCATATATGCCAACCAAACTGCATTCCATGTAGTTAGTCATTACTTTTGAGTGACACTAGAGCAGTACAGTGAGTGCATCTGCACTAAACATTCCATATCCATCTCAGCTGAGTTCGAAGTTTTCCGTGTTTGGAGGTCAACTCTATTCAAAAGATGCATACTGGTTGGACAAGTTGCCAGAATTTCCTATAAATCCTCATATTTTACCCAGTTAATATTGCAGCTACATTATCATAGACCTTTGCATACGGTACATAGCAGCTATTGGTGTTGAATGGATTCATCTGAGAAATAATCATTGTTGGCCATGTCATCCTCATCCATTAGCTGAATCAGAAGTATTGGCCATATTATGCAAGTGAGTGGAAAATAGTTGAACATTGTAGAAATAATTTATAGGCAAATAGTTATCATGCACAGAGGTGGTAGGTGGCATTTAACTGGGTCAAAACCCATGAAACAGGCCAAGTTGGTGGCAGCAAATGCTAAGATATTACTTTGTTTTCCAAGCCTAGACCAGCAAAGATAGTGTGGCATGTACACTGTTCTCTGACATTTTGGTTGAAAATATTTGATGTTGTAGCATTACTAGAGTTTTGATGCTTATAATGTACAATATTGTGTTGGGTTTTTTTTTACTACTGATAACAAAATTGAAAACAATTTTTTTTTTGCCATGGAAAACTATCCCAGAGGACTTAAAACTTGATCTTCCACTTCTGATAAGCTTCCAGATTGTTTGGCATGTATGCATGGTAAAGGGTGCTTTCTAGAAGTTATTGTTTGGCGACCCTTTTGTCACCCGATGTGAGCAATTACAAATTGAGAAATATCTACTGTCCCTCTGGTAAATGTTTATTAGCATTAAAGAGTGAGAGCAATGTGCTTGCATGAGCTTGATCAAAACAAATGGAAAACAAACTTCCATTAGAAAGGGTAGACTTTATGTGAATGAAGTCAGTAATATTGTCAGCAAAGATCCTTTTCATTAAAGCAAAACACTAGTCAGCCCAGAATCAGCACACACCATGATTGGAAACTTAACTCAAGTGATGAAATTTTTCATGTTAGTTTTAGGTGAGTCAGTGAGTGGATCAACCCCTGTGTAAATAAAGATATGTGGTGTTCATCATTCCAATATGTTTTTTTTAAAAATGTAATTTGTTGTCTTTCTTTCTGTAGTTTTTCAGAACAGCACTTCACTATGCTCATGGAATGGAAGATTCTAAGGACTTGGTGAATATATTGGTGGACTTTGGATCCTCAGAATTTGCTGTGGACAAGGTAAGGGAAAAAGGATTTGGTATTGTATAAAAGTTAGTGATTAAATCAAATGTTCGAAAAACTCAAATAAAAGAAAAATGTTTTCTTACTCTTTAAAAAATATTTCTGGAAAACCCAGTTGACTTGGTTTATTAAGTTCACAAATGTAGTGTGGTTTCTTCTTCAAATACAGTACACAATCATAATGCATTGGCAGTAGGGCCACTACCTCATGAATGCAGCACTTTCAAGCAATAAAAGTGGACCAATTTGGGTAGGAATCAGACAGGAGTACTATATATACTCACTTATAAGCTGACTTGACTATGAGTCAAACCCCCCACCCTTCTTTGGGGGCTAGAAAAAGCTATTTTTCTTTGAACCTTCAATATGTCGGTTGTATTTTGTGAGTCAGATTCATTTGAAGTGGTGATTTGTCATAAGTGAGTATGAGCTTTACTTTGAAAAATTAAACAAGCCACACTAGATAGGTTGTTGTTGTTGTTGTTGTGGGGTTTAATGTGATTTTTCAGCACACGATAGGCTATACATGGCGGCCAGTATTAATGGTGGAGGAAGAACCCGGGAAAACCCCGGAAAGAACCACCAACCCACGAGAAGCTAATGGCAAGCTGTCTCACATACCCACATTGGCTGGATTCGAGACTCAAACCGATGCAGACAGCGTTGAGATGGCAGTGATCCGTAATGGAGAGTGCTTTAGACCACTCGGCCACTCGGGGCCCCCACTAGATAGGTAGGTAGGTGAGTGGGTGGGCAGATAAATAGGTAGGTAGGTAATGATAAAACCAGTATAAAATACAATTATGTTATTGAGTGGAATATGTCACAGATAAATTCACAATTTACAATTTGTACTAATTAAATCCATTAAAATCTGTAATGCTTGATATTTTAAATCTATTTATACGAAAAATCCATGAATTAGTTATAAGTCACATACTGATTTCACATATAATTATGCTATTGTTTTGCTGTCTGTAAATACAGGTGTCAACAGGAGTAAGTACATGGGGTGCAAATATGTTAAGCTGGAGAAAGATAGCCAACCCCCACCCTTTGGAATTGTATATATTACAGTTTCAGTCTCTCCTTTGTATCCACAATCAGAACAGATCGTCTTAGTACTTCCAATGGGGCATAGCAGCCCACATGAACAACAGTGGCAGAAGAGGTCGATTGGTTTAGGTCAGTACCAGCTCCAACACAGACTCAACAGATGCCTAAATTGACCAGGTATGGTGATCAGTATCCTATCCTACCCTGTCCTAGCATCCTGGAAATTGGCACTGGCATTGAAAGGCAAATGGCATTTACCTGTGAAAACTGGATTTTTCCATCAGAGGTGAATCTTCTCTGATTAAACCAGCATTGGGATCAGTGATTAAATTACCTATATTTTTATACAAGTCACATGGTGCCATTATGGATCCATGCTGGATAGCTCCACCACTGGCCCCGGCTCCTTCATGGTCTGTTGCCAGATATGGAAACAATATGGTCTGAGATGCCCAGCACAATACCTGGTCCATCAGCAAGTCATGCAGAGAACACCAGACAGCTCCTTTACTGGCATCAGCCATGGCACATCTCAGTACCAGTTACATTGATGATACAGTCCTAGATGCCAAATACCACTGCTGAATCATGTATGAAGTATGGGATAGCTCCAACACAGGCACTTTCTACAACACATACTGTCACCATTTCTGGGGACAATATAGACCTGGCTTCCCACTATCATTCATTGAGTGGCTCAAGAACTTACAGTGTCTCAGTCAGATAAAGTGATAATTATTCACAGTGTACCAATCATGGTGTCAAGGTACACATTGCTCTCAGCACCCAGCAATGACAGTTCAAGCACCATCTCCAAACAGGACAGCAATTATATTATGTTTCTGCACCAGAATTGGGTACATTGACCAATTTCTCTGGCATACCCTTTCCCAGCCTTAAAACATGGCAGGAGGGCACCTGACCAATATAGACCAATCACCATCTTGTATCTGAAAGTCAGTCATGTCAAAGTTCTTAGTACTTGAATTGAGTACACTAATTTAGTTTCCTGGGATACCCATTCCCAGCTTTAAAACATGGCAGAAGGGCACCTGACCAATCACCATCTTGGATCTGAAAGTCAGTCATGTCAGACTTCGTAGTACTTGAATTGAGTACACTAATTTAGTTTCCTGGAATACCCATTCCTGGCTTTAATACACAGATAGTGTTCAGTACCTGATCATGACAGTTAAGACAGTGGCTCTGACCTGGATATCAAGCATATTAAGCCTGTCTGGCATCCATGATAGTACCTGCACTAAACATATTTCACCAGTCTGGCTCTGTCTTGACCGTGTGCAAGTCCATTTTTGCACCCCTAACAGGAAGCTATCCTATCGATGTAGTAAAGGGTCATGCTCACTGTTGCCATCTTCCTCTTTCAGTTCAGTGATCATTCATTGGTCACTTTGTCAAGCATGACCAACCTTTACTCAGGTAATTTTCGCAGTCTTCCATGGAACAGGATATACTGTCCTGCTGACTCATGGATGATGCTATCAGTTAGTTAAAATCAAATGGTCTCCTTATAAATCTGTGTCTGGGGGAGGGTTGACCACTTGTGGGTCTATTGGTGACAGGGTGGAATGCAAAGCTACATACCTTTCTTAAACCCATATTAAAAAAGATTTGGTAATCGATGTTTCTTCCATGAAATGGAGCATGCATACTAGTCCCTCTGATAACCAAGTCTTGGAGAAAGTGAGAGAGACAGAGTGCCATCTAATCCCGATTGCACCCCTGAAATAGGAAACAGTCATGGATGAATGTTGTTTGGAACTTCACAGTTATAAATTCAATGAAATCTTTCCTCACCTGCTCAGCTACCACAATTGCAAGTATGCTCATATGAAGTTGCAATTGTTGGACCTGTACACCTAGTTTTTGTACCATGCAAGCTCTCAGGAAAACAAATTCCTTAAAACGTGTTGGACAGAATTGCTCAGGCAAGAAAACTCACCACTTTGAGAGCATGCAAAAGAAAGCCATAGGATGAAGGTCAGAGCTAGCTATTATCTCTGAGATCTTTCATCCCAAAGGGTTCAGTTTGACTTAGTGGAACCTTTAGCAGTAGCACAACAGACAGCCTTGTTGGATTATTCAGCAACTTTACAAGGTCATGTCATTTAAATGCTTTAGCTATTGAATGTGCTTGACAATAGTTAGTGTTCCTTATCTAGTATGACTTAATTCAACCACTTTTGCAGTTGAGAGTTCTTGACAATAGTTACAGTGGTGGTTGCACCATAGGGTTGTCTCATTCAATTGATTGGCTATTGAGAGTGCTTCACAGTAGTTACAGCGGTCTGACCATGGGGTCACCTCATTCAACCACTTTGGCTATTGAGAGCTCTTGATAGTAGTTACAGTGGTGGTTGCACTAGAGGGTTGTCTCATTCAACCACTTTGGCTGTTGAGAGTGCTTGACAGTAGTTACAGTGGTGATTGCACCATAGGGTTGTCTCTTTCAACCAATTTGGCTATTGAGAGTGCTTGACAGTAGTTATAGTGGTCCCACCTTGGGGTCACCTCATTCAACAACTTTGGCAACTGAGTGTTCTTGACAGTAGTCAGAATGGTCCCTTTCTAATGTGTGTCGGTATAATGTAGTCCCAGATTAACATGGTTAATGTCTTGGAATCATAATAATTGCTGAATTATGATTTTGAAATTGCTACTTTTATATCTTCATTTCACATTGGTTCTCTTCTGTAGCACAAGCAGCATATCATATTTATCGAATAATAAGCCTATGCTTGATGATGATCCTATGCCCTGCTTTTACAGAGATAATTTTATATCTGTTAATATGTCCACCCCTACATTTTGAATATTTAATTAGGCTGTCCAGCTGGGCTTTCCATAAGAGTACTGTGAAATAAATGAAGTTGAAACTTAATGACAAAATTACTTTCAGGATGGCAGGCCAACCCTATCCTTCAGGGACCGTCAGAACCAGAAGGAGATGAAAGACTTGCTAGATTACCATCTTCATCAGGTACAACTTAGTCAGCTATATCTGTTCCAACTTAATAAGCTTTATCTGTAATAGTAAGAAAGCCCAGAAAGAATACAGAACATAGAACTATTTAACCACCTTACCTGTGGTTATGAGCCTTTAAAATCAAGTTTTTTGCTTTTAAAATTTTTGAAGATATACAAGAGGCAGAGGGAATTTATTTTTGAGATGTTTCTTTTTTCTTTCCAAAAATAGAATAGTTTTTTCTTATTGCCATAAGCCATAAAATACATTTTACAAAATTATTGTCAACCATGCAGTATGTCATCTTTCAGCATGAAATGTCAACCATAATAATAATAGTAATAATGAGGACTTTGTATAGTGCCTAATCTTTAGAAGCTCTAAGCGCTTTACAAGATTAGACAAAACCTATAAGATAAAAAACATATAATGATATGATTACAAAAACAAACACCATGAAATTAGAAAACATTAAAAAACATGCTGAGAATATTTAAGGTAGGAAACATTATTAGGTCTTTAAGTTTGTTCTTGCAGTCGAAATAAGTGAGTTTTGAGAGCCCTCTTGAATGTGATCACTGTGTCTTTGTGTCAAAGTTCAGTGGGCAATTTATTCCACGTTGCTGGGCCCTGGTATGCAAAAGAACGCTGTCCATATGACTTTGTTTTCATAATCGGAATAATGAGTATACGATTGTCAGAAGAGGAGCTTAAGTATCTTGCTGGTGTGTACACATGGGTGAGGTCGGATAGGTATGTTGGACTAGAGTCCATCAGTGAAACGTAGCACAGAGAACAAATTTTGTGTTTGATTCTGGATCGAATGGATAGCCAGTGTAGGGTACAGAACAGCAGGAAGGTGTGCTCTGATCGTGGTACTCTAAGTATGATCTGAGCAGCTGTGTTTTGAACTTTTTGAAGTTTCTGGAGTAGATATTGAGATGAACCAGACAGAATTGAGTTACAGTAATCCAGTCTTGAAAGTACTAATGAACACACAAGTGTTTAAGTGGCATCAACTGAAAGATATTTGCGAATTGAGCTGATGCGTCTCAACTCAAGATATGCAGCCTTGCATATATTTATGACATGTTGGTGCAATGTGAGAGTACTGTCCATAGTAACACCTAGGTTTCGTATTGATTGTGTGGATTTAATGTTGGTGTTGCTGATATTTATTGTTTGAGGTAAAGGATGTGAATGGGAAAGTCTTTGTGTTGTGATCAGAATGGCCTCGGTTTTATCATCATTCATCTGCAACTTGTTACATGTCATCCATGATTTCACATCAGAAATTCATCTCTCTACACCTTGGATGGTAGCATGAACTTCAGTTGGGTGGCTAGATTTGTATATTTGGGTGTCATCAGCGTACAATTGGTGAGACACTGGATGATGATCTATGACACTTGAGAGTGCCTGAGTGTATAGAATGAAGAGAACAGGTCCAAGAACAGACCCCTGTGGAACACCACAACATAGATCAACTGGGTTGGAGAGCATTCCATTTGCAGACACAATTTGTGTCCTGTTGACCAAGTAGGACTTGAACCACAGTAAGGCTGTATCATGAATGCCAAATACATGCTGGAGACGGTGAAGTAATATATCATGGTCTATTGTGTCAAATGCTGCAGACAGATCAAGGAAGGTGAGGACTGTAATCTTTCCGCTATCCAAAGCAGAGAGAATGTCATTAACTACTTTTAGAAGAGTAGTTTCAGTACTGTGGCAAGAGTGATATGCAGATTGTACATTGCTAAAAAGACTGTTTGAATTCAGATGAGATACAGGCTGGGATAGAACAACCTTTCTAAGATTGTCTATATGAATGGGAGATTAGAAACTGGGCAGTAGTTCTTTAAACTGTTATGGTCTAGTGTTAGTTTCTTCAGCAGAGGCTTTACAATGGCAGTTTTGAAAAATGATGGGAATTCCCCTGATGAGAGAGAGGTATTAATAACATCAGTTAATGAAGGCAATACTGGATCTAAGCACTCAAGCAGCAGTGATGTTGGAATTGGATCAAGTTCACATGACTTTGGTGCACTCTTCGTCAGGATTGTACGTATGAAATCCATAGAGACAGGTTCAAATGCTGCGAATGGTTGCCACTCAAATTCTGTATCCCAACTGTATGGTGATGACGAGTCAATTGAAATTGTGGTGTCAAGCTTATCTCTAATGGTTTGTACTTTGTCAAGGAAGAAATTTGCAAATGTGTCCTTAAGGTCAACTGGAGAGAAGGTAGTTGGAAGTGGTGTAGATTTGTTCCTTGACATTAGCTTGTTAGTTTTCTCGAAGAGCTCTTTGCAGCTGGAACTTTCCATGATGTTAGTAGTGTAGTGGGCTGATTTTGCTGCATGGACTATATTTGTGACATTCTTCTTAGCAGCTTCATAGATTTGCTTATGAATAGTGTGTCTGGTGGAAAGCCAAAGCCTCTCTACTTAACGGCGGTCTCTTTTAGCAGTGCAAAGCTGGTCCCTAACACTGCTATACCATGGAGAACACAACCATACTGCATGTCATCTTTCAATGTGAACTGTTAACTATGCAGTATGTCATCGTGCATGTGAATGTCAACCATAATATATGTCGTTGTTCCATGTAAAATGTCAGCTGTACTGTTTGTCATACTTCCATGTGAAATGTCAGCCATGCTGTATGTCATTTCTCCACATGAAATGTTGACCATAATGTGTGTAATTCTTCCATTTGAAATGTCAGCCATATTGTCTGTCATCTTTCCATGTGAAATGTCAGCCTTACTGTGTGTCATCTTTCCATGTCAAATGTCGAGCATACTGTGTTTCATCCATCCATGTGAAATGTCAGCCATACTGTGTCATCCTTTTAATGTCAAATGTCAACCATGCATTATGTCTTCCTTCCATGTGAAATGTCAAGCATAACAAAAAACGAAAGCCGCCAACATGTTAGCTGGGCTTGGCGGTGTTATTAGACACAATCAGTTGACCAGTAAATAATGTCCACTTTATTAGCTGTAGATTGAAAGGGAATGAAATTGTACATGTGTTCAGCTTAATTTTTTTTTTATAAAAGTGACTTGTGACCATTGCAGGCTGACTGCACTTAGTTCTCTGGTTTTACATGGGTATGGTGTTTGTTTATGAACTTGTTATTAATTTCCTATTTTTTATAAAAATATTTTACTGTTATGGAAAAGCAAGTTCACAAATGCAAGTCGTTCTCAGCACTTTGTGCAATAATTAGTATAGTAGTTTTTACGTTTCTTTTGATATTTACAAAATCTGAAGTAAAAGTTTTATGCATGCTGAAAGCATGTGTTGATTGTTAATTATTCTTGCTGGAGTCATTCAAATGAATAGGCATACAAGCGTTAATTATTGGAAATTTGCAATGGATAAACTTACACGGAAACACATGTGAGAAAATCGGAGCAGTATGAACTTTGTACAGACACTGTTCATAGACCCTGGAATGTAATGAACCATACACATGCTTCATCTTTCTTAACCTATTTTGCTGGTAATTATTCCTATTGAATTCAGACACATAATGATGTGTGACAAAATTTTTGAATAGTTTAAATATATATGCAATTTTTGCAATGGAATTACATATATTATGGATTAATTGCAAGCCTCGACGGTATGATATCAGACGACAAGTAAACGCTGTTGATACTCTGTTCATGCTGTATATTAGATGTTGAATTCAGACACAATGATCTGGGAAAAAATTGTTGAATATCATAAATATGTGTGCAGTTTTTCAATGGAATTACATGCATTATAGATGAACTGCATGCCATGACGGCACGATAGTAAACGGTGTTGATGCCCTATTCATCATATACATTAAACATGAATACACGTACATGTGCCATAGAGTTATTCTCTGAAAAAGTAAAATACTGTAAAACCCTGCATTAACATGACCACGGTATTAATGCGATCCATTTTTTTGGACCCCAATTACTGCGTTATAGCGGGGTTCCACTGTAATTTTAAAGAAGACTATGCCAGAGAAGAAGTTTTGGCTGCTGTTGTGGTCAGAGTGGATGAAAGGAGCTGGATGAGCAAATATTTAATGAAGGAATGACTCCATACATAACTTTCAGGAGGAAATCTTTGTCAAAGGAAAATTTTTCATCTGGTGTCATGGTCAGAGTACATGAAAATAACTGGATGGGCAAGAATTTAATGATAAATTGACTTAAGATTTTGGGGGCTTGGAGAACAATGGCAACCAGAAAACTTTGCTTGTGCATGGTTTCTTCAAATGCCATTCACTAAAATATCTTGACTACTGACAAAACCAGAATTTGCCATTATTTGAGTCACATGATGCTGGAAGAAACAATAACATTTGCACTCAGACAGCAATGGAAAGAAATGATGGCTAATGGAGATTACATACACTGCTGGCAGTAAAATGTTGCAGCCAAAACATCCCAAGATAGCTTAGATGGATGCACAAAGCCTGGAGTGAACAAGACCCTAAGACAATTACACAAAGCCTGGAGTGAACAAGACCCTAAAACAATTACACAAAGCCTGGAGTGAACAAGACCCTAAAACAATTACACAAAGCCTGGAGTGAACAAGACCCTAAAACAATTACACAAAGCCTGGAGTGAACAAGACCCTAAAACAATTACACAAAGCCTGGAGTGAACAAGACCCTAAGACAATTACACAAAGCTTGGAGTGAACAAGACCCTAAAACAATTACACAAAGCCTGGAGTGAACAAGACCCTAAAACAATTACACAAAGCCTGGAGTGAACAAGACCCTAAAACAATTACACAAAGCCTGGAGTGAACAAGACCCTAAGACAATTACACAAAGCCTGGAGTGAACAAGACCCTAAGACAATTACACAAAGCCTGGAGTGAACAAGACCCTAAAACAATTACACAAAGCCTGGAGTGAACAAGACCCTAAAACAATTACACAAAGCCTGGAGTGAACAAGACCCTAAGACAATTACACAAAGCCTGGAGTGAACAAGACCCTAAAACAATTACACAAAGCCTGGAGTGAACAAGACCCTAAAACAATTACACAAAGCCTGGAGTGAACAAGACCCTAAAACAATTACACAAAGCCTGGAGTGAACAAGACCCTAAAACAATTACTTGCTTGTTGGAGAAGTATTACAGTAGCAGCCAATTCAATGAAACAGCTGATAACATTGTACGGGATAATCAGAGGGAACAGATGATAACATTGTACGGGATAATCAGAGGGAACAGATGATAACATTGTACAGGATAATCAGAAGGAACAGCTGATAACATTGTACGGGATAATCAGAGGGAACAGCTGATAACATTGTACGGGATAATCAGAGGGAACAGATGATAACATTGTACGGGATAATCAGAGGGAACAGATGATAACATTGTACGCGATAATCAGAGGGAACAGATGATAACATTGTACGGGATAATCAGAGGGAACAGCTTGTAACATTGTACAGGATAATCGGAAGGAACAGCTGATAACATTGTACGGGATAATCAGAGAGAACAGATGATAACATTGTACGGGATAATCAGAGGGAACAGCTTTTAACATTGTACGGGATAATCAGAGGGAACAGCTTATAACATTGTACGGGATAATCAGAGGGAACAGCTTATAACATTGTACGGGATAATCAGAGGGAACAGATGATAACATTCTAAGAGATGATCAAAGGGAAGAGATAATAACATTCTAAGAGATGATCAAAGGGAACAGATAGTAACATTCTAAGAGATGATCAAGGGGAACAGATAATAACATTCTAAGAGATGATCAAAGGGAAGAGATAATAACATTCTAAGAGACAATCAGAGGGAACAGATAATAACATTCTAAGAGATGATCAGAGGGAAGAGATAATAACATTCTAAGAGATGATCAAAGGGAAGAGATAATAACATTCTAAGAGATGATCAAAGGGAAGAGATAATAACATTCTAAGAGATGATCAAAGGGAACAGATAGTAACATTCTAAGAGATGATCAGAGGGAAGAGATAATAACATTCTTGGAGATGATTAGAGGGAACAGATAACATTCTTTGGGATCGTCTGATGGAACTTTGATAACATTCTATGGGTTCACCATTGGGAACAGATGATAACATTCTAAGAGATAATCAGAGGGAACAGATGATAACATTCTTAGAGATGATTCGATGGAACAGATAACATTCTTTGGGATTGTCAGAGGGAACAGATGATAATATTCTGTGGGATGATCAGAGGGAACAGAGATGATAACATTGTTTGGAATGATGTGAGGGAACAGATAATAAGGGCTGTTCCATTTAAACATACATGGGACCCAGGAAAGGCACTTTTAAAGTGGGTTACTCACCTATAGATGCAATTTAGAATTTTTTTAATTATTTTAATATAAACACTGTGAAATCAAAGTACCCTGGCATATCGTTTTCAAAAACTGTCTTCTCTGGGTACCATGTATGTTTAAATGGAACAGCCCTAACATTCAGTGGGATGATCAGTTGGCTTCTGAAGCCAATGATGGCACTCGAGACAAGATTGAGAACACCATCAACATATACCATAATGAAGAAGAATATGTAAACAAGGAGGAGTAGCTTGGTTTTTCTGAAAATGATACTTCTTGATATTATGTTTTAAACACAGCTTGTACTAATGTACATAATAAGCTGTATTGCATTTAGAAGTGATGTGGATATTATTGGTTTGCATTGCTAGAGATTATGATTTTGTGATTCATGACAATGTAAATTTGCTCAGATGAATATGACGATTGTGCCTTTAGTAATTATTAAGAAGCAGCCATTACTGTAAAATCACTGATTTCATGTAGATAATTTTATTTCCTTGCATATTTTCATAACTTTTTCATGTAAATCGTGTTAAATGACATTTAATTTTTGTTTAATTCATAATTTATTTTATGCTGATAAATTTTGGTTGGGTTTTTATTTAATTTGGTGGAAATGTACAGCATTTGGTGGAAATGTACTGCATTTGTGACTAATTTTTAACATGTTAATAATTTCATTTTTAATTCATATAGGTGTAGTTGTTTCATTTAACATTATTTGCTGATGGTGAAAAATCACATGGCAGTGATAAGAAATGGTATACATGTTTCTTATTTCCAAGCAGTTTCCCCATTGCATGTTGTTGGCAGCTGTAACACTCAACACTCCTACTCTTTTTTAATCATGTATTCATTAAACTGTATTTGCTTACATGGCACTGTTAAAGCATTAACAGCAATTATTATCTTTCTCAATCCATGAATACAGTTTTGCAATGCAGTTGGTTTCATCATCAGGTGGGGATTCCCTTTCTTAGAGCATTTTGGCGCTGACACAAAACACTTTCCAGTGCTGCTGGCACTCATGGGTGAGTGACTGATACTTGGTCAATTTCCTTTCATGGGTCTCCTTCATTCTAGCTTCCTTTGGCACCGTCAGTTCTAACAAAATCACCTGTTGGGTACCTCCTGACCACAGTACAACATCAGGCCTGAATTTGGTTTTCCAGATGTCTCAATGGAATTTGAATCGTCCTTTTATATCTGCCTGCATTTCCAAATTCTGCGCTGTTGTCAAGATACCTCTTCCATCAGTCTTTTGTTTCTGAGTCTCACCATTTTTCACAGACTTGATGAAGTTTGGACCACTTTTCGCTTACTGTTTCTTTGTGATTGCTATATCGCAGCAATCTTAGCAAGCACTTGGTCGGGCACAAAAGATAATGACTGTCTGTTAGAGCTCTAAATTTGCAAGTCTCCCACAAAGTTTACAGTTTGGGTCATTAGTCCCCAGGGCTTCAAAGTTGTTGGTGTAGGAAGAACATCATACAGTGATTGTTATAGGAAGCTGATTTACTTTGTATCATCTCTCCAGATGTCACTTCACAATAGTTTCCTGGACCTCGCATTTTCCCAGCATAGCCGATTCCCCTGCTTCCTCATTCTGACAGCTTTGACTTGTCTGTCTTCCTCTTCTGCAAGATATACTTCTTTCTGGACCATGTAGCACTTCTCTTTGATGCTTGCTGCTTGCCATGTAGGTCTTTTCATACGTTCCAGCCCCATCCTTCCTGTTGCTACTGTGCCTACCAAGTCGCTGTGTCTTATTTATTCTGCCTTATTCTGAACTTTCCAAACCTAGTTTAAATCCCTCAAGGCCAATGTCATGTGATTGTGACAGTTGATCATTTTTTTAATAGTAAATATGCATGGTGATATCAGGATTCTAAATATTTTTACATAAATATATTTTCAAATGCATGTCACTCCATAGTAACATTTAAGAAATAAAATTAGAAATGTAAACACATGTACGGATTGTGATTACATAAGATAAGCATTATGAAACGTGTTTTCCTTGGGTTTTTTGTGTGTTTTGAACACTAGCCCATTTTCTTGTCCTTATACACACACACACACGCACACACACATGAATACACAAATATGCAACAGCAGATCTGGGTTTCTGCAGTTTGCAGTTGCTTGTGTCTTATAAACGGTAAGCTAATTTCAAATAAGCAGTAAGCTAATTTCAAATAAGCAGTAAGCTAATTTTAGATAAGCAGTAAGCTAATTTCAAATAAGTGGTAAGCTAATTTTAAGCTAATTTCAAATAAGCGGTAAGTTAATTTCAAATATGTTTTCAGCATACATAAACACAGACATCAATAGATTTGACACATTAACTTGAGGTACTTTGGAAAGTCCTATCTTGAACACCTGCAGAAAATAGGATTGGATAAAAGGATAAAATCATGTCCCCTTGTATAATGAGCAGGGCTGATTTTTACCTTTAAAACAAAAAGTGTTGATCATGCATGGCATTTTATGGTAGTTCATTCTGATATGCATAAACGTTATTAATCTGCATTGTTTACGGTTTCCAAGATAACTTGTCAAATTTTGTGGCTGAGATGATAGTTGTGTGTAAGCCTAATTTAAAATACATTTTGCCTTGGCAAACATTTCTTATGTACAAGAAAGTCAAAGGCAATATGTATAACTAATATTTACATATCTTATCACATGTGCATGGAGTTTTTTCCCATTATGTTTCAGAATCAAACACTGTAATATATAATTCTATTACTTTATTTTCAGAACTATGATGTGCCGGAGCCAGACATTTGGTCAGTTCCCCTTCCATTGCCCATTATGGGATATATCATGAAACGCATGCATTCCCATCATGCAGTTGATCATGGTGGACAAAGACGTCATTCCTACCACTCTGGCACCCACTACTCTCTCATCCCAGAACAAAAGCCTGTCACAAATGAATCCAAAGATGTTTTAGCATCAGTGCAAAAAATATCAGCAGTAGAATCAAAGATGAGAAAATCAAAATCACTTTTCCTTGACATGGAAAAAAGCCTTTTCAAAAATTGGAGAAAACCTAGTTCAGACAGATCTGCAAAGAAGAAGTTTAAGAATGCAGATGCAGTACAGAAGTACATTCGACTGAGTGGAGGCAGCAAGCAAGAAGGATGCTCTAGAAATTATAGCAATTCTCGGCCAAGTGTCTTTGAAGAAACATTAGTTGAGGAGTCTGAGAGAGAAGCGGAGAACAATGCAAGCACTGAAGAGGATGTACCTCATACATCCACGTCTTCATGTGCCATTTTATAGACCAAACATTTTTTATGTTTTGAATTTGGTACTATTTCTTCTAGTACAATAACAGTTAACATAGAAAAGGTTCTAATCGTGTCTTTTGTATGGGAAATATTATCATCATTCTGCGCTTTACAACAGTTTGCAGAGATCTTACATTCTACACAAGAAGAAAAGTTAGAATGTTGGTACATGGATTAATAGAATGATTAATGAGGAAAAATAATTTAGTCACCATGTGACTGTTGTTTTATTAGGGCCTTAAGACCAATGGAGCTTACTTATGGCCTTTTGTTTGTCATCCATTTTCTTGTATCTGCTTGCCATCTGTAATCCATTCATCATCTATCTAGCATGGGACAAAATCAGGAAATCAAATCAGTACATTTAAACATTTTAATCAGTCGTAAGATCTTCTAATTGGCAAAAAATTAATTATTTTAAATAGCATGCATTTTTTCTGTATTCTCTTTATATAATATTAAAACAGCAAGTTTGAGCATGGTAGAAAATATTACAATAATTATTTATATAAGTCATGGCCTTGCCAGTTAAATCAAGAAATGAAGATTCATATATCTTTTAGTTTTCTGCAAAGGTTTTTTTAAAATAAAACTCCACAAGCACTTTTAATTTCCTTTACAAGTTCATTGCCTAGTGACCACTGATGACATTTGTTGTGATCAAGTTCCACACTTAAAAGGGTCTCATGCATATACCTAGTCACATTGTTTCTTCCAAGATATAATATCTTAAAATGCGATTTGAATGAATCACAGAATGCAATTAAAATCCTTTGCTACTCTTCTGCACCCACTCAGACTATGATTTTCAAGCTTCCTTAATACAGTGATTTGGTCTTAAAGCCAGTAGAAACACTTGTATGTACTGAATCGTCAAATTCAGCATGTGTGCATACAAGTTATTGGAGATTATTGTACTGACTCGTCAAATTCAGCATGTGTGCATATAAGTTATTGGACATTATTGTACTGACTCGTAAAATTCAGCATGTGTGCATATAAGTTATTGGAGATTATTGCATGAAACCTTATCTACTTGTACTTAATCATAATATTTGTAGTGTGCCATATTTGGGTTCCTGTTTCAAGTTAAGGTCACGGCCCAGTATTTTCATTTTCCGTTACACTGTTTTTGACTTTAACTTTAGATCCATTTGAAAATAAAGTATGAAGCTTGATATACTTAAATGTCCTCATTGGAAGGTGTGTCAAGTACCACTTTGGGGTTCAGTCTTGAAGGTCAAGTTTCAATGTTCACTATCTAAATTTACCTTCAATCCACTATCTTTTTTACACGTTTTGAGATTAAATGGTGAACTTTGTGTATGTATTAATATATATATATATATATATATATATATATATATATATATATATATATATATATATATATATATATATATATATATATTCAGAGTCTGGATAGCTGATCAGTAATTTAGATTTCAGCTACAAGAGTAGTTTCTGATAAATTAGCAAAGCATGTTATACCTATATATTGTCACTTCAGTGGCATTGCACATTTGGGGTCTTTTCCTCAAGGTCAATGTCAATATTTCAAGGTTTCCATTGTTTTGGCTTTATATTGTAAAAGCTGCTTGAGATACAGGGATGAACCATAGTATAGTTATGATTCTCTGTTTGACAGCATCATATGTATCACAATCGTGGTTTTATCTTCACAGTCAAGGTTAATGATATTTTTTTTATAATCCATATTCTGCTTTATTATCCTGTGGAGCATTGAAACATGGTTATGCTCCATGTCTGCCCAGGAACTTTGCAGCTGTCTTAAAGGTCATAACTTTAATTATTGTGCAATCTTGTGACCCCACCATGGTGGTCAGGTGACAAAAATTCAGTGAATTTGCTTATAAAAGTATGTTTTTGTGATTTTGATATTCAGTGTTTTTTGTTGTAGTTGAGAGTAATTTTCTCTTAATGTAAGACATTATCTTTGTTTTTTTTAATATAGTTTATCAAGTTAGTGCAGGTCATTAACAAATATTTTCTCTAGTCCTGTATCAAATTTAGAATTTGAATTTTATAATTTTGACTAAATACCTTTTACATTATTTATTTGATATTATTAAGATTGCTTTTGTTTAAATCTCAGGTTTTTCTATTAACATTTGTTTTCTCAGACATCACTTCTCATGTGTTTTCATGTACAAAATAGTACATATGCCTCTTCTTTAATAACCTACAATCAACAGGGTCCATAGATATCAACTACATTTTAAGGACACAAGATGACAAGCAAAAAAAGTTTGTTTAACTTTGAGGAGGGGGGGTGCAGTGCTAATAATGTGTTACTGATGTACAAAAATCATGTGATCCCCTTTGTCCTGCACAAATAGTCATATGATAGATTTTTCATAATAATGGATGTTATGTTTTAGGAAGTCAAATGAAAGTTTTTAAAATTGAAGAAAGATGTTTAGTAAAAGTTCAGTTGACATGCATGACTCACAGATTTGTGCATCAGTAAAGTTTGAGCCCCCCTCTTGTATCACTTCATGTATATCTTTAACAAACAAACACAAATAAACTATAACTTCATATCCGAAATTATGTTTATAAACTGTTCAAGCCAAACACATCACTGATTGCATTAGTTAATTCCTCAAGATTGCAATTTTAAATGTCTCTAATTTATTTATAATAGCATATGACAATATCATTTATACTAATAAAAAAAGTACATTATCCCAAAATGCTACATCTGGAGCACACAAAAAGTGGAGTGGAAAAGTTGAAAAGAAATCAGCAATATATAGTAGTTAAAGGTTTTATTTGAACTTGCAAATTATTACAGAATATATAAATCAGGACTGTTTGAAAAACAATCCAGAGATTTGCCAAAGGCGATCTTCTAGTAGCCGTCTATGATGTGTGATTTTAATAAGAAATAAAACTGATCTACACTTGGGTGTTACTGTGTTGTTTGCATGTCATGTAGAGTAATTGGCCGGAGAGATCTAATATGTTAATTAGTACGTACCATCTTGCTGAAGGACCATAAAGTTCTGAACAGTCAAAAATAATCCAGTTTGGGAACATTCTCATGTAAGCACTCACCAGTTTTACTTTCACCAATGACTGACTCTTTCAAATTTGAATAGAGGAGAGTGTATCACATTTATGGTGATCACAGTGAAACCCAATTAAAAGATAAAATTAAAGCTCGAATTTCATTCAGCAAGGTTTCCAGAATTGGTATTAATATCATATACTGGTAGTGCTGCAGCCAGTATACATTTATCATTATTTTTGTTTATCAAGATTTTGCAGTATATTGTGTTATGTACATGGAAAATGTTTGTTCAGGAAAATTCTACAAAATACACTTCTTATTGACATTTGCAAAATTCATGAAAATTCCAAATTTCCATGCAAAAACAACCATGTTTTATTATAGAACATGGTATCTTGAGCTTTGTTTTACCAATTTTGATAACATCAAGCAATTAGTGACTTTTTCTGTTGGGTGGGGGGGGTTGTAAGAAAAAAAATGGAATCCACACCTGCCTCCATGTCATAAGCTAGTTTGGAAGTTATCCAGGTGTGGTAAAGCAAGGGAGCGGTGCATTATATAACTACATATAGTAATTTAGTTGTAGTTTTATATTACATATTATGATGTAAAACGTGTTACATAATATTTACTGGTTTGTAATCTATATCTGTTGGACATATTCATAGCTAGCTTAAAGAGAGATTTGTAGTTAAATAATTTATTTAACCACAGATTAATATACAATATTACACCTATGCAGGGTGTCAGCATTTTATTGTGCCAGCAAATTCTTGACTTTTGAATTGAACAATTTTTTTCCAGAATAATTCTTAATATTTCAGTGACTTTTCAGTTCAGTAGACTTCAAGATTTTTAAAAACATTTACAGGATTTACTGCAGAAACTGTTTTAATAGATGTTATCAGAATCTCAAGGTATTAATTAATATACTATTAATTAATATACTATTAATTAATATACTATTAATTAATATCCTATTCTTTAATTAATAGTTTCATCATAAGCCTGATTTTTCTGACCAAAGGCAAAAGCCAAATCAGCACAGTGTGCTTTTAACTTGACCTTTGAAAAGCAAATATATTTTCAGTTTTACAACTGCTTTCATGTGCGAAATAAAAGTTGTTATATTCTGGTTTATAGTTTTACTTGAGGAAGTCATTGATGCATTGTGTTCTTGGTGTATCAAGAACTACTGCTATATTTAGCAATTCTGACTTTGTCACTCTTCCATTTATTATTCATACTGTACTTGCATGGCTGAGTGGTCAAGTCAGGTGCTTTCCTTTACAGATCACTCACATCTCACCATATCGGTTCAAGTCTTGGCTGAGCCAGTGGGAATGTGAGAAATCTTGTCAGTAGTTTCCTATGGGTCAATGGTTCTTTATTTCACCAAACATACTGGCCATCATATATAGCCTATGATGTGCTGAAAAGTGGCAGTAAAACCCACAGAATAACAAAATTGTCAATATTTGTGATTTAAATATACTTTAGACTTTAATTTATTTGGAATAACATGAAAAAACTGGCCATACTTTAACTGAATACTTGTTATAATACTTAAATTTGAGGATTGTTTAAAACATGTTATCTACTTCTGGGAAACTGAAATTGAAAGAAAGAATTCAAGCTTCACTGAAATAATACTGTTTGTTAATAACCTAAATTTACTGTATTTATTAAAAGTTTAAAAACTAATTTGTGTTGATTCATATGAGCAAGAATTAAAATTATTAATGCATGCTGTAGCGTTATCTCTCATCCAAAGGCTACAACTGCAATAAGGGAACTGCTCTGGTGGCCTAGTGGTTAGAGCATTCGCTTTGGATGTGGGAGGTTGCTGGGTTCAAACCCCAACCGAATCATACCAAAGATTTATAAAAATGGTACTAACAGCAGCAGCTAGGCACTCAACATTAAGAGGTTAGTGTTAGGACTGGTCAGCCTGGTGTCAGGATAATGTGACTGGGTGGGATATCATGCTACATGTCTGCCATGTAAATTCAAAAACAAGATTTTTCAACCAACCTAAACTCCTTAAGATGATTTGGTTAAAAATTCCATCATTTAAAGACATTTACAAAAGGGTTAATTTAAATTTTGAAAAAGACTTTCAAAATTATATATTGTTGTATAAACAAGGACTGAATTTTCTGTAAAATCAACTTGTCTTCTTGCAGTTCAATAAATCAGTCCCTAAATCTGTATTGATACACGGGCTCTTATCGTTTCTTAATATATAATAAATGGGATGACAATTTCCAATTTCTCCTGCGTTATATTTAAGCTACATGTCACTGTGTGTGATATGATGTGATTTGGATTTTTAACGTAGCTTTAACAATTTTTCAGTCCTATTGCTACAATGTCTGCAGTGTGGGAGCTTATAGTGATGTCTAGCACTGGGGCATCATGCCGCAGACATGTAGCATGATGTCCTACCCAGTCACATTATCCTGACCAGGGCTGTCAACGGGTACTCGGGTACCCGACCGTATTGAAAAACCCGGGTATTGAAACGTAAACGCGGATACCCGTAAAAAAAAATCGCCACACTCGCCAACCACTTCAAACAGGTGTGACAGCTATGGCTTTAATTAGAAACCAGATCCCTGCTTAATATAAATAAACAATACATCAGAGAGTCTGTTTGGATTAATAAAATTCATTGGCATTGTGCAACAGGACAAACCGTTATCCCCGAGGCATTATATACCAAGGTTAAAACATAGCATTGTTCTACAGGTAATAAACCTCTTTGTAGACAATAACTATCGATTGTGGGTGCTAAATAATCGGTACATTGCGTGCTCTTTTAATGAAATCCAGATGGATACCTTTGATTTCCGAACACACATGTCGAAGAAATCCCACAATTTATATTATGAACAATTATCACCTAGACACCTTGAAATCTTCGTAATGCCTCAAAGTAATCTTTGAGCAGCTCGTTGTTTTTCTAGTCGACTAGCTCTGCTAATTTTGAAAGTTAGCCATCATACATATCCCGATATTTCTACTTTCGATACTACTACGTTTTTGTCAGAACTATCTTAAGAATTATAATTCCAAAATAATATCACTTCTGCGACTGCGTGGTCACGTGGTATAACTGGGGCATAATAGCCCTATTTGTTATTGCCATTTTAGAAGAGCTTCATATTATCTAGTTTGAATTATTATTATTGTGTAGTGAATACAGTTTGTGGTCTTCTCTCTCTCTCTCACTCACACACCCACAAAGACGGTTTTAACGCATTACTCTTGACATGTGGTAAAGCTGCTTTACACGCATGCGTGGGTAATTCAAATCTGCGGTCAAAAGCCGATGAATAAACGTGGTCTGTTCTAACAAGGACTTATACTTTAAAAAAAGGTGAGTGTTCGAAAGGATTTAACGCGGCTGATCACAGTGATCATTAAAAGTTGGATTATACCTACCATCTGTGTACAAAGGTCATTCTAAATAAATTTATTAATTAATAGCGTGCGGTCAGATCATTCGCAGCTACATCGGTGCGGACGCATCAGACCAAGTAGTGCATTACACAGTTAGCCTCTATCGTCATACAAAATATTAAAGAAATGGGGATAACAATTAGTTGGTCTACGGTTGTACATGTCATTCATGTGCTAACGGGTACCCGTTAAATTTCGCAACGGGTACCCAGGTTGGTTTTTCGTGATTTTTGACAGCCCTAATCCTGACACTAGATCAACCAGTCTTAACACTAACCTCCTAATGCTGAGCGCCAAGCGAGGCAGCTGTTAGTACCATTTTTGTAAGTCTTTGGTATAACTCAGTTGGGAAAATGAACCCACGACCTCCCACATCCGAGGCGGACGCTGTAACCACTAGGCCACCGGAGCGGTGTGTCACTGTGTAATAGTTTTGCACCGAAGTTCAGCTCAAAGATTCAAAATGTTTCTAATCTGGGTTTCCTCCAAATATTCCAACCCCATTTTTCACACTTGGACATTTAGGATGGAGTGTGGATTCAGAGCAATTACATATAAAAAATTTGGAATCGGCCGCCACTGTAAGATAGCTTACCAGTGGGCCTAGCAAATTTAAACTATGTTATATTGACCTATACCTGCATGAAATCGACAGGAAAATTATTTATTTTCTCAAAAATGGCAAGTATTATAATCGTTGTATCTTTAATCTGCTCAGACTAGATGAAACTCTGCATAGATGAAACCTGACCAGGTATTTGCCATTTGCCTTAATAGTCACATGACTTCACAAATCTCAAACAACGACATCGGAAGTCTAATAGTCCCGTGGTATCAACAACAAACTCCTTTTTAATGTTGTTGTACAAAATTTCATTTATATTAAATGAAAGTCCGATACCTTTTGTAAAAACCAGAAAGAACATATGATTCTCAACATATTTATTTTGAGAACAACTACAAGAAACTTGGCCAGTCTGTTTCATTAAGCAGAGTAGTCTGGTTCCCTGCTTCGTTTGCTCTCTGCGTGAGAAAGCACGTCAACGTGATAGTCATGTGATACAACAAAACTCCAGATGTTGGTCTCAGAATAAATATAGAGAATTTTGTGCTCTTTCATTTTTGTATTTTTATTACAACCAATATACAACTTTCATTTAATATTTTTTTCTACAATATTTGAAAATGACGGTTGTGAGATTCTGTGTGCTCGTGTGACTAGCAATCAAAATCGCCAGTACCAGCTCAAATTTCATCAAGTTTTATCATCTTTCGGCAGATTAAAGACATAACAATTTTAATACTCGCAAAGATACGGATATCGAGCTGTCTGTGAAACAAAAAGTCTACTAGAAGAATCGAATCCACTGAGCGTTTGGATTGTCTGAACAAATATATTTATGGTAAGCACCCAAATGATCCATACTACAACCTATGTAGTTGTGGAGGAAAATTCCCGGGTTTTTCCTGACTTTCATCAATATTTGCAAAATTCAAAAGACTTCACGGTCAGGACAAAAATTATAATTTTTCCCGACTTTTTCCTGATTTCTTGGTCGTGTGGGGAACCCTGTAGGAAAGTTTATATCTCAGACCCGTCTGATAGTGTTTGAACTGTTTCTGGAGAGACATTGTGAGAGGTTCCTATAGGGACTTGAAATAAGAATGACATTATTTTGACAGTTATTGACAATGCAATTTAACATATTGTTCAAACTTAATTATACAAATTTGTTACAGAGAATGCTCCTAATTTCCACTGGTATGTCAAATAGTCTATGACATAGTTATTCATGCTTGATCAGTTGCCTCCAGATAACCTTGAGGAAAGAACAGTTCCAGCCTCATTTGGGAGTATGGTAATAGAGAATAGAAAATGACACATTTTCCTACATTTGGGATTTTAGGGGAAAACTCTGACTCCTTCTCAAGTGGAAAATTGATAGTTTGATTGGTATATTATAAATGATGACATTTTCATAGGTGAAAATAGCAGATTTCACACCATCCATTATGACGCTTGATTGAATGTGCCTACAAAAGTTATATTTGATGGGGAAAAAATCAAGCACTTAATGAGCAATAAATGGAAACTGCATTGTTTTAGGCATGGAAATTATTCATTCAGAGACATCTGACTTTACACCATTAAGTTATAAAGTTATGTCCCATGTACTAACAAGGTTTAAAGCCTGGTATGCTGCATCACTCAGATTTGCTTCATGTTTTTATGTGGTAAAAGTTTACAAAATGTCACAAATACGATTCACTGCAACAAATCAGGTCATCCTAATCATACCGTTCTCTTAAATCACTCATATTTGTAATTGAGGTAAACTTATGAAAGGTACATGCGTGTTTTGATGAGTGAATTTAATCTTCTGGGCTTCAATACAGGAACAAGTTTGGTATTTAAGAAAATTTTCTCCTGCATAACATTTTTAATTTTCTGGTACAAAAAGCCAATATATTTAAAACATTACAATTTTTAATCTAACATAGGAAAATAAGATATCCTCCATCTACAATAGGATATTGTCTGTTTATATATACCCTCTCAGTAAGGTAGTCAATATTTTTCCAAAAGTTAAACCAGTTTCTTGTAAAGCGTCACAAATTATCATGTACTACTATTGTTGATTGCAAAACATGCATTTGAAAAAATTCTTAAGTGAGAATCTGAAGCAGGAAAGGCAACATTATATTGAACTAAAAAATTCTTCAAGTACAATTAATCCCTAACAATTTCCACATTAATCTCGGTTGGCTATTTCTTGCTCAATTTCTGAACTGAATTTAATCTATTGGTTTTATTTATTTTAACTTTATGTGGCCATAATCAGTATTCCAATCATTAAAATATGATGTCCATTAAATGTAATGGTTGCCTTTCCTGCTTGTTTTCCATGCAGAGCCATTTATCTAAAAATTCCTTTTGACTGAACTTTTCAAGTGGCAGATTCTCCCCTTTCATCATCAGCATGTTTTTGTTTGTTGGACATTTCTAGATAATGCTAACATAAAAAAACAAAAGGCTTGATCATGCATGCATATTGCATGAAAAAACATGGGCAGATTAAAGCTCTGGAGATACTCCTGAAAAATTTGTCTGGTTCCCTGACCAACTCCACTGAATCTAATATGAAAAACCAGACCAGGACAAAACCTGGGCAAACCAATATCCAATTTGACCACAGTGATTTTCCCTGCCATAAAGTCCATAATTTAAGGGACATTTCAGTAAGTCACATGGTCAAGTCATAGTATTGACAGGTCTGCATGTACAAAGGTGCACTCTTATGAACATGCAAGCACCACACAGGTGCCTTTTTTTCTATACTTTTCTCACACAAATAATGTTGGGATGTTTGTTTAAAAAAAGACAGACATCTTTTTAAAGCTTTATTTCATTTTATTTTGATCACTACCTAAAAGCATAATCCATGGATAGGCAAGAGTGAGAAGACCTAATTCAATGCATAAAATCATAATGATTGTTCCCAAAAATATCAATGCTTGTCAGGTATGTTAAAATAATGGATATTTTTACAAGTTACTCTATGCCTCACTCAAGCTAATTTACATAAAATGTTTTTAAACGCATGAAAAAAATGTGAAATTCTAAAGATTTGTTACTGGAACAAAAAAGAAAGAAAACTTTAAACTTGGGGCAAAATTAAAACTAGTTTCTGATATATATTTGACTCGCAGTTTATTTCCTGTATAATTTTAATCTTGGATGTGAGAACATTTGCTAATTGTTGATCTACATGATGCAGTTACTCACACCTGCCATTAGCGGATAAAACTCTTAGTGACAATAGGTGATTAGATAAACAGCTGTGAAGCAAAACTGATTGACGTCAGAAAGGTCTGTTTGATTGCAAATTACCCCGTCCTGCTGTAAAATATTCTGAACATGCAAGTGACCATATTGCAAATACTCTTTGCAATAGCATAGAACAGATGAAATCCAACAAATGAAAGAAATCAAAATTTGTAAAGGTCTGCTGCATAACAATCTGAAGCAAAACCAGAAATAACAGGAGCAAGTCTAAAGAAGGAACTGATTTTATTCAGCTGAATATGAACTTCAATGCAATGTTTTCTTAAATCACAGAAAAATCTTTCTCTGCAGACTTCTCTTAAAGGATGTAATTGATAGGGAGTGATAACCATGAGAAAAAAAGTGAGACTGAATGTCCAGATATGAGTTCTCCACTTCCCAATGTTATTCCTTGTTAAATATTTGTATCTGTATATTGATTCTTAATTTCAATTAATGTTTTCTTTGTTTCTCAAGAACAAATGGCCTTCTTATGAGCAGGTGGTATTTAATTAAAGTCAGCATGTCAGTTGACTTCATTTCTTTTTGGCCTGTTTCTCGTCCTGATACCTGTAATGCAGATCAGCTACATCTGTTCTGGATATAAATTCCCAGCCAGTCTCCTTCATGTGATACACTGTAATGGGACAGAAAAGTTTTAGTGGCACACAATGAACATTATAAGCTTCTTCATACAGAATAAAAGTTTAAATATATGATGTTTCCAGGAAAAATAATTTTCTAGATATTATAATAAAACCTGCTACCTAAACCTATCTAACACATTATGAAAAGTAACACATGATTATATGACAGAAGTTAAGATTGCCAGCAAAGTGTCTTACAAATCAATAAAATGGATGCAATATTCATCATTAGACACCTCCATTAACAAGACATGCACAATTAGAATGAAAATATTAGAAATTTAACTTTAACTAGATTTGTGCTTATAAAAACATGTATGCACACACTGCAAAACAATAAGAAAAAAATGCCATTGCAAACAACAAAATAGTCAACAAAATTAAAAAATGAATCCCAAAAATGTTCATGATGTCATGAGATCTAATCAAATCATTTCATTATGAATACAAACATGCATACCAAATGCAACGGTTGATTTGTAAGGAGAAAATGCACAGACGTGTACAATGACTAGATCTGAGCTGGTAAAATACACAAAGCCCAACTGCAACATGTGGAGCAGAGTTTATTAAGTTAAATAAAATATGAGTTATTGAAAAAGAGCATAAAAATTGAACCAGATTATCGACATCTGTTGACAAACATGCATTGCTGCCAACCTTCCAGGCTCACAATTAGAGAAAATAGGGATAAAAAGTCGTGAATTTGGACATGAATTCGTGAAAAATACCATGACAATAACTCCATCCACTCTGACTACTCCGACCGTCAATACTACACTATATCAAGTTCGCAAAATAAAAATAAAACACTACATATATGCAGAAATATTTATTTATCAAGACATGATACTATGGCAGACTTGAACTTCCTCAACTGCTTGATCGTAAATTTGTTTTCTAAACACTAAAAACAGTTCCGACTTCTTGCCTGCTGGTTGATGTTGGGGACTAAAATTGCTGGCAAATTTTTCGCAGCTAAGGAGGCCCTAAAGTCTGTCTTATTTTTCCTCACTAAAGAAAATACTCTTTCGCTGTCACTGTTGCTGTGAGGAATGCACAGGAGCTGCAGCATTTTTGGTTCTTCCACATGAAAATTTGGAAGCGATTTTCGAGTCCGGGAACATATGTCAGAACAAATGTTTAGCATGGCCTCCAGCTGATAAAGGTAGATTGTGTTCGACACAAGAAAACTCACAAATAATGCTTAAGCGTTGGTAGCCTGCGGGTCTTCCGCCAATGGTTTAAAATATTCCAGAGCTGAAATCTGCGCATTCTTAATTTTCCCAACTTCTACGTGTTTTTTGCAACCGACATTCTGCCTTACATCGTCTCTGCGATGGCACACTGAGTGCAAAAAGCATGAATGAATATCAATGTTTAATGGCAGAATGCACGGCCAATTTTTGATATATTCCAAATTAAACTTCACTTTTTGAGTAATACATTTCTTTTTCCTTGGTGGTGAAGACGTTTTCAAAATCTTACATGCGATGCTGAACGGTAACTCGAATCAGTGTTTTGACGCATGCGTGGATCAAATTTCCGGTTAGGCCCCAGTTTCTCTCAAAAGCACTTGTAAAACTGCCCTTATATATATAGATTAAAATAGGCTAAAATGCTTGCGACCGGGCCAACTGTACTAATCGGCTGTAGATCTACTAATATCGTGACCAGCGGTACCGGACCGTTTCGGCAACTGCGAATATCACGACTAGCGCTTAATGGGAAATCGGTTATTTTATTAAAGATTTAAAATAATTGAGGATCGGAAAATTCGTGAATTTTTGTCTTACGGCGTGAATCCGTGAATCGCTGAAAAAGTCGTGAAATTCACACCAAATTCGTGAGGGTTGGCAGCTATGAACATGCATACAAAATTTGATTTCACAAGCTGAAAGTTTTCTCTCAAGCATGCAAAGGAGACTATCTTAAAGCAAGAGTCCCTGAAGGAACTGATGCTCTACTGGAGAAAAAAAAAAAGAATTTCCATGAATTCAAGATGAAACTGTCTGATAATATTTTGGGTAAAAACATGATTTCAAATTAGCCACTGTGGTGGCCATATTGAGCGTAAGATCTGCACCATTTTTCATTGGTACCAATTAAATATTATAAGTCTCTGGTGAAAACCTCACTGTAATATGTTTAAAGAAGTGTTGCAATAACAAGATTTTCATGATGGATGGCAGATAGGTCGGAAAGAGTTTCCATTTAGGCTCAATAGCAATAAGTTTTTCAAGATGGCTACTATGGTTGCCATATTGGATGTCAAATCAGCAACATTTTCATTTATGACCAACTAGACATTGTAAGAAATCTTATCGATATCACTTTTTGTTTAGAAGGAGTAGCTATAACAAGATTTTCAAGTTGGACAAAATGGCAGCCATATGGTAGGTCTGATCAGAACTATTTTCGTAGTGATCAACTAGGCATCATAAGAAGTCATCTGGTGAAAACCCCATGTCAGCAGAACTCTCTGTTGGGCAAAGTAGTGATAAAAAGATTTTCAAGATGGCTATCATGGCAGCCATAATGATAATTAGATTGACACCTATTTTCATTGATGACCAAGAATACATCAAAAGAAGTCTTTTATGGAAAACACATGCTGATATGGCCACAGTTTGTCATATTGGATTTCAAGCAGCACCACTTTTATTTAAGAGCAACTATACATCATAAGAAGTTTTCTGGTAAAAACAAGATGTTGATATAACTTTCCATTCAGGAGGACTAGCAATAACAAGACTTTCAAGACAACCATTGTGGTAGTCGTATTGGATGTACGACTGGCACCATTTTCATTTAAATGACCAACCAGGCAACATAAGTTTTCTGGTGAAAACCTGATGTCAAATTGACTTATATTCACAATAAGCCCCTCAGCCCCATCTCCAGTCCCCCTAAGGTATGTGAGACTGCTTAAAATCTAATATATAGGATGGAGTAGCAACTCTTTGCATCCTGGCATAACTGACCAACCACTTCTCCACACCTACCCCAAATCCACAAGTCCAACTGAGGTTGATAGGCCTTGCCACAGAGAAGCTGCCAAATTACCAGGGATGGTAAACTTGAACTGCTGCTATAGGCTTCACAAATCAAACTAAGCCCTTTGGATAAAAGCTCACAGGGGTAAGAGCTAGTGAAAAACATCAGTTTCTCTGCCCTCTACCACCCCCACCCCCCACCCCCAGGTTGTAAAATGTCTTTTAGGGAACAATTGCTCTTGAATGCTATGCTCATGGCTGCTACCAAAATGCACAATAAATTCATCCAGTCTTGGGTTAGTTTTCTATATGGCCTGTAATCAAGTCATCTACATATGATAACAAATAAGCCTACATAGTTTTATTTGTCTGCCTCAGATGAGGCTGGCAAACCATACTTCATATCACTACATTGGGTGAATGTTGTACAATCTTGCTAACAAGCAGTTCAGGATGAATAGTACAAAATCAAGATGTCTCCACTGCATGCAGTGGAGGCCTACAAATTAAACGAAAAAAAATAAAGTATTTTTTAAAAATCTTACAATTCACTACACCACCACTGTATGCATCTCTGAAAGTGGCATGGTAAATGGCTCTCTGGCCAAGATCCAAAGCTTCCTCGACACTAAGCTCCCACTTGTAGCCACTGTCTAGAACTCCATAGGCATATACTGAACCCGAACCCACAGAAAACATGTTGTTAGTTAGCCTCTCACCATCGCTGTCCACATAGTACAAACCAGGTCCCTGTATAGAATGAGAAAATAATATTAGTTTCAACTTAAGAAAAAGGTCCTTCAAATAGACTGATGCTCTACTGTTTGAAAATAATTTCCAGGAATTCAGGATAAAACCATTCTACATTTTAATTGCCAAGTGTCAAAACCATTTCTGATATTCTGGAGTGATAGGACTTTCAAATTAACCACAGTTGTGGTCATATTTGATGTAAAATTGGCACCGAATTAATTTATGACAACTAGACATCTTAATAAGACTTATGATGAATATACCATGCCAATATTGCCATCCATTCAGGAGTACCAATAAAAAGATTTTCAAGACGACTTGTGATAGCCATAATTAATGGTGAAAACAATATGCTGATATCACCATAAATTATGAAGTAGTGGTAATATCAAGATTTTCATGATGGCCATAACAGTGACCATACTGGATGTCAGATTATCACCATTCAGGACCAACCAGACATTTAGAATGAGTAAAATTATCAAGAAATTCAAGATGGCAGCTATATCTGGGGTCAGACTGGCATCATTTTCATTAAGGACCAATCACATATCATAATTAGTCTTCTGGTGAAAACCCTATTTAGGTGAACTACTAGTAATGACTTTCAAAATTGCTGCCATGGTGACCATATTGAGTGTCAGATTGGCACCATTTCCATTTAGGACCTACTAGATATCAAACAATGTCTTTTAGTGAAAACTCCATGCTGATATTGCCATCCATTAAGGTGGAGCAGCTATAACAAGATGTTCAAGATTCCTGCCATGGTAGTCATACTGAACATGACATTGGTATCATTCTCTTTAGGATGAAGTAGACATGATGAGAAGACTCCAGCTGTTAAAGAGGAGTAAACAATAAAAAAGATTTGCAGCATCATTTTCATTTAGGACCAACAAGACAATACAATTCTAGTGAAAACACCATGTCATTATGACTGTCCACTAAGCAGTATAAAATTTTCAAGATGGCCACTGTGGTGGTCATAAAGGATGTATGATTTTCATTTAGGACCAACTAGAGCATGGGACCAAGTAGTTTACAGGGAACAGCAATAACAATCTTGTGCTACTGGATTGATGAACAGATGATGGAAAATAGGAAATCACAAAAGTTCTTCAGTTGTATTACCAAAAGAGAAAAAAAAGAACCTTATTTGCCAATCATCTTTAATTTGTTGGTGATAGTCAACCTCTAATCAAATTCTGAATGTTAACTATGGCTGTGCTTACACTCACAATGTTAATTCATTGTTGCAGTTGCCAAATGTCCTTGTTGACAATGGATAAATTCTCAAGTCTTCTTTGCCAGTTACTATTTTGATAGTTACTATTTAAATTATCTATAAACATGGACCTTCAGAAATAAAGAAAGGGTGAATGCACACAAAAGAAAGTGTAAATGTATACAAAATCTATTTGAAATTTAGTTTTCAAGGCAACCCCTTTTTCAAGGTTATACGATACATGTTAAATCAAGAAAGACAGAGGTCTCTATAAGAAATGGAAAATGGAAGCCTAGTGCCAAAAAACCTTGAGTACAAAACTTACACTATGTATACAACTATCAACACGTGGAGTGAAGGTAAGGTATTTACAATTAATCTGTATTGTCAGACTCGACATTAACATCATACCTACCCTTTTATCATAGCCACAAATCATCGTTCCCTGTGGAAAGAAAATGTAGACCATTAAACTTTAGTTTCGAAGCAAGCCATTGTTGAAATGCATTCCAATAATACTGTTAGAAACTGTGCCAAATATTTACATTAAACCCACCACTTTAAAAAATAATTTAAAAAGCAAAAAGACAACTTATATCAGAATAAAAAGTGTTGTTAGGTCTTCCCCATGAGCTGTTTGCTCATATGTGACTAATGTTACATTGTGAGATATTTTAAATGAACTAACTAGTTTGTTCATCTTGGCTTGTTCAATGCAGCTTATTCTCTTTTCTTACACGTTCAGCAATCTTAACAATGAGGAGGAAGCACAATACTGATCTCCTTCATTATAACACTGCAGTCAGGGTCCATTACTGCATCTATCTTATTGCGTTATATCTAGAACCATCATATACTGTGAAGAGTATAAAGTACAGAAACAAGGTATAGCAAGCACTATCAATTTTTTTTAATTAATAGTGACTTGCAGAAGACTAAGTTTCACTTTGTTTTCTTTCCACCCTTCTTTTTGTTATACAATAGTATGACTTCGATCATCTGGAACTGCATTATAACAAGGCACGTTATAATGGAGGAAAGCTGTGCAGGTGACAATTTATTTCTGTATTGCTTAAATGGAGTTTCGAGTAAATCATCTTTTTACAAGTACCTCTTAACTCTGTCTGTAAACAAAAGATTGATAAAAGTGAAATTGAAGTATCTTAGTAATTCCCCTAGGATGGATTTTACATGCACTTTCTTAACTTTGTTTGCCTACATGGTACCAACAACCTATCAATAAATAATCTAAGAGGCAACTAAAGATACATTATGGTTTTCATAACAACCAGCACATATCAAGACAGTTACTTTCCATGGAAAGAAAAGCAATGCAAATAAGAATATGTGAAGCCAAATAAACAAATATGTGTGGTTCCAGTAACCCAACCAACCTTATTTTCAATGATCTGACCCTAAAACTTTTTATCACATATGCAAAAAAAGAAAACAAAAGATACTGACTGTGCCTCATTTTCCACCACATGGGTAACTTTAGATAGGCCTCATTATCCACCACATGGGTAACTTTAGATAGGCCTCATTTTCCACCACATGGGTAACTTTAGATAGGAAACTGTCACATGAACTAATGAAAGCTAGATTAAAAAAGTATATAAAAAATACTATCAATGTTTTAGTCCAATTTTTTTCATGCTTGTACCAGAACTACACCCATATTTTAGTCTGACCTAAAAACCAATTTTCTTGCATTATACAATTTGTTAAAAAAACACAAATGTAAAGGCTTACAAAAATAAGTACTCATAAAATATATTGCTTTTGCAAGTCCATCAAAATCTAATACTGTAAAAATAAAAAGGCTTCTGAGTACATCATGCCTACTATGTGTCAATTGTTTACTAACCATTGAAAGACCCATTCCTTTATAGTTATACACAATGTTGGCTAATAATTTGGATGCAGCAGCTACAGATATCCTTTCCTTGTTCCTCAATTCATAGATTCTGAAAGAAATATAAAAAACATAGTTTTAAGTGAGACATAAAGATTAACAAAAAAAGTACTGCTGTTTTCTCTTCATTTGTACACTAGATTTAATGTGCAAAACAATTTTTTTGTTTTTAAGGTCTTTAAACTAAACACTACAAGTACAAAGATCAGATGCCACAACTAATCAAAGTTTCAAATACCAATAAAAACACTAACTCTGGACCCTGCAAAATTAGGTTTCAAGAAGCAATTTTAGGACTAATATAATTTATTACATCAAATGATTTCTAATTCAAAGAAGTATAGTGACTAGACTTTACATCCAGAGATTGATCACACTGAAAAAAATTAATTATCAAAGTTTGCAAGTTAATGTGAAAATAAAAAAGATGTAATTTTTTCTCTCCAAATTTTGTTTCTTACATCTGGATTTTTCAAATACTTTGCAGACATCTTGATTGATATCATCCTTAGAAAAATGAAATATAATTATCAAACCATGATGAATGTGATTACAAACTGACTGAAAATAAAGGAGGTACATGTTGCAGGTTGGAATATTTTCTTAATTTTGCCAGATACACATCATTTTGGTAAATTACAATTTACAACTTAACTCAAAGTTCTTGGAGACAGCTGTTTGTTCTAAAACAAATTAAATTAATGATTAATGTAGGTATATATATTCATTTATTTGAGAGTTTCTGTACTGCTGTCAATAGTACAAAGCCTTTTTTACTCCCTCCAATCACTGATACTGGAAAAACAAGTCATCAATTTATGTATATACTTCTACTTTAAATGTACTCAACTTCTGAAAACACACTGATCAAAAACCTTAAGCATGCAATAATTAAATCAAGAAAATTGGTAACTTGCTTCCATGACAACATAAAAAAATTAAGTTTGAAATATCTTTTTACAGCAAAAGGCACATCTTAACCCCAAGTTTCATACCTGTACCAATTTTTTCATATACATATAGACACATGTATCTTGAATGGATTTGGAGTTGTGCTTAGATACAGGTAAATGTGGCTAAAATGAAATCTGCTTCATTGGCAGCTTCAAAAGTATTGGAAAAACACCTCTTGAACACAGGTGTGATACATGTATCAAATTTCATAAATATACATCGTCATTTCTGATTTATGCTTTGGAAATGACCAAATCTTGACAAGCTTAATTCCAGCGACACACCAACAAGGGGCCCAAGTGGGCCTGATATTGTTCACCGATCCATCACCTACAAAGTAGCCAAATGCAAGAGCAGTGGCTAAGAAACATGTCAAGAAACAAGCTTTTTGAAGAAATTTCTTTCAGTGGTGTTCACTACATATATTATGAAAATACTGTTTCAAGATTCCTTTTTTACTTTTTATCTTGATCCATATTTGATGGTGCAATTGAATCAGTTGTCCAATATTAAAAAGCCTTTATTCAAGGAGGTTTGAAGTTAGTTAAATCCTTTTGAGGGTCTTGTTAAAATTGATTAAATATCCTTTCTATTTTAAAAATGGCAGCCATATTTGATGGCAGATCTACATATTTTGTATAATTTTGAAAGGTTCTCAAACCAGATGCTTTCTAAGTTTTTTTCTTCATTTTACAGTTTCCACACAAACTGTGTGGAAAAGAAATCAAGAAAGACATTAAAGGTCAAGTTTGATATATATGGTTCATCATAATTCATTGGAAATAACTATTCTCACAATTTTTCAGTATGCCTCGTACAAATAATACCTGCACTGCCTGGCTAAGACTCGCTCCCAGTATGAACAATCAGCAGCACCTCCTGCCATTGTCCCCAGAAGATATGGGTTGATCTCAATCACCTTCTTTACTGTCTGGGAGGCTGGAAAATTGAAACTTTGATGACTTAATATATACACACGTTTGATGTTGTGATTTTGTTTCCTGATTAGTTAGTTTTTCTAAGTTTCTTCAAGTCAGCTTTTCTAATCTCAATCTTTTGTCAAAAAAATTACAGGAAATGAAAACTAGTGATACCCTACATATATATGGCAGTGTTCCATATAATAAAGAATTTATGTAACAATTCTGTTACAAGGCTGAAAATTACCCTTATTTTTCCAAGTAACAACACAAGTCCTTTGAAGAGACTGACACTCTTACTGACAAAAAAGAATTTCCAAGAATTAAAAAAGCATTCAAGGATGTGCCCTTGTGCCACGTTTCTGTGTCATCTCTGGAACAAAATAAATTCTTTCATGGTACCACCAGGGCACATAAAAAACCCAAGCAAATAAAGAGATTGCTATGGTTGACTTACGACTGAATTGAGTATATCCTAAACTTAGCGAATCAAGTAGACTCAATGCCAAGAAATCGTAAAACGATCAGTTTCACTGGAAGAAAGAAATGGGAAATGTCTCACTGATTCTGATCAACTTGGGCACCAATCAAAAGTACATGGTGGATCAGTGATAAAAAATACGAACTAAAAAAGATGATATCTTCTGCAAACAGAGTACTGCATCTATTTTCAAAGTAGTAAATTTCAGATGGATATGGTTACTTAAGCATGAGAAATTCAAATCCCAGTATTGAAGGCTTGCTCTGCATTCGTTTGTGTTTAATACCCAAGATTGTGATCTGGGAATAGAGAAATCTGCAGTATTGGCATGATGAGTCTTTGCTGCTTCTGGATATGAATGAATTTGTATGCCAAAAGCCAGACCTGCCAACCCTAACAAGACCTTCTCAGTAAGGCAGGCAATTATTTTAGACCAGTTTTCAGTAAAGTATAACAAAATATCATGTACTGCTATTATCAAGCTTAAACACATGTATTTAAAAGTCCAGAAGTGTGATTAAAAGACTGATGCAACAACGGTAAATGATGTGTTCAACTAAAAAGTTTGTAAAGTGTATTCTGACTTTAATGACCTCCAGTACAGTTTCAAACACTGCATCTCCAAACCCTAATGAATTTCAACGGCTTCTTGCTGTCTCTCAACTTGATGTAATCCTTAAAAAAGTTAGATTTCATGTGGGCCATGGTGATAGCAATCATCTTATCTGCCATAAGGCATACTCAAATCTACAAATGATGTCAGCTAAACATGATTGTTACCCTTCCTGCTTTTTGGATGCCATTTTTAGACAAATAAGCAACAACTTGATCATGCCGACATTTTGCATCACAACATATGTGCAGTTTAAAGTTGCCTAGGTATTCCTGTAAAGTTAGTCTGGTTCCCTGATCAACTTGACTGAATCTAATATGAAACACACATCTGAATCAAAACAGACAAGTCAGTATCCAATCAGATGACATGGACAGGACAGGGTGCCCACCACTGACGCAATAATAATAGAAACCCAGACGTTTCTTATTGTTATGCACATATATATTAGCAATCTGTGATTTATGTTCTTAGACTAACATGATAAGTGACCTAGTTATAGAAGAATTAGACACAAGTCTCCCCACTCGTGTGTACAAACTGTTACAATCACCACCTGGCATTGTGGTCAAAAAATGACTTTTCCATGTTAGATGAAGTAGACTCATCATTGCTTGCTATTTGAAAACTATCAGAATTCTCCCCACAGAAACAGTAGAGTTTGTACTGAAACATTAAAAGGAAAAATTGTTGTGGATTAAGTTGATATCCCATCATTCAAGCTGAGAAGGGTACCATGGAGGTCCACAAAGTAAATATAATCTGTCCATTTACTCAGCCCTAAATCCATTCACATCAGTAGTGCAAAAACATTTCACTTTAATGAGTGATTTGTTTAATTCAGTGAGGATTTGGCAAACTCAATCCAAACTGAACGTAGTTTTTCACATTTGCCTTGAGGGAGCAAAAAAGTCAGTGAAAAAGGCATTTTGAGACTTGTTCATTCATGTTCATATGTACAATAAGGAAACTGGAACAATAACTCAGGTAACCTGTAACCAGTCTATCTGTCAGAGACAATTCAACAATGTTATCTCATTAAACTGGTTTCATTCTTACGGCCAGATGCTGTCTTAAAAGTTTTAATAGTCTCTTTCCTTGTCACTCCACACCCAAATATAACACATTTAACATCAAACATACCTCTCTCTGAGTCTGATTCTCTTTCACACACAGAATCAACAATACTGGTATACTCAATTTTTCTCTACCTTGCAGTAACATATAGATTTTTTATCTTGCACCCAGTCACATTGATATTTTCTTTAATTCTATTTACTTCTCATTAACTGATCATATGCTTCAACATGTATGCTCTCTCTCTCTTTGTTAACTTGTGGAAGAGAAATTACAATAGTGAGTGTAAGAAGCAATCCAAAGAGTCAAAGTAACCTAGGGCACTGAATTGTTTAAATGTTCAATAAGATTTAATTGCAAATTGCTGTGAATCAACATTAAGAAAAAATGGAATTTTCCCCAATTTATCCTTTAAGCTCTTAAAACTGATGAATTTGATAAACTCTGGGCCCCAATGTACTTGTAAAACTTCCCTATTCCATGGACCTTAGGCCCCATTTTATAAATGACAGAAAAATCCCTTTAAAGAGTAAGGAAAAACTGAAAATTGAATCAAGTTAAATGATACAAAGTCTGAAATTTTGATCTGCACCATATTAACCTTCCTTTCTTCGCTGATCAAACCTGAAATAAAAAGTCACATCTCTCTTGCTTTGTGTCCAGTTTCTGGGTTCTCCTGCTTCCACTTACCTATGTAAGGTCCTGCTGTAGCTCTGGAGTCTACTGCCACCACAACTCCATGCTGGAACTTAAATGCAAGGGTTGTTGTACCATGGTCAAAATGGATCTTCACATTGCTGTCTTTGTCTGTGAAGTATTTCAAGTTCTCTAAGGGCTAAAAATAAAAATCAGATGTTCAACTATATGGTAAAATTCATGAGCTTTGAGTAATTCTTTGCAGGTAATTTTATCTTTTTTAAAACCAGGAAACTGGCTTTCTGGTAAAATATATTTCTAAACCATATTTTCTGTATACTGAGGACACTGCTTATGGAGAAAAGTGTTTATTTAAAAGAAAAAAAAATTAATGTGTTATGCCTTGTAATTTAGGACAACATACCTGTATTAAAGATTTTTATTAATGCACTAATGTTTTCAGACACAAATGTTGTTCTATTCCCCCCCCCCACCAATTTTTTTTCTTTCAGGAATTCAAGAAAACATCATTTCTTCTTTTTAACTTCTGAGTGTTCTAACTATCTTTGATCTTCTTGAAGATTTTCAAATTAGCACCTGTGGCAGCCAAAATGTATTGAAGATCTGCATAATTTCCATTAGAACAAACTAAACACCATTAAAAGACCTTTAGATAAAACCTAATGCCAATATGAAAATCTATTCAGGATAATTAGTGACAAGATTTTTAATACATTCATTGTGTAAGCCATACTAGATGTCTGCAAGGCATCATTTGCATTTAAGTACAACTAGATACATGGTTGATATGACCATCAATTATGAAGAAGCAACAAAAGTTCAAGAGAACTTGCCATAATTTAGGACAAATTGCCATTATTTTCATTCAGGACCATCTAGACATAAGTCTTAGGTTGAAGAGAAAAAGTTGATAACACTTTCCTTTTAGGATAAGTAGCAATAACTAGATTTTCAAGATTGCTGCTATGTAGACTAAACTGGATGTCAGATCAGCAGTATTTTCTTTGGTACCAACCAGATAGACATTGAGTCCTCTGGTGAAAACGTCACTTCCATTTAGGATGAGTGGCAACAAAATTGGCAAGATGGCTTCTATGGCAGTCATACTGGATATCAGATCAGTATAATTTGTACTTATGACCAACTTGACACCATATCAGTCTTCCAGTAAAAATTACATGCTGATATAACTTTCAATTCTGGAGTAGCAATAATAAATCCCCATCCAAAATTCTTTTTCAAGATCACCCTTTCATTCACCAAAGTAAATCTGAAAACAAAATTATTTTTTTGTCCCAATTTCAACTTCAGACTAAAACAACAAAATAAAAACAAAATCCATTTCAAAATTGGAAATGCTGGTCCATATTATTTAGGATTAACTAATACTGCATTAGGCTTACTGGCTCATAACACACTAAGTAATGACAATACTCAATACATATTTGGGACAACCAAAGACTAATTTAAAAGGTTATTTTATTACAAAACAAAAGCTTTAAGTATTCTGATATATATATATATATATATATATATATATATGCACACACACACACATACACAGACATATACAAATTTGCAGACATAGGGAAGCCAATTTTGGATCCTTTTAAATGGTATTGACAGGAATTTTGAAGATAAATTTAAATAATGGAACAGTTTTTTTTAAAGCAAAACAATCAAGTGTTTTGTGCATGGACATCAATGACCCAGCAGAAAATAAAAATAAAATCATTCAATGAATTTGTGAAGGCCAGAATATCATTTCAACAAATATATGATCATTAACACAGATGAAACTCTAATGTACTTTGATCTCATTCATGTATGGACCGTTAATAATAAGGGGGTTAAAAAAGTGAGAATTTGCAGAACTGGTGCAAATTAAAAAAATCTTATTCAAGTCCAAGCAGTTTCCATTTCAGGAGATATGTTGTTTCCAATCATAATTTTTCGTGGCATGAGAAAGCTAAAAAATATTTATGCACCAAAATAGTATAGATTGTATGTGTTGGCTTGATGAGAAGATGCTGATGTGTATTAAAGTGTTTTATCGCAAGTACACAAAATAATATTTTGAAAAATTAGAATTAAGTTTGACTGCATGATCTGTTAAGCAATGTAGTGTATGTTACGTTTAACAGCAATTTTAACCATTTTACATTTTAGGTACACATCTATTATGTGTGGAAAAATTTAAGAGTAAAGTCCAATTGTTATAGCTGTGTAATTATTTTTCACGGAAGAATTTTTTATGTGCTTTAAAGTCTTGAAAGAACTTGTTCATTGGTTTACCGTCAAGTCAGTGAGGCCTTAGCTGCCATTTCTCATACTCGAAATTTACAAGTTTTTTGTCCACGTCTACATCACTAAGTCATCTGAATTTGATAATTTATAAAAACTAATTGCTGCCTACATCAATATCAGAGCCTTTACCTAAGTTATTGAAGCTTTCATAGTTGTGATTCTAATCGTGACAACTTCGTAAGTACTGAATGAAATCCGCAACCTCCATTTTGGAGAGTGGAGATTACAAACCAGTTACTTTAAATAGCAGATATCGACCAGAGCATAAACAGTGACCACGTGATCGGATGTAATTGTCATTTGCAGAAATGAATGTAGTATTTAATAGGTGTTTGTCCCTGAAGGTGGCTCTATGAAAACTGGCTTAAAATGGCTGATGTTTACAGCAGATGTCAAAAGGCGCTTCCATGTGAATGGAGTAGAGACATCAAAAGTTGCTTCCATGCGAACGGAGTAGAGGTGTACAACGGCGTTTGCATGAGGTAAAGGGTTAAGTACTACTATTTTCCTTTCTAATGCATTACTACTATTTGCCTTTGGTTATGTGTATTATATACAGTGTTTATACATAAATTATAAGCGATGACAATAGTCCCTATGAATTATCAGAACCCAGTTGTGCAGTGGATGCTCATTTTTCTATCAGTAACAAGGGGAAAACTAATAAGGGCAACCTATCTACTCCCAATTTAATAAATATCAGTTGCTTGGAATGACATGGAAGCCGGGAACGCTGAAATCTGATTAAGGTGAAGGATGTTTCTTTAACAAAAGGAATAAAAACATATTAATACTGAAGAAAGTTTTTAGACAGCTTCCTTTTGTTCAAGATTCTTGTCACTGATTTTGGTATTCCTTGAAAACATGTCCATTGACTTGTGTGAGAATTTGAATATATTAGAAAAAGGCATTAAAACATTATGACTTTAATTTGAAGAAAAGTGCAGATATGGGCTGCCAAGCGTTTGAGATCTTCCAGAAAATCTGACTTATCGTTCCGATGTTAATCCATATCGGAACAGGTCTTAGTAGAACATGGGGCAGGTGTAGTCCTCCAACGTAAGACACAGCACGCGATATTTTTGTTTGCAAAACTAACAAATAAATAACATGTGATACGTCTTACATAGTAGGACTAAGGGGAGTCAGAATGTTCTCGTCACATTTGTGTATATTATGAGCGACTAAATGCGTCTAGTTTAAGCAATTTAGCATAGCCTCACCAACAGTTCAAATTTCAAAGCGCAAGAGTTAGTTACCTTGTGTTAACTGGAAGCAGAGGAAGGTGTTATCATTACTTTCCCCCCTTTATACCGACATAAACATGTGCCCGTATTGCACATAATAGCATGAAATAGCACTTTTTGCTAGACCGGTGTTATGTGTTTCTACGCATATTCAGCTATCAATAAACTTACATCGATGTTAAATGGCATAGAAAACTTCTCTGCAGATTCAAGTGCATTGTATAAATCAAACGAATTACAAGAAGGCCCTAACGATCTTGTTTGAAAGTCTGTTGACTTCAAACCACAAACGTCTGCCAGCGCCATTTTGACTCTACATTAAATCCGCACTTACAGTGTTCAGTTAGTTTTAAATAAATCAAGTAAATAGTTTAAGATAATATTTTGTCAACAAATATGAAAATATTTATAAGGATAATATTTTTAAAAATTTGGATCCTGTTAAAGAATTTATTCTAAATTTGTTGGATACACGTTACTTCCGATTTCAAACCGACCCATCATAAGGTCTTCTCACAACATTCCAGCGTTTATCGATTGTACGTCGGGTCGTGTTATTTAACACAGTTTCAAAGTTAAATTAAAATATTCTTCATATATGCTATTTTATTCCTCATTCGTCTCCAATATATATACCATAAACCAGGGAACTTCCAGCTTTATTTTGACTTTCATGCTATAGAGGATATATATATATATATATATATATATATATATATATATATATATATATATATATATATATATAATTTAAACTATTTGACCTGCTTAATCACACTTTTTCATTATGAGTACAATCATATTTTTCCAATTTTTACTTACTCCTAAATTTAATAAAATCACGTGACTTAACAAAATAACTTCAAAGACTGTGGAGTGTAACCATAATATATATCTTTAAAGGCATGTGTGTGCTGTGACAAAAAATTCTGTTTTAATGGTTTTTTTTAAAGACATGTTAAAGATATATTTAATAATAAGTTCAGTAGATGGCTGCATCAGTTTCCAGCCATGTGGAAGCTCCATGTTCAGGTTTCAAACATTCTCACAGATTTTTATTATAGGGCTCATTCATACTTTGTAAAAGGCTTCAATCAGGGACATGTTAGTCTCAGCCACAACATTTTAAGATGTTTAGACTGTTATTTCACCTCAATAAGCTTGAATGGTTACCATTACATCATTTTATTTTGTGAGTGAAACTTTTATATGGCTCCGATTAGGCAGAAACAATGGCATGATAAATGTTGTGATTTTATTTTCCAACTGTGCATTTTGATGATACAACATTGATACAAATGAATGAAGAAAATTTTAAAATATATTTGGAATTCTTTCATGACAATTTGGTTGTTTGAAAAATACATTGTCTCTTATCCAATTTTTCTGAAGACTTGGAGTCTTAGAAAGGAGTCTATTTGCAGGTCTCTAAAAACTAGTCTTAAAACAGCTGATGCTAATGATGATGAGGAGGAGGAGATACAGGTGATTGTGATGATGGATGACATAATAAAAATAAAAATAAAAATAATAATAATAATAATAATAATAATCATCATCATCATCATCATTGTAACCCAATTTTGGTGTGTGATACTGCTTAATCTCAGGTTTCACATACAGTGCACATTTGGTGACAGTAACCTAAATGATCGTACAATGAGATCACATATATCATTGTTAGGTCATGTTAAAACCCTGGAAAAAGGTGACCCAGCTTTGATGTGTAAGGTGCAGTCTTTCTAAGATGCATTCACATTGTAAACATGATAGCAATAGGTGAAAAGATTATAATAAGTTTTTATAAAATTCTTGAAAGTAAGACACATTGACCATGATGCACACAAAATATGTTTGATGTCATTAGGTGTGTAAAAATTACTGCTCAGACAGGATGGACAGACAGACAAAATGTATTCCATCCAAAGTACAAAGTATAAGTTTGGTGGCATTATGTGAAATGGTGAGGGAATAATAGCATGGTCAGTCTCCTATAAAATAAACCTGTTTTAAATAAAGCTGGAAATTATATGACAGTGACCTAATATTTGTGTGTGACACACATTCATGCCTCAATAAAGAAATTATGTAAAGTCGATATCAATATGCATGCTACAGCCAGAACAGGAAGGGTGGATACAATTTTTAAGCAATTCTAAATAAATTCTGAAGGGTAGATCACAGTTACTCAGTTGTGGTGCACAATATTCATCCATTCTAAGATATACCTTAAGGATATGTTTGGAGGCAACACATTTATTAATATAACCAATTTGTAATAAATCAAGTGTATATTGGGCAGCAAGAGGTGCCAAGAGATTATATTTTAAACCAATTTGTAATAAATTATGGAAAGCAGTTAAACTTAATAAAGTTTTGTGTGCATGACACGTTTATTCCAAGATGCACCACTGTGCAAGTTTGATCTTTATATGTTAAGTTGTATAAGATTTATAACTAGTATTGACAGATGCACTCTCATGTCATTATTTATTATTATTATTATTATTATTATTATTATTATTACTACTACATCTAATGCGGTTGTTATGACTGAAAGAAATCATACATCGGCACGTTATTCCGATCTAAATTATTTTGCGCGACTGCCTACTGCGGATCTACTCTTTCTTCTGTTCTTTATTTCTTTTTTTATTATTTACGTTCTACTAGTTCCGGTGAACAGCTGTTCAACATGAAAGAGTATTTGATTCCTGTTTTATCTTTAATTACATCGCTTATATTTGTGATTTTATTCATCGCTTTAGGTAATTATTAAACTTTAGAGACACAGTCATGTAAAATATGCAATACATCAATTAGTGATGCAAGCTCTAAACTAAATGTCCACTGTAAAGTTGAAGTCGGAAACAATTGGTCGCTCAATGTAAGACATAGCACGTGTTGGTTTTGTTTTAGTGCTCCAGAACAAAAATATCGGGTGATGTGTCTTACATTGTAGGACTAGGAAAGAATATAACTTGGGGCGCTTTTTCAGACCATGTGAACTACAAATAAGTTTCGTTCTTAGATATGTTTCATAGATTTATGTTACATTTATTGTTACATTTTATGTTGTGTTATATTTAAATATTAATCAATAAAACGTATATACTACTCAAAACAGTACCATCTGCATATATTTACTTGAATTATTTTGGATCTCATATTAATTTTAACAATCAGCCATCATATGTGATATGGTTGTTTTCACAGACGTAAAGATTGTGTACTCAAACACATGCAATGCGGTTTTCGCGCACCTTGCGCCGCCATTTTGAGTCCCTACCAAACCTTTGTCAACATCAGTCATCAAGTATATTCACGATAAAAATCAGATTTAATCGTGGATAAGGATATTTAATTCACAGAAATGATACATAGATTATATTTTAAATTAAGAGTCTATATAGCATGAAAGTCAAAATAAAGCTGGAAGTTCCCTGGTTTATGGTAAACAGAAATGCAGTTATTACAGTATTGTGATTTGTTTGTTTTTTAAATTAACTAGTGTCATGTCCACAAGATTGTCATCTTGAATGAGTATTTTCAGACAACAATCCACTGGATACAATATCAGTTGTGGATTTAAAACTAATAATAGCATGTGTATTTATTATACCAGAACTTTTATGTATAAATACTTTTCACGAAAGAAAGTGCTTGTGCCAAAGACAGCTGACAAATCCATTTATATTAGTACGGTCAATGTTGTATTGGTGGTGGAGATGATGGACAGAGGATGATATTGAATGAAAGATAGAACTGTATAAAGATGATCTTCAATGTGCATGACTTTATGTCGAATGTCAGAACCGACAGAACTCAGATTTTTTTCTGTTAGACAGGCCCCAGGCTGGTGACTTAAATAAACTCACAAGCCCTGATTGAAATTCCACAAGCTCGGACAATTCATATCTGTCAACTCTCAAGCCAGGAGAAAAACCTCCAAATTTTGGAGGTATTTCCACACCTACCTGCTGATCTCATAGTATCTTCCGATTTTTTTGTAGAGAACCCCCGATTATTACATATGTTTGTCAATTTTCATTTCTCACAAAAACCGCAAAAAACCCATACATAAATAGATATATAAATAGATATATCTTATGCAATCCACCGATGCCATATTCTATTTTGTCACTTGTGAATACCGCTATAACGAAATAATTAATATCACACTACAAAGTTGTTTTTTTCTTCAGTAAATAGAACATTAAGATTAAACAATTTCAGATTTGTTAAACTCCTACAAAAGTACTATAGTCAAAAATAAAAAATAAAATTAAAAAATTCAACAATTAGTTTCAATCCCATGAATGATCACTGTGAATGCCAAGTGATTTTCTCAGCAAACAGAATCACATCTCTATTTCCACCAAAGAAACTCAGCCAGTAAACACCTGGCATTCCTCTACCATATATGTAAACTTTAATTACCATGATTAAATTAAAAGAAGAGATAAAATAAAATATACCAAGCAGTATATGTGCCCCCAAAGAACTAATTCAGAGTAAATATTTTATTTAGTAAATAGTGTTACTTGCCTTAAGAGTTAAACCTAAAAGAAATAAGGTGGGATGTAAAATGTGGAAAAAACAGTTGCCACATGTACAGTAACTTGTGGCAGCAGATTTGAACTGTTAAAGTGAAGCCCTAGGCATCGCAAGTTGCAACAAAATAAGGCATTGTTTATTTGCTAATCAATTGCTAGTGGCTATATACACACTGTAGTATATGGTTTCTTTGAAAGTATGTCCAAAGGGCAGTCCTTTTCACAAGATAAATGCAATGATACAGATTAATTGTTAATTAGTCACACTGGCCTTATGCTTGTGTACTTCAGTCTAACCTTTAGCTATTATGCAGTTTAGCCACAGCTGACCAGAATATGAAAATAAGGAATCTCACAGGGAGAAATGGCACATCTCATTGGTGCTCACACATTGGGGCAAGGGGTTGGGGTAATAGTTGGCTCTCCCAGACTTCACTATTAAACAGTGTTTTGGTTTATATCCGTAAAATTTTATGGCTGACCAGTAGAGATGTCCCCCCCCGCCATGAAAAAGTTTCTGCTGGCGCCTCTGGCGCATCCTTTGAGATGTTCACCCTTATTGGACCTGGAAGATCGGTCAATATTTATTGAAACCATTGCTTAAAAAATGCCATGTAAAAACCTCCCTATTTTCTGACCCAATCTCACTATTTTATTTGTTATTCTTCTTACTTGGCTTTTGAAAAGTCGACAGGTGTGCCGAACTCCAATTTCCACAAGCTCAAACATTTCCCCCTTTTTTAATATTTTCACACAACGTTGCAATAGCTACAGTTCAAATATAAATTTAAAAAATGAATTACACTTGAACACTATTCCCATAACTGAAATGATCATGCTTTGCATTATATATATGCAGTAAAATCTGACTTCAAAGAAACGCTGCTGCTTTTCACAAACTTGTCAAAAATTTAATACACAGCGGCTTAAACATTCTCATTCAAGGCAATGATATGTAATAACTTTTGTTCTTGTACATGCATCTGTCATCTCTTTGATTTACCTATAATGGTTTGTTCCACTTATTGATCCTGCCTATGCAAATTAGCACAATGGGTTCACCCACTGCAGTGTTCGAGACATCTCACTAGCTGTTGTTAATGTGAAACTTGGATTTTATACCTGACCTTTTTTTCCTTTAAATTGCTGCTGTTTAAACTGCCCAAGGGATAGTTTTATATCAATTCCAGTCATTGCAGATTACCGTTTATACATACAACATGTAATGGGCATAGACTGAATTTTTTTTTATTGTTTTTTTTTTTATTTTTCAAGATTACTGAAAATTGTGTTTTCTCAAAACGTAACCGTGTCAGGGGGTTTGGGAGTACAAAATCATATTTTTAGCAAAGCTTCCATTTGATTAAAATCAGATATCTTTCACATAGGACAGTGATAATTTGATTTGCGCCATGCTATGGCATGTATGTCAACATCTTGAAAGTACATTTACTCATTTCATCAACATGATCAAAGTTTGATCAGGCAAACTTTTTATTTTTGACAAACCTGACAGCCAACGCACTTGGAATACAATATGGGCCCAAACTAAAATTAGAGGAGCCCTGGGCATCGGGCTATCAGATTTTTTAATAGCTCTGACTGAATATTCTTGAAATGCTTATAGCGATATGAAATTGTTTATTAAGGGTAGACTTTTTAACTTCAACAATAAACAAATGATTGATTTCAGCCCATGAAAACTGAAAATCATTACATGGATCACTTGTTTGTGTATCCATTTGTTTATGCATCTGTTTAATGTTGAATCTTTTAGTTTATGAAATAACAAAGATGGTTGAAATGTCATCCTTTAATTGAAGGAAAAAGGGGTGGTCACGAATTTGGTCTTGTGCGGTTGACATACACAACAGAATGTGGTGTATTATGATATCCTTACGCACAAAATGATACATGCCTTCATAGTTATGTGGGAAGAACAATGCTGCTAAGTGTTGGTTTGTGTGGCTAGGGAATCAGTATGGATCAGGGCTCGAAATTAGCGGTAGTCTGCTAGCCCGAGGCTAGCAGATTTACTGTCGGACTAGTAACTTTCATAATGTTAATAGTCCGATGGGCTAGTAAGTTTTGGTTATCAATAGTCAGCGTTTGTTTACGTCATTCGCTAATAAAGACTTGACTTAGCAGATGTTCTCTGGAATCAAAGCAGTGGCCATTGTAAACACAGTCATAAAATATTAGCATGAGAAGATGAAGTCAATTTCTGCCTCAGAAAGGTGCATTTCTATAACAAGAATCCATCAGATTGTGTGCATTTCACTTAACAGCGCAAATTATGGTCCCGTCATTATCAACAGAAGTTTGGTAATTGATCCTAATTAATCCAACAATGAATTAAATGAAAAAATGACGTGGTATCACACTTTATTCACTCGACCACAGTAACAAACTACAAAGCGGTATACCACACAAAAGAACACGGCAAAAACTATTCAAAGAAATTAGTTTTGCACATTTTTTTGTTTAAGGTTCATTTTTTGCTCGCTACCCAAACGCTCCAACAGTCACTAACAGGAAACTACATATTTTACATTTCCAACGAAATAATTATAAGAATTATATTGATTTATTATGATTACGTTATTGACACATCCTTTCCATACAACTACTTTTTTTATGATGATAAGAATATTTTTTAAAAAATATATTTTTTCCTTACAAGAATGAACAAATAAGTGAATACATGTGGAGATATCCAAGCAGACTGCCGTACATTTGTTGGGAATTAAAATCTCTGAGCATGGGCATCAAAGATTTGAAATTTTTCTGCCTTATTATTAATTTCAACAATACATTGAGGTTCGATTAATTAGGAACAATTACCAAACGTATGACTTGCATTACCGTAATTGGAGCTGTTAAATACAACTCGCTGAGTGTCAGATGGCTTCTTTTGATGGGAACACCTTTTCAAGCTGAAACTAAAACTATCTTCTGATGCTAATATTTTATAACAGTGTTTACAGGAGCCACTAGGGCATAACCGATTAGCATTTTTCTACTGATTTCCGATTCCGGATTTTGGGCATGAAATTTTTCTGATTCCGGATACGATTCAGTTAATCGGAAATGCTAAATTAAAAGGTTTTTCAAATTAACTTTTTAAACCGTGTTACACACGTTTTGCATATCACACCGATGTCACAAGGGGAAGGATATGGCAGGACTATAGCAAAATGCAACGAAGTTCAAAGCCACAAAGAATCCATGAAATTTTTTATTTTTTTGCCAGTTCCGACCCATTCTTTGTTCAACAATTAGTTGATCTTGCCGCCAGGCTTTTATTTTCCCGCCTTAATCATTTATGTCGGCAAGCGGCCAGTTCCATCCTGTACTTTATTCAACAATTAGTTGATCTTGCCGCCATGCTTTAATGTCGCGGTCAAATAAAAATAAAACAGGCTTTTGTTTGGTCCTATAAAGTTGGCCTCTTGCGGAATCATTTTCTTTTAATACCTCATTAGCATGTGTCAATGTATTCAATATTATGCCTTCATTATTGAGGATGTTGACATAAACGGGTAGGGCTGTATTATATATTTTAATAAATTTAAATCTTTCAGTTTAACTAAAGTATTATCGTTTCACCCCGTTGTGTTGACCATATTGGACTTTTCTGACTTCTTATTTAACTTTATTAACGCACTATCGAATGACACGCAGTGTTAGACACGGTGCTATAGAAATTCAACTTTATTATTTTTATTATCCGAATCGGTCGTTCCTGCCTTGTCTGACTCCGATTAATCGGAAGTTCATACTATCCGGTGGAATCCGATTTCCGGATCAAAAGTCGGTTATGCCCTAGTAGCCACTGCTTTGATCATGCAGAACATCCGCTCAAGTTAAGTCTTTGTTAGGGAAGGGCCATTTAATTGTGGGAGGAGCAAAAGACACATGCTTTGAAACGTGTTTCTTGCTCTGACTTTCTTATATAAAGGACACTGTGCCATTCCTTTTCTTGCTTTAAATGATTCATGTCAGCTATACTATAACATCCCGTATTTCAAAACAAGGCACAATTCCCTCCTTATAAGACAGGCAAAATGTGGCATTTGATAGAAGGTGTTCAGCCACTGAAAAAAAAAAGTTGAATGAGAATGGTGAGAAATAATTCTTATGATAGGGAAGAGCCTAATGGAAAGTTTCAGAAGAAATGGACAAAAGACAGGGAATGGCTGAATTATGACGAGGAAAGGAACGTTATGTGGTGTAACTGGTGTATGCAATTCGCAAAAACAAACACAACAGAAAACATCCAGTTTTGTTGCAGGTTGTTCAAACTTTAAAACTGAATCGGTAAACGTACATGAAAGCTGTGTCACATTGTTTTATGAACAGGACTAGTAAAGATTTGGCAGTACAAGTAAATTTCACAATATACTAGTCCTTCTGGCTACAAAGAAATTTGTGTTAAATTCGAGCCCTGATGGATGATATGGAAGTGCACACCTATTATGATGTCACATGAAAACAAAGGATAGTTCTTCATATATCACCAGATATCTCTGTCAAGCTTCTAGGCACTTGACACATTACATTACAATACCTGATTCCTGATTTGTACAACTCACCTGGAACAACTTACTGACTGAGCTGGTATGTAGACCAGACATTGTACATTTTAAGGCATGTCTACATTCATCCAGTCTATAATCATCATTCTTCTTCCAAACTAAGGCCCCTTATCGCAGTCATGACTCTATGATTTCTGTAACTTATGCTGCATTTGAAATTCCAGCCAACACTATAGTACAAGTCACATAGCTCATGTACACGGTCTGTCACTTTTAGCAGCACCAGGTGTCATTTTGGAGAATTTGATTACACATACCTTTAAATGGCATTTATTCACTTTGTTTCATGCCTTGTCCATCAAAATTCCATTGAAGATTATTGTATAAATTCCTTGAAAAATGTTTAACGGCAAATTCAATGATTACATACTTAGACAGTTTTAGGCATAGTTAAGCAAGCAGGGTGATCTCATTTAAACCAGTTTCGTCGTGCTATGATATAAGAGGGAATGCTCCTGCAGTAGGGAAAAGTTGTACTACAAATATAAACAGAGACACGACAATATCCTCATTATAAACAAAGCCTGTGGAAACATCGGCAGGAAAAAATCGGCACACAGGTCCAATATTTTGGAGGCAATTATGTAACTGTGTATATATCTTCTGTGTGGTATGTCTTATTTACATAATATCTATTTTTCCCATACAAGTATGTGCTTTCATACATGTAAAAGACTAGAAAGATGGCTGTCAATTCAGATTTATTTTAGTTAAATTTTTCATCATGCTAAATTATCATTTTGAAGAAATGTCATATGTACAAGCTATAAGAATAAAACTTATTGTATTTTACTCCTCTATCCCATTCATAATTGATCATCCATACAGGAGATGGTTGAAGATGCATGTGACTCCTTGTTCATGCAATGACACTTGATTCCCCCAGCATTAGTAATTGTTCAATCCAGTATCGACTTTCTTTACCCAGTGTAGTGCTGAACTGCCATTGTAAAAGTCCATAGCGATCGATAATTTTCATCTGGAAATTTGTTATGACAATTGGATCACTCAAAAATTAGGATTGAATAAACTTTGTTATAATATATTATGATTAAATTATTAAAAAATTATTATTTTTTAAACTTTTATCAGTAAATGCACATACATGACCCGTGTGACTTGTACTGTATATAATACATGCATGCCTTTTGCACATGGCTGTGCACTGTCAAGAGGGTTTGGAGTATAAGAATGTTATAAGTACAGTGATTGTAATATAGTTGGTGGTAAATAAACTACTGTTGGCATTTTAGTTACTGCAAGATAATTTTTAAAACTAATATAATGGATATAGTTGTTTCTTTATATCAGAGCAAGGGTAGTTTTGTAAGCTATATGGGGAGAAGAAGTTTTGTTTTAAAAAAAATTCCCAACCCTCTCCCCTATTAGATCATTGGCCTCTTCATTGAGTTATTTTTTTAATAATAAATGCAACATATCTGGATAACTTCACTTTCAAATTAATGATGGGAAAAAGCTAGGCTTGATAAGACTCCACCACATTTATTTATAGTCTACAAGAAAAATGATGAAAAATCAAATCCATGTTGAACTTCAAAGAGTTCATCAGTTGTGCACAGATTAGGACATTTTTTTGGTCATGACACAGGTTACCTTTTTGTGCTGTACTCTAATCTTTTTGCATAATTATTGATAAAATCTCTTATAGCAGTCATTATACTGGAAAATACTAAAATTAAAGTTTGTACAATAATTTGTTATCTGAAATTATTGTTCTTGATAATATTTCTTAAAAAATGCAAATGTTTGCTCATGTTGCACATACTCAAATTGTAATTTAATTTTTGTGCTAGATATCATGAACATTGATAGGAGAGTGAAACCTTTAAGTTGATTGAAATCTGCATATCAGTCACCAGTATGTACCCTTTTGTAAACCACTTTTCTTCTTTTGTAGTAGCTGGAAAAAAACAACATGCACTGGTATATTCTTCAGGCATCAGAAATGTAATGATGCTACTTCTAATTGAATCCTTTTTATATTATCAATTTCTTCCCATTTTAAAAATAAATACCAAATTAGAATTGGGGATAATTTTGATACAAATTGCTTTCATGTTCTAGTTTCATTTTTAAATGCAAATTGTTCAAAACATAAGATGTACAGAAGGGATTTGATTTGTTGTTGATTTTGGAATAAAATAAAAAGCAAAACATTAGCCTATATTCACATTATTACAATGACAAATTTCACCTTCAGAAAACTCTTCTGTAGGTAATAAAGTGACAGATAAATAGCCCCTGAGAACAGCTATCCTGCCATTACTTTTGATCACAAGCACTAAATGAGTGACTGTGGCCTCATTGCATATCAGCAAATCATAAGGGAGTTAGACATATTTTCAAAAAGGACTTTGATGTAGACATATTTCAAAAAGGACTTTGATGTAGACATATTTTCAAAAAGGACTGATATAGACATATTTTCAAAAAGGACTTTGATATAGACATATTTTCAACAAGGACTTTGATGTAGACATATTTTCAAAAAGGACTTTGATATAGACATATTTTCAAAAAGGACTTTGATGTAGACATATTTTCAAAAAGGACTTTGATATAGACATATTTTCAAAAAGGACTTTGATATGATTCTGTGTGTAGTCCCAGTGTAAAATAATACCAATTTAAAAGAAAATATTTTAGCTTAACTTGTGAACTGTGTGGCTTTCCTCATAGACTATTTGCTTCTGTTGCTGTAGTGAATCATTCCGTCATACTAGTGAACTGATAGCAAGTTATGTTCAGATGAAGCAAGTGTGTTTTTTAAAATAATATACGTATGTAAAACAAGCATGCAGAAGTGATACTCACACTAAAGCACTGAATGCAGTGGCACCAGTAATATCAGCTGTTATTATCTTGTGGTGTTTTGCACATGCTTCATTAAGGACAGGAATGAAACAATGGAATTGTTCATAACATTGATATTTCTTATTTTCTCTACTTGATTGCCATTATAGTAACTCTCAAAGATTTCTACTTGTAATTCAAAAGCAACATCAATAAATATTTCTTGAAACTTGGTAACTTAATTTTTACAAGCAGCAGACCTGCATACACACTATGTATATCTCCATGTTGACATAAATCTGTACATATACAGCTGCATGGCAAGCTTCACTTGTTTCTTGATATGAGTTATTTCATGTTAAGTTAACATTACATTGGTTACAGATCTATCAACACTACCTACCAATTCATGTGATATGTTACTGATTTTAGGGTCTTTTTACAGCATCATATCCTTATTTTTTTAGACTTTTCATACAGTTTTTAGACATGATTTTGAAATGTACTTTGATGATATTTGCGTTAAGATTGTGGCAGCTCAGTCATACGTAGATTTTACCTGTGGTGCTGTCTGCCATTTAGCCAGTTGATCAAGCCGCTTGCATTTTTACAAGAATGAATTTGTAATGCTCAGAGCAATCTCAAACCTCACAATCTTATCACACCAGTGATTAGATGCCATCATGGGATGCAAAATGTTTCTGAGAAAGGCCCAGCAGCTCTATGCAGAAACAGTCTATTTTAGTCACATGCTAATGCCATGTTGGTAATGTATATGATGTTGCAGTGCTAAGTTTATGATTGTGTTAAGGTATGATGATCATGGTGTTGGTAGTTTATGCATTGTAGACCCGTCATGGCTGTTTGCTATCTGTCTACATGTGTCATTCATTATATCTGTACACTCTTGTGGGGATTTTTAGCAGCTTGCTTTTCTCCCTCTTAATGGATTGGCTAATTATTTGAGTTCCTTGACTTGGCTGTGGATGGTAATATGGACATCGTCGGTCTGGGTCTACAAGGTGTCATTCATTTTCATGGACATCATCGGTCTGGGTCTACAAGGTGTCATTCATTTTCATGGACATCATCGGTCTGGGTCTACAAGGTGTCATTCATTTTCATGCTGCTACATACAGTATATCCAGGCCAAAAGGCAATTGGAAATATGTCTATATCAGCCGTCTATTTTATATGTCTGTGCTTTAAGTTGTCGATTTGCTTGAGATAACTGTAATAAAACTATATATGTATGTACGTATGTACACACACGTTACTGCTCTGGTGGCCTAGGTGATTAGAGTGTCTGGCTTGGATGCTGTAGGTTGCAGGTTTGAACCCTGGCTGAGTCATACCAAACACTTATTAAAAAATGGTTTTAACATGGGGGGCATGCTACCAGGCAAAGTGGGTGACTAAGTCACCTAAAAAAATGTTAACTTTACCTTCTTCTGCTAGAAAAATGAAAACGACTTCGCCCTGTGAGTTTTTTTAGAGGAACATTGAATGACCATACTTTTTTAGATGTTCCCTCGCCTTGGCCAGGTTGGTTCCTGTGTTATATATAGCTCAATGCAAAATGAGGCTTCAGACCATCAAATAGTTGGTTTTGATATCAAGTATGCTGACAAACAAACCCTTTCATATTCACAGGCATGTTTTTTAAAAGCTGATTGACCATTAACCATTTCCCCGAGTAAGTAAGCAACTTTTACTGCCCGATTTCCTTTGATGATAAAAGCAAAAATATTAGTGTTTCAAAACTTACACTTATGTAAATAGCAATTTTAGTTTTTAAGAATAGATTTGGTAGCATGAATATTTTAACTGCCGCATGTACATTATTTTCTTTATAAAAATCAGTTTGTAGCAGACATCGCTGTTCAAGGAAGTACTGTTTTATTAGATTGTCTCTTTTCATAAACCACTGAGCAAATATATTCAGGAAAATATACAATTCATAGAAAGCAGAGACTAAATATTACATTATTAAAGATTTATGTTTAAAATGCAATTATGGAGGTCAGAAATATATGGAACAATGCTAGGACAATGTTGTGGAATTTGAGAGCTGATGTAAGGTCAAGGTTGTATTCTGAGTGTACTCTTTTTTTTTTTAATTGAAAATATAATGAAACCCAAAACAAAACAGCAAAGCTAATACTATTTAACCAATGCCTAATGTTACACCAAGTATTGCTTAAAGCCAATATTAAATGCAAATATGCATACTGGGAAAGAGAAGGCATAATTCAAATTCAAATGAGAGAATGTAAACAATACACATGCACGTACGTACATACATACATACATACATACATACATACATACATACATACATACATACATACATACACATATGTATGTATGTATATAGTGCATGTCTTGCTTTGCTCCCACTTCTCCCTGTTCAGCTAACTTATCTCTGTTCAGCTCTCATTTCTCCCTGTTCAGCTCTTATTTCTCCCTGTTCTGTCCAAAAGGAGAAGTCACTTCTCCCTAAAATTCAAGTCTTGCTTGACCCTGCTGACAGCAGTCTCACTTGGCACTCAGCATTAAGAGGTTAGTGTTAGGACTGGTCAGTCTGGTGTCAGGATGATGTGACTGGGTGGGACATCATGCTACATGTCTGCGACATGATGCCCCAGTGCTAGACATCGCTGTAATCTGCCACACTGCAGGCATCATAGTAATATGACTGAAAAATTGTTAAAGCTACATTAAAAATCCATATCACACACACACATACAATCAAAACTAACTTAATTTTGTTTAACGTTATAGTAGGAAAAATTAATATAACTCTGTCACCTGTTTGAGTACTGTATTTGGTATGAAAATGTTTTTCTGAAATCTTAATTGGGAAGTCTTGACTCAAGATCAGAGGTCAAGGTCAGAACAGCTGAAGGTGCCACAAGATGATGGGCTTATCCTTGACATTTGCAGTATTAATATTTAAAATAGCTTAATCTCCTTAGTGTTTTGAAAGTTTATTTAGTTATACTGTATTTCAATTTCTTTCCAGGTTGGTATTTAGTGTGGACCCTGTTTTTGAAGAGGTTCAAATTTGTGAGAGAACTTTTGAATGGTAGTGATGAAGAAAAGGAGAAACCAAAGAAAATCCGAGCAAAGACAAGAAGGGAATGAAGGAATATTTTAGGAGCAGTAAGTTAAATGAAATATTATCTGCATTTATTTCTTGCAATTGTAATGTCACTTAAAATGGTATTGCTGTTCATGTAAAGCATTTGTTGTTTTTATGTTTTAACATGTACCTTCATTATTTTATGGAATTTCATATATTAAATGCTATTAGTTGCACATTATTTTAGAATTTATATTTGGTGTTTTGGGCCCATAAAAACAACAATAACCCAATATACTTTTCTCATGAACCACTTCAAAGGTTTAATTAATATCATTTTAACCTATATATCCAGATGATCCAGCAATTTTCCACATGTTGACCCAATAAAGTTATAACCATAAAACAGAATTTTAAGAAATACCAATAAATTCCAGAACATCTCAGTGTTGTTGCCAGACCACATCTCATTTTGTTTATAGGTGGCGCTCACCAGTTTCGTATTTTGCATAGGGTTCGAATTTTAAAGAAAAAGAATTTTCCTGGGTGTCCTCACTGGTTATACTGGCTGTTTAAAAAGGACCTTGTATATCTTAGGTATAATTCAAAGAATCTTTTATTCCCATTATTTTGGTATATGATTGATGGATGTAATATGGGTTATTGAGTATAAAGCTTGGCCTTACTTCAAATGTGCACCTTTCAAAAAACTACTAGCTCCACTTGGTCATTTTCACTTCCTGGACTTCAGAGGTAAATTGTAAAAAAAGGAGCCAATAACTTTTTTCACATTTTTATAAATTTGGTAATTCATTCATTGCACTTTTAGAAGCTGATTTTGTCTAGTCTGGCAAAATTAATTTTCCCTATTTTAATAACTGCTAAAAATAGTATACTTTAGACTAATTCAGACTGATTTTTTTAGCACAAGGGAGCAGTCATTTTAGTTAGCTGTGTGGTTAGATCATTTACAATCTCTTAAGTACAATATCCAATTAAATTTCAGCCACAGTACATGAAAGTAACATAGAGGTATGCCAACATTCTCTCCATTGTGCATGTTGCAAATGTAAACAACTTCACCTTACACCCACCACATTCTCAGAAATTCATAATATCTGTAGAGCGCCCCCATAGGTAACAGTATCAGAGATCATGCTCATTTAGATGCTTACTATTTCTCCCAGAATATTCAAGTATATGCTGGACATGGACTGAAAAGCATGGTTTAGTAGTGACTACCTTTGCATGCTGTTCGCTGATAGTGGCTTGTTCAGACTTACAACAAGTAACATAGACAAAGCATAAATTATTTAAATAATTATATAGAGAGTTTATATCAAACCATTTTGAAACATTATATTGTTCAGTAATACAGTGGTCCCCCTCTTTTACACCACCCGTTCTGCACCAGGAAAATGGCTGTACAAGACAGGTGGCCATTCCAGAGGGGGACTACATTTGTTAAAACTGCATGTATGTATATGTGGTAAGAAATCCACTTGTAACTTCAAAGCATTTAATATCTTCATTTTCAAGTAACATTAATTATTAAAAGGTGTCTCTTGTCTTAATAATAGACTTATTTCAAGTAAACTTACATTCATATTTCTTGATTCTTAAGCGTAAAAATTCAACTGGGTATTGTTCCCGTGCACATTACAAAACCATTAAAAAGCATCATTTAAATCTTGGCACAAACATCACTTGATATTTAGAATACTTTTCTTTTCATTTACTCCATTTTCCCACTGCTGCAGAATATTCTTGTCTGTCACTTTGTTATTAATTCGAGTCTTTCCAACATCAAATTTTTTGGAAAATACTCTTTTACCCTCCCCATTGCCATTGAGTCAAATAACTTTTACATTTTTTTCTAAAGTAATAATATCCCATTTACATGATGACATATTATAGTTTTGTTGCTGATTGTACAGTACTGCAATTTTAATTTGGAGATGAAACTTTTGCAGAGTGGATGAAATGCCTTGTTTTTAAAGAAAAGTGATATACATACTGTCACATGACTTTTTGGGACTTTGTTTGGTACCCTGTTTTCTTCAAGGTTAAATCCTATTTGTGTGTGAATCTACAAAATCTATATGTAGTCTATGTCGAACATGATGATATTGACAACTACATCTGGTTGTAGTCATCAAAGAGAAGAAATCGACAGTGGTGTGAAGCCCAAAATTCGATCACAACATTGGGGCCCCAAGTGGCCGAGTGGTCTAAAGCGCTCTCCATCATGGATCGCTGCCATCTCACCTCTGTCTGCGTGAGTTTGAGTCTCAGGTTCGGCCAATGTGGATGTGTGAGAAAGCTTGCCAGTAGCTTCTCGTGGGTGGGCGGTTCTTTCCGGGGTTTTTCCAGGTTCTTCCTCCAACACATACATGCCAACCATTACGCTTTTGGCATAATCATTATGCTATTTTTCACTAAATTATGCCTTACTTGTAACTGTATTCGGATTACGCGTTTTTGTTATATCCCTCTCCAAAAAAATTAATAATTTGTTTTCTCATTTTCATTAACATCCCATTATTCCCACAGACCGTATTCTAGAAAAGACGGTTTCTATGTAACTACGACATAAGAGTACGCCTGTCCGAAGACTTGCATGCACTTTCCCAACAGTATTATGTTCTATTTATAGCAGTTGCCCAACTTCATGCAACATTTTGGTTTCTGCTTTTCAACATTTTACCATGGTTTCTATTTTAATCAGCTTTAAGGCCTCTTTAGGAGAGAACAGACTGGTTTTCTAACTTTTTATCTTTGCACGCAGTTCTTTATTCTAATTCAGAACAAAACCAGTCTGTAGGTATATGGCGTTCAAAGTCAATTCAGATTTATTTTAGTCAATGCATGTTAGAGAAAAAATATTTTTCAAATAATTTCACAGATGAATTAGGAAAAGACGAAAAACTAATTCAGATATGAATACGTGAATTACACTTTACAGCATTCCATTCTAGGGATCTTCATACCCCTTGCAGGCTGCATATATTATTGGTCATGGTGGTAAAACAAGAAACCTTGAATTAGTTCGTTTACTAACTCCAGTACTGAGGTAACTTCTTTTTATACAGCAGAACTAAATTGTGGACACAAATTTTATAAATGCAGATGCGTTATCTACCGAGTTTTTATTAAAACACAGACAACCTCTAGTAGTAGAAGACTACATTGGTCCTTTGTTCAGACGGATGTATCCTGATTCCAAAATTGCAGAAAAAATGCATGTGCAAGAACAAAATCATCTAATATTGTTAGGTGTTTAGCAGAAGATACTTCACTTAAAATTGCAGAAGCCATGAAAATTGGGCCGTTTAGTATTGCAACAGACAGGAGTAGTGATTGTGACAAAAAGTTGTACCCAGTCTGTTGTTGTTGTTGTGGGGTTTAACGCCACTTTTCAGTACACGATAGGCCATACATGGCGGCCAGTATAAATGGTGGAGGAGGAACCCAGGAAAACCCCAGAAAGAACCACTGACCCACGAGAAGCTACTGGCAAGCTTTCTCACATACCCACATTGGCCGATTCCGAGACTCGAACTCACGCAGACAGAGGTGAGATGGCAGTGATCCGTAATGGAGTGCTTTAGACCTCTCGGCCACTCAGAGCCCTGTACCCAGTCTGTAAGAGACTTTGACAACGAAAAGGGCAAAGTCAGAGTGCTCTTCTTTCGTTACCAGAATTAACATTAGATTCCACTGGAGAAAACATTTTATTTATTTGCTTGATAATACTTTGAATAAACTTGAGTTGGCATAATTGTATGGAGTTTTAAGCTGATACAGCATCAGTGATGACTGGAATTCATAAAGGAGTTGCATTCTATGTTTTGAAAAATGTCTCCATCATTGTACATATCTGGTTGTCTCTGTCATATGATGCACCATGTTGCAGGAAAAGCTGCTGATAAATTAGAAGAACTCCTGAAGTATCAAGTTGGCACTCCACTCTACCTGACAATGTACTTCATATGGATAGAGTTGATTTTTTCATCTTATTTCCCAGCTATAAGACCCAATAACTGTAAGATATAAATGTCCTCTTCTTTGTCAGGTTATGAAAGGAATATTGGTTCTTTGCCATTCTAATGCTGACTTTGAGAGATTGTTCAGTATTGTTCACAAAAATAAAACTGAATTCAGATCCAGGCTTTCTAACCCAGCACTTAGTGCTCTACTGGTGTGCAAAACATTCATAGTCGCAGCTGGTACAAAGTGTTTTGAAATGTAATATGAGAGTCGGTTGCTTTTTAAAGTTCAGGTGTTATATTCGAAAACTTGAAGCAGTATTTGATGTTAAAAGTCCAGAGGGATAAATAAATCATTTTGTACATATGCTCATTGATTGAATTTTAATCATGTTATATGTGGATTACTCTTTTTCTCCTCGGATTACTCTTTTTGTCCACTTGGATTACACTTTTTCCTCGCCAGGGGTTGGCATGTATGCCACCATTAATACTGGCCGCCATGTATAGCCTATCTTGTGCTGAAAAATGGTGTTAAACCCTATAACAACAAAACTATCACAACATTGTTGATCCCATTTCCTGTAAGCATCAGGATTTATAGATAATAATATAATATTAACCATAGAGGTACTTGTTATAATGTACTTTAGCCAACAATTCTTTCAATACAGAAAATCTGACATTGGGAAACAACATCGGTACAGGTAATTGGATTGCTTAACTTACTGTATCAATTAAATATTGGTTCTGGACAAATATGAATGTAAAATATGGTCATTTGTGAGGAGTATTTTGACATTTTTGGCCTAAGCTACTGGCCTCCTGGCCACATTTTTGACCTAAACTGCTGGCCACATGCTGTATTAGAGGGGTGGCCACCCATGAGGGGTAGAGTTGAACACATAATCGTTGGTGTGGAGAAAACTGGCCATGTTGAGGAGTTGGACAAAGGGGCGGCATACAAGAAGGGACCACTGTATTGACAAAGTCTTTGATCAAAGAAATAAAACTAGGCCATGAAACTGTTTCACCTTCAGCAAATGGAGTGGCATGAATGAGTTTTTAAAAATCTCACTCTGACAAGCAATCCAATTTTATTTTGGCTTTAAACACTTCTATTTTGTTAGGCCTTAGTGTGGCAACTAAGTGCTCCAGACTATTCTTTCCACTCCAGTTTCACTACATGTATTTCTCATGCTTACAATTATCAGTTATTCAGGTGAGTGATATTATTAGGTCAACTTGGACCTTTATGTTACTGGATTTCAGTTTGGATTCCTTTTTTTTTAATGAGATATCAAATCATTTCAGTTAACAGTGCTTTATGTGAATATTTGGTGTATGTTATTGGCTTTAACTGTTGGACACACCCACTTTGGTTTTCTCACTATTTATTATTTCTGGGTTTGAATCAGATTGTGTGGAGATATGTATCAACAAGATCTGTAATGAATTTGAATTTCAACATTAGGAAAGTTATGGGTCCTTATAGTTTGCCACTTTACACAGTAATGCAAGTTACTATTTTTAAATTATTTTTTGTCATTCAGCTGAATATTGATGACATATGATTCCCCCCACCACCATATACAAAGGATATCAGTTCCTCTGTTTGACTTAATTTATATTGTGCTGTTTTACATGCATGTATGATGTCATTATCGTACATTTTTCAGTGGACAGGTGAATCTGAAGAATGACTGCTTACGGAGATTGAGAAGAGTGTAGACTCACCTGTAATATCCTCTGGTGATGGAAGAATTAGCACGGAACTATTGGATCCGCATTTGTGGAGACATTATTTTATTTACAAATTTGAAGAGACCTGTCCATGAGGACATTTTTTAAAATTTACCTATGGATATTAAAATAAATCGGACCTCATTGTATTTGGAAAACTTAAGTTTATTCTGATGCTGAAAACGAAAATCTTGATGCCTCACACCTAATATAGTTAGTCACCTCCTTGTGGGCATGGTAGTAAAGTGAAGTCTGATTATGACTTACATTTGAATACATGGGGAATGGCTGTCAATTGCCTGTTTGTTGAAATTATAACTGTGTATGGCATTTTGTTGTGTGCACTATTAATGATTGGGCTTCATTATGGCATTAAATTATTTTATAAGGTCATTTGGAATGAGTTATGCTCATACAAAAGACAGCATTTGTAGATACATTATAAATTACACTTAAAGCTTTATTGATCATGTCACACTTGTGCTGGTGCAAGTGTTGCTTCATGTAGCTCATTGACATATGCAGATGCAATTCTTGATTTACTGCTCCAGAACTACCATCCCATAATGCACTGGAAGATCTGGGTCTGTGCAGTTTGTTAGGAGAAATCAGTGCAACAACCAACTTAGACCCTGATCTGCTGGCACAGTATGTGACGACAGATTAAGGTCTCTGTTTTTTGTAGTTGGACTCTTCGTTAGCGAGTATATATGGTAATTATAATGCAACAAATATCTTTTTCAAAAATCTGTCAAACCTTGGCTTTTTTTAGAGTACATTTTCATACATTTTACCTTTTACATTTTGAGCAACATTTTTAAATTGATGTGATATTTTAGCTATATTATGTTACAGAATTCCTATGCCAACAAGATCAAACCTTTCTAATATCTAATAATTGTATATAAAATCTGTAGGGAATTTTATATAGCGAACATGCACATTGTAGGCCTTCAACACTTGACTAAAATTTATGTCTTGTTTTTCTAGTCAGCATGATATGAGATAGCTTAGAAACATAATCATGTGACGATGTATTTATATGCTAGTATTTACTACTGTTATTCAGACAATTTGTAAAAAATGCTCTTGTTACCAACATATAGAACTTGCTGTGTTGTTGTAATGCAGCTGACATTGAGAACTTGCTGTATTGTTGTAATGCATCTGACATTGAGAACTTGCTGTGTTGTTGTAATGCATCTGACATTGAGAACTTGCTGTGTTGTTGTAATGCATCTGACATGGAGAACTTACTGTGTTGTTGTAATGCATCTGACATTGAGAACTTACTGTGTTGTTGTAATGCATCTGACATTGAGAACTTACCGTGTTGTTGTAATGCATCTGATGTTGAGAACTTACTGTGTTGTTGTAATGCATCTGACATACAGAACTTACTGTGTTGTTGTAATGCATCTGACATTGAGAACTTACTGTGTTGTTGTAATGCATCTGACATTGAGAACTTACTGTGTTGTTGTAATGCATCTGACATACAGAACTTACTGTGTTGTTGTAATGCATCTGACATTGAGAACTTACTGTGTTGTTGTAATGCATCTGACATTGAGAACTTACTGTGTTGTTGTAATACATCTGACACTGAGAATACACACAAATAATTGTAAATATATATTTAAACTGAATTTGGGAGAACCAGTCTTAAATCAACCCTCATTTTCAAGTCAATAAAAAATTGGCTGCAGATAATCAAAATCTGTGACTGTAGTTTTTCTAAAATATGTTTTAATCTGCAGTTACAGTGGTCATCCTCACCCGGTTGTTAAACATGTCTCATAAAATCAAACATCCACTCCGTATTGCTTTGAGGAAGCTTGGTACAGCCATGGTGTATGAGATAAACTACTACTTTGTAAATTGTTCAAGCAAGGTTGTGTTGATACACAAACATGGAAAGTAAAAAATGAATGAATTGAATTGATCAAGAATTTTGCTAATTTAGTAAATTTGACTTTATTTGAGAATAATATCTAGACATTATAGAAATCTTATTGTACCTTAACTGATTTTACAAACTTAGAAGCAGTTATCAGAATGGTGAGGTCAGTAAGATCATATTCCGTATAATGCAAAAGTAGATGCATCATTTTATTTAAAGTTATATTGAAACAGAATTTCACCATAAATTCTATTTACTTAAATATCTTCTTATAAACCCTTCTGAGAACAAATTTGTATGTGCTCTGCAAATGAGAAATGTATACTAAATCCAATATGTAAATTGGTACTGTATACATTTAAACATAGAAAGGCTCTCCAGGAATTTTGTAATGTGTGATCAGATGAATAATGATGATATAGTTCATGATTTGTTAATGTATATATTTGTTTCTATATCTCTTGTATGCTTATTGTTTTTTAATGTTATATGTAGTGTATAATTTGGGCCAGTTGCCTGCATTACCTCAATGAAGACTTTATTTTGTGACTGTGGCGTTTCCCTACCACTAGACCAAAATTATAAGCTTGCACTGTTCAGATGAGCAGGAATATATGCTTGAGATAGGCTATTGTCTTTAATGTTATGTGTTGACCACTAGAAGGCAGAGCGCTGCAGAGGTGAATTTGTGTTATGGTTTATGTACAGTGACCTTTTTAATATTAGCACTATCAAATGAACATTATATTATAAATAATCTGAATTTTTACAAAAGAATTTTATTTTTTGTTGGCCACAAATACCAAGCAGTAATTCCATTTATTAAAATCATTTTGCTAGCTTGTGTTCATATAATTTTCCTTTGATTAGTGTGATCTTTTTGAGGTTATGAAGACTTTGTTGTGTGCTGAAATGTGCATTCATTATGCTTGTATTGAAATTCTGAGTATCTCATATTTTCATCTTAACATACCAAATTAAGCCCTAGATTTAAATTATTAGAATTTGTTTAATGTACATGTATCATGAGGTGCATTTTTATGAGCAGTGTCTTACTCAGGAATACTGTTTTGATATGAAAATAGAAATAAAAATAAATAATTACAAGTTGGCCTTGTGTCTTCTCTCTAACCCCCAGATTCTCAGCATGAATTTATGTATAGGTTGTTTTGATAACCTTTAAGGACCTCTAAAAATATGTGCCAGCGTACATTGATTTCACAGAGTTCATATTAAAATGATAAGAAATTTCTAAATTGCATCTATGGGTGAGTATCCCACTTTAAAAGTGCCATCCCTGGGTCCCATATATGTTTTAATGGAACAGTCCCAACATAATATTTATATGTTTGTTTGTGAACTCATAAATGTATGAATGCTCATGTATACCTAGTTTAATATAATTTTTCCAAAGTGTCAAGTCACAGGTTGAATCCTCACTCATGACCGCAGTTGTGATAAAGTAATAATTTAGGTAGTAACACAGAAGGTGCAACCTAGATAATTAACTTGTATATTGGTGTCATTGTTGACTCTAAACTAAATTTGACTGCTAAACAGTCTAAAGCCAGGTTGTGTTAAAGCAATGAATAATTACATCAGGACCCATATTCTCAAAGATCTGTAAGCTTAAAACTCGTGCTGAAATTCCCAAAACTTGATCAGTCTCTAACTCCAGGTGGATTCTGGAATCAAGTTAGAATTATCAATATTTCAGAATTTTCTTCACTCGGGTCTCAATCCCTATACACCCAAATTTTGCTGACCTAAACATCCATCAAAGTATCAAGTCTGATGTGATGTTGCAGTTTTGAGCTTAAGATATGTTTGGTGCTAAAACAAAAGCTTAGGGAATATATATATATATATATATATATATATATATATATATATATATATATATATATATATATATATATATATATATATATATACATATATATATATATAGTTTCATGACATTATGCCATCAGCACAAATCAAGCTGTACGATGCCAATTAATTAAGGGCAACTTAATATCAGTAGTAACTTACCCATCACTATTACACAGCTCTTGCTTTTTTGTGTTGAAAATGACAATACTGTTCAACGTGAATACATTTAACACTCTGAGTGGAGAATTGTGAGTACGACTTAGTTGACTCATGCACTTTGCCTTTTTCAAGGATGCCATGTTTATGGACATGTGTCAAATCCATGCCCAGAGAAAATTTCTCATATTGCTAGTGCTTCAACCACATTGCAAACTTCAGGATATACTATCAGAGTGTTACGTGTATCCTCGGTGCATACTATTTAATATGCCAGTAACCCTAGCCTCCTGTAAGAATTGGTTCATCAAGGACCTCATTTTATCTCACCCTTTAGAGGCTAGGATACACCGAGCATATCTGGTTACAGGTGAGTCTTCTTGTTAAGTTATAATGTAACATAGGTCCTACCTCAATAAGAGTTCATAATTCCCTTAAATAACTGATTGAACATTAATTAGGAGTTTTTTTTATTTCAAAATTGCATTTTAAATATGTCACATAGCAGTATTGGTATTGTGTGTGTCTGCACTGCTCCTAGAGGACAATAAAGATTAACAACTGAACGTATTTCTTACTTAAAATGGAAATTCTTTACAAATGGTTCATTGTTACCATGTGCAAATGCATTGGGGTGTAATATAACATGTACTACATACAAACAGGTGTGCAAATGCACTGGAATGTATATAAAACATGTACTACATAAGAACATGTACACTGGGGTGTATATAACATGTACTACATACAAACAGGTGTGCAAATGCGCTGGGGTATATGTAAAATATGTACTACATATGAACAGGTATGCAAATGCACTGGGGTGTATATAAAACATGTACTACATACAAACAGGTGAGTTTCACAGGTGAAAATCTTAAAATACCTGTTATTGTTCTCTCTCGGATAATTTATATTTCTGAGAACAACCTCTGTAAAGTGGGGCCACAAGAAGGGCCCTTGATTCACTCATGAAGACTACCTCACATGTTCAAAGTGAACATTTAAAGACCATTGTACTTTCGCACAATGTGGACTAATGAAGTCTGGAATCTATCTGATTCCAGATGTAAATGTGGATGGCAGATGAGACATATGTGATCCCCTCATCGTCTGAATTTGCAGTTTTTCTCTTATGGAGTGCCAAGAAGCATGTAACACCTTTACAAGAGGCAGTAGCTGCATTGGAGCCAACACTTTTGGATAGTGTGTTGCTCTCTCCTAATTGGGAGGAACAGCTCCACACCTTGCTGAGTGATGAAGATGAACTGGGTTCTGACATCTGTTGCCTGATTGGGTCACTGATCAGTGGTCATTTTCCAGACCAGTCACTGGTAACGTGAGTTCATCAAAGTGTCCAGTCAATGTATGATGACCAGTCACTGGTCACTTCATTCCAGGAACTAGTCATCTTGTACTGGTCATTGACTTTACGCTCATCATTGCTCAGAGGCTTCATGATACAGGGATAGTGATCAGAATTCCCCATCTCCTCACTTTACCAGCACACCCTGTACAGGACTGGGAGTCTTCCCAGAAAATCCAGACTAGGGAAGTGGACTAGATCAGTATTCCTTTTATCCCAATGCATTCATACAGGATGTGGGGCCCTTCACCTCCGTTGTAATTGGTCCTTTATAACCCATTGGGCTACTGGACCCTTGAACCTGAGGAGAGGAGATACAATATCTTTTGTCCAGCTATCATCTCCTTTTCAGCTCACATCCACCAGGAAGGCTGGAGGTATTGTATCATCCAGGAAAAACAAGAGGTTCCATCTTCTTCTAGAACTTCTGGAACACATAGAGCTCCTACTCACAATGATGAACCATTACAGGAAATGGTACAAAGTGCTCCAATGCCATTTCCTCAAATGGACATGTTGATGCCAAGCCACTCTTCTGCTCAGAGTGCTCTCGATGATAATATGTTATATATCGTCATTGACTCTAATGAGTTCAAAGTAGAAACAGCTCAATTGAAGTCTGCTATCAGGCCCACCAGTTCCTCTAAGTTGGATGAAGAGACTGGTCTTTTGATAACGTGTTAAATTAAGTTTACCACTTCTACCCATGGACATGTACCTGAAACCATCTGGCACACAGCCAATGAAGATCCTTTCCATTTTCAAAAAGATCTCTTGTACCAAACCAAAGTCAGATCCCTTACTTCTTCTACATTCCTCTTTGATCAGGGATCTACACAGGTAAAGACATCACTCAGTGGCATAGTTAATATTTTCCTCCCTGTACCTTGAGAAGTATGGTCTCTGTCGCTAGTTACCAGAAACATTTCCCGGAGTGTCCTATTAAACCTCACTAGTTTGACACAAGTGAATACTACAACTGGAGTCTGGGCACACATTCCCATTAAAACAACTGAAGTCATTTAGCACAACATCCGACTTCTGGTCACCATAGCTTCTCATGCTGACTTCTCAGCAATTTCATTTAATACACTGGAGGAGGATGGTCTGAACCTAACAGTATTATAATGCATGCTGGAAGCTGTTACAAAGACAAGCTGGTATTCACTTTCTATCATAATACGGTAACTTTAATAGCTTTACTGGAAAGGACTCCTTGAAGGTCGTACTTAATCATGTGGACATCATGCCTTCCCATTAAAACAGTCATTTAGTATGCTGAAGGAAGCTGCTCTGAACCAAGCCACATTACAAAGCATGCTGGAAGCTGTGGCCAAGACATCCAGTCATTCACTTTCTGTCAGAATGGCTTTGTCGGTGAAACTTCTATGCATCCACTGTGATGTTGCACTGGACTCCTTGAAGGTCTTACTTAACTATTGTAGTGACCTTCTAATGGGTGCACCTCTTTGGAGGATTCGTACCCACCGTGGCTTCACAAGAGTTACATCATCATCAGCATAGATCTTTCACAACTGCTCCTTGCCCATCACGACAGACCTAGAAGCGTACTAATGCGAACCGCCCACAAGGGGCCACCCACTAAATAGTTCATTCAGATGATGCCCCAGTCCAATGCACAGGATCAAGTAGTGTCCTCCGCATGGTAGTTGCGACAAAGCCTGTTGGAGGAAATTCCCTAACTTGCCTTCCTTTCCCAAGAAGGTTGGGCAGCCCTAGACAAAACATCCTCTTCTGTCGTGCATTCGAGTCCCAAAATGTCACCGTATGTGCTCGTCTTGGCCACTTTTTTGAGATTTGCTCAAACATCGCAAACGACGGGTGGTTCCTTTCTATTGTGAGCAAAGGTTACCGACTTCATTCGGAAATAAACCCCTCTTTCAAGTACTTCCATGTTCTTTCACCAATCGAATTTGGTTGAAATTAAGGGAAGAGACGCACACCATTTTGCAGAAAGTGGCAGTAGAGATGGTTATGGACGATCATTCTCGCGCATTTTTAGTCCCGAATCTTCCTGGTCACTAATAAGAGCGTTAAACTTTATTTTGTCGATTTCTCCGTTCAGCCGGCTTCATCTGGAGGAAGAGTTCAAGACGGAGACCACTTCATCAGTCTGGAATGCAATGCATCTGTCAGACTGGGCAGGTTCCATTGACATTCAGGATGCATGTATTGCAAACGCAGATTTTTCCTCCACATCGAAAATACCTCCGGTTTTGCTTGGACCAGGAAGTTTCTCAGTTCCATGCTCTGCATTTCAGAATAGCTTCTGCACCTAAAGTCCTCACCCATGTTATGGGAATATCAGCGTCCTACCTCTAATTACTGGGAACCCCGATTCTCTAATATTTCAACAACTGGCTAATCCACAATGATCAGGTTCAGTCCCTCCAATGGGACCTGTTTGGTTGTTGGTCCCCAGTAAACTCAGTTGGGTCATTACCCAACCTGGAGAAGTCGAAACTCATTTCATCTCAGGACTTCTTTCACGTGGAGACGGACTTGCGAACGAATCAGAACTTAGTCCGGGTTCCACTGGATCGGATAGATTGAATCCTGGTACTTCCAGAGGGGCTACGAGTAAATGTATCGTTGTGTGCTCGCCTTTACCTATCCCTTTTGGGAACCTTGAACGCCTCATAGAATCTGGTTCCCTTAGGACCATATTTTCGTCATCATTTGTCGCTGATGGATGAATCGTGACAGAGTCCTGGCTGATGTCTTCATGTACGAACCCGACCCCCACTCCTATCTATTCCCCGACGCGTCAGATTCTATTTTGGGTTGCTCACAAGAGCCGGGGGAATAATTTCCAGGTTTATTAGACAAGGGATGAATCTCCCCTCTCAATCAATATTCTAGAAATGAAAGCTTCAAGGATGCGTAGACAGAGTAAGGGGTCGATATGTTATTGTCTTATCCGACAACGTGTCCGTCGTAGCGTATCTCCAACGGTAAGAAGGCTTACTTGCCCCTTCTCTTTGCTTCAGTGCCGGATTAAGCACCTGTAGCATATGTTATAAAGGGGACCCTAAATTATTTAAAATAACCACATAAATATTGAAATTAAATACATTATCTTAAACTTGCATAGTAAAGTAATTGTATTTTTTCATTTGCTATACAGCCAGATAATACGATACATATGTCTGACATTTCAATAATATTATTATTTACGTGAGGTAGTTGACAGCTTGAAAGCATCTAGCGCGGGGCCCGTAGCATATGCTACTTTTGTTACTAGGATGATCCAGCACTGCTTTACGTGGTTTTGAATCTCTTTTTCCGAGTGCCTCAGAAAGGATTACCCATACAGACAGCAACAAGCATGTAGTGGTCAGCTATTAAGTTTTATGGATGTAAGCCAAATATGTTTAGAGGTGAAATCGGGGGAGGGGATAGGTGCACACAAACGCACACCTCTCCCTTGCCCATATGTGCTGGCGCACATAATCTCACCTCTGTTTGCGTGGGTTCGAGTCTCGGGCTTGGCTAATGTGAGTATGTGAGAAGGACTGTAGTAGCGTCCCGTGGGTCGGTGTTTTTTTTACTGGGGTTTTTGAGAGTTCTTCCTCGACCAGTTATACTGGCCTACATGTATAGCTTATTATGTGATGAAACCTCGTGTTAAACTCAAAACAACACAACAAAACTCTTAAGGGCTCCGTTGATATTTCGGCCTCCACTACCTCCTGGTGTATTGTTACTACAAGCAAATGAGATTAACGATAGGGACCTCTCCTTTATGAAACAAACATTATTAGATTCGAACTGTTGCTGCCTCATGGACCTATCTAAATCTTTCTTGCGCGGTTGCATCGTGAAGGCAGCGTTTTTGCGATCACATCCTACCCACTTCTCCTTCGACCTGCATTCGCTAGCACAACGAAGTTTGTGTATTTTTTCCCCCCTCTGAGACCCATGGTTGGAACACAACTTGAGACCCAGAGAGACACGAACAGTTTGTGAAACGGATCTCTCCCACGGATGAAAAGTACACTCTATTTTTATGTTTTTTTTTTAAATTCAAATTTCAGTTTAATACACGAGCTTAACCGTCCTAAATTACAAATTCAGCAGAGCAGTAGCGACGGGAAAGACATTACTGCTATTAAAAAGGGGGGGGGGGGGGCTGGTAAAACTAATTTTAATTACAAAATACTTACTCATCGCTATTGCTGAATGCCCTCCTCCCTCGCTCTGATGTCATGGGGTAATGTCGTCAATGAAAATGGCAAATTCTTCGCATTAGCATGCGAGGTACACGAGTGGACCTTGTCTTATCTACAATTCTCCACTCTATGGGAGGATATATTCACGTCTAACGGACAACGATTTTGACACAAAAAATTATGGACAGGTAAGCGTTGCAGATTTAAAATTATCTTCCCCATCCCAAACAGACAACATATTTCGGTTGTGGCAGGATTTACACCTGGCAATATTTACCAATACATAAACCATTATTACTACTTTAAGATATACATCAGCCATTATTACCACTTTAAGACAGACATCAACCATTATTGCCACTTTGGAATAGACATCAATCATTATTGCCACTTTAGAATAGACATCAACCATTATTGCCACTTTAGAATAGACATCAACCATTATTGCCACTTTAGGATAAGCATCAACCATTATTGCCACTTTAAGATAGACATCAACCATTATTGCCACTTTAGAATAGACATCAACCATTATTATCACTTTAGAATAGACATCAACCATTATTGCCACTTTAGAATAGACATCAACCTTTATTGACACTTTAGGATAGACATTATCCATTATTACCATTTTAGGATAGACATCAACCATTATTGCCAATTTAAGATAGACATCAACCATTATTGCCACTTTAGGATAGACATCAACCATTATTGCCACTTTAGAATAGATATCAACCTTTATTGCCACTTTAGGATAGACATTACCCATTATTACCATTTTAGGATAGACATCAACCATTATTGCCACTTTAGGATAGACATCAACCATTATTACAACTTTAGGATAGGCATCAACCATTGTTACCACGTTAACATAAACTATCTGTACCACTTTAGGTTATATACATCAACCATTTTTACTACTTTAGAAACATCAATTCATGCTTTCTTCAGGTTCATTTGTAATCTTAATTTAAAAGTATGATCTCTCTCTCGTAGTCCGAGTTTAATGTCGCATAATGAATTGTCTTTGCTTCATTATAATTTAATTAATGTAATGAAAAACCGTATTTTCCGATAAAACAACGAATCCATGAAATAAAGGTAGAAAATTACACAAGTTACACAAATTTTCTGTACCTGAAATATTTACTTCCAAAGTCAAGTGTGCCTGTAACTTAATGAATTTTCTCAGCTCCATAATGACGTATGCATGGCATAAAGAAAATCCCTGGAGGAGTTTTGGAGATACAAGCAAACACACAAAAAAAAATTGAAAACAAATATTAAACAGAACCTAAACACAAATGACAGTGACCTTGACCCTAATGTAAAAGGCGAGTGAATTGTCTGTTTCATAGCGATTCAGTATGATGAAATCAGTCCAGAGCTTTAGGACATAAGCAATGAAAATCGGTAACCAAAAACATTTCCTTGTCAGTGGGAGGGGGAGTCTTCATTTCTTTTAACAAGGATATATATTCATTTGTCTCAATACTTATTTTGTATAAATATAATTGATACAGAAACAATTATTCCTATAAATGAATGCATGAATACTTTCGGTACTTATTACAGTGCAGATTCCACCATAAAAATCAACCCACTCACCCCCTTCTCCACAATAATATCTAAAATGGTCGGTCCCTAAGAGCGGGCTTCTTTAGAAAAGTGGGTGCTATCGGGCTCCCAGTTAATGCTGACTACCAAAATAATGTTTCAACCCATTAACAAATTGCATCTTAATGACTGGCAATTTGATTATTAACTTAACATAATTAGAATATATATGTCTGAAGTCATTGATTATATGTTGTGCACAGGAATTTGTTAGTTGGATACACACAGGGGCTCGTATCGTCGCTTAAAATTTACCTGTCATACTTGTACTATACAATAAGTGATTGCCGTTAAATAGTACATGTAAGACAGGTAAATTGTAAGCAACGATACGAGTCCCTGTGATGTTAGGTAATTTTGTCACTCGGTATGATTTTTTTTTCCTTCAGGTTATTGTTATCTTTTTGAACATCAAGCTCGCGTCGAGCACCTGTGGTTGGATATGGTGTATACAAATTAACTTTTCCTCAGTTAATATAGTTCCCACGTGATATTCATGGTATAATTTCAGTACTTATTTACTCGCTCGTCAACTTTTGTATACATATAAAGGAGCCAGAAGTCCAGAATGTTCTGAATTGAATATGGTCAATGATCTAGCATGTAATTATTTCACAGACATTGCACCAGTTTCGAACTCTCTTGTCTCGCTGCAGTTACGTTTATTTTTAAACATGCTGACGTTGTTTAAATTAAACATTCATAAAATCCTGCCTGGAACGACTGTTTTTAGTTACAGTTTGACTGAAGGCTCGAATTTACTGATCGATATTCAACCAACAAGAAGGTAAGCATTGAGTGTGCTTGAATTACATGTATTTTCAAATTACGTTACATATAAAACGTCTCGAGCATTACAATTGTCAAAATTGGTTAATACAATATCTTCACAGTTACTGTATAGCGGCACTGGATGTAATACATACAGGTCTGAAAGTGCCTTGCCAAGCAGAATTAAATTTAGATGCCACAAATAGTAGTTTTAACAGTGATATCAAAGTTCCAATTCTGTCGGACATAATATGGAGTATGTGTTATTTGCACAACTTACATACAAAGATACTAAATTAATTGATTGTTTGCCAATTAATTAAAATCTTGATCCTTGCCAAAAAAGGTTTAGGTTAATATCATGTAATATTAATACATGTATTAGAAATTGCTAAACTCCCACTACTGTGAAGCCAAAGAAGAGATCAAGCAATGCTTTATTCAACAGATGTTGTTGCTATATCTACATGATTACTTTTATTATATGTTTCAATATGAAATAAAGAATTAATGTTGAAAAATTATTCGTATTTTATCAAAATTCATATATTTTCGCATACAATAAATATATTGATTTATTTATGTTATGCCGTGAATTACTGTATTTTCCTACAGAAATATACCGCTCTGATGGCCTACACTGTTAGAGAAGCTGCATCAGATGCAATAGGTTGCAGGTTCAAACACTGGCCGAGTCATACCAAAAAATTCTAAAAATGGTACTTTCAGCTGCCATGCTTGGCTCTCAGTATTAAGAGGCTAGTGTTAGCCCTGGTTGGCCTGGGGTTGGGATAATGGGAATGGGTGGGACATGAAGCTACATGTCTGCAGCATGATGCTCCTATGCTAGACATCACTATAAATTGCCACACTTCAAAAATTTCAGTGATATGACTGAAATTTTTTTAAAGCTACATTACAAATCCAAATCACATAACATCATATACACACTCCAATATAAATAATTTTGATAATTCAATGGAGTGCATGATCTAGTTTTTTCCTTCATATTTCTTTTTTTCTCCATATTTTGACATGTGAAAAATATATCCTTATATTTTAATGTGATAATACACGATTTCACATCATGCCATTGATGCTTCATTGTGTGCACATTACCCTTTTTGCTTAAGAAATTTGACTTGATACCATTCTCATCTGGTCAGACAAGGTCAAATAATTTGTAAACTGTCAAAAATGTATTTACTGCAACAGAGTAGGTCATCCCAATCTTGACCAACACGTTGTTCTCTGCCATTTTGTTTTCTGACATGACTGGACTAGAAAAGAAAATGCAGAAAACATCTGTTGGTCGAATCCCAGCCCTAACACTCTGTCAAGTTGTCCATGTCCTGTTAAGAAATGACGTTAATGATGCTATTGGACAGTATGAGTTTAAAAAAAAATGTGAGGTAAACCATCATTTTTGCATATATTGTTTTCTATTGAAGAAGGAAAAGAAATACCCTCTGGATATTCCAAATAATGTATATTTATCTGTTACAGAGTAGGTACCATAGAGTTTGCTGACCAGAATACAAAATGGCTGCAGGTTGCTTTTTCCATGAAGACAGGTTCCAGTTTGAACATCTGATTAGAGAAATAAAAGCATGTCGATGGATACCACGTCCATACGTCAACAGAGTAGCGATGGCCATCTGCTCATGCAGGAAAAAGGGTAAGACCATATCTGACCCTCCTGTTTTGTCTTCCAATCATTCTGCCTTCCGCAGCCCCACTTGATGAAATTTTTAGGATGTGTACTCATTAGGGACAATGTAGATAAAGGTGCATGGTATTACTGATCCAACATGGTATTTTTGTCCAGTGGTACATACCACAGTATTATTTCATTGTTCCAGTATTTGTTAGTCTTCATAATTAAGTAATAAATGGAAATTTCTGTATAATCTTATGAGAAAATTAATAATATTAACAGCATTTTTCATTTTTCGTGACAAATAAGAAATGTATTTTTTTATACAAAACAGTGGTATTTGTCACAAATTAATTTTGAATGCTACAAATATAATTATATTATTATCCTTCAGCCACATGTTTAATGCATGTCACTTGCCAACATGGTGGCTAGATGGGATGTGAAAGATATTTGGGCCAAATTCAAGTTTTGGAAAAGCTTTGAATAAAAAAAAAAGTCATTTTTGAGTTATTTACTAGCATACATTAAATCCTAAGTTTCTTTTTCTATTTGAATTTGATGTAATTTATATTTTTTCCTTTGTTGAATAAGTGTGTTTATGTTTGCTGGATCTCTCTTATATATATTGTGCCTGGGTGTTGGCACCCAACTAGAAAGTTTCCCTGCCTATTATGTCAGTAAAGTAGCTGGTAGATTGTAGGCTGCGGTGTCAACATTTCATATATTTGTCAACAATCTCTCTATCAACACAATGTCTTTTACAGGATGCCAGTTATAGTGTATACTTTATTATTCCACTTTAGTTACAGTATTTAGATTACAATGTATACAACAATAAACATAAACAAAGCAAATTTATGTACCATAAGATCCTGACCATGAAATTTTGGTAGTGGTGGGTTGCTGCGATCTTCTTTTTAGTTGAGATAGTTTACCTTCTTTTATCTCAAGATAATTAAAAAAAATTCTACTTCAAATAATATAGTGAATATAATAAGGTGTTATTTTGATATATTAGAGCAAGAGTAAAAATATTTTTAAAAAACCCTAGAGAGAAATGTTTTAAATAGTGACAGGCATTTGCTTCTGAGCATGAAATTGATGGACCCTAATATAATTACAGTATACTATGGTACATATCCCAGTATGTTCAGAATACCACAGTATACCATGGTAGTTATCACAGTATGTTCAGAATACCACAGGATACCATGGTACATATAGTATATTCAGAATACTACAGTATACCATGGCACATATTGGCACATATCACGGAATGTTCAGAATACCACAGTATACCATGGTAGTTATCACAGTATGTTCAGAATACCACAGGATACCCTGGTGCGTATAGTATGTTCAGAATACCACAGTACACCATGGTACGTATCACACTATGTTTAGAATACCACAGTATACCATGGTACATATAGTATGTTCAGAATACCACAGTATACCATGTTACAATATTTTTCATGGTACCCAGCTCTAAATGTAGAGGACCATTTATAGTGGAAGTGTTAATTCTACTAAAGTATGACACTGTGTTCGTAAAGGCACATTTAACCAAATTAAAAAAAATATTAATTGCTGTTCTAAAATTTAGTATTAATATAGTTTAAGCAAAGTCAATTCAGTTCTTATTGTTGAATTCTCTGAATGTTAAATGTCTTCGAAAAACCTCCAAACAAAAATTATTTATCATTATGGACTTGTACAATGGTGGCCATATACTAAACTGAATGAAGAAAATAGGATGTTAGGTCTATCATAACGATATCTGGTGAAAATTTTTCAACATGCACATCTTTCATTGTGACATCACAGAGAGCAACATTCAGTCCAGTTTGTTCTGGGTCATGCCGTTAGGTTGTCCTCGTCTAAAAATGTCCACATTCTTTAACATTAATTTTACCATTGTTGGATGATAAAGTGGATTTATCTTTCATCCCCATTACATAAATTCAAAGAGTGTGGATCTTCGCAGCTTCATTTTAAGACCCCAGGGGCAGGCACCAAACCAATTCTGTTTTGTCCCATTGGACATTTTTGAAAGTAATTGTGCCTTATAGATGCAATTAGAAATGGTAAGGCACATGGTAAGAAGCCAAAAATTAATAGCAGACCTAAATTTGATTACTCTATCATTTTGGAGTGAGCATAACGGCAGCTGCCTTTATAAAGTATGAAATTAAAAACTCCAGGTCACTCTTGTCTCAGACCCATTAAGAATGGAGCATTTAAAAAGAGCAATATTCTTAAAACCCACTATTCAGATCATGAAGAGAATTAACAAATTTTAAAACTTTATGTCTACGAAATTATTTATCCTTTATTTCATCCCACCTTGACCTGTTTGGGAGAATTAATGATTGCCTTCCTTTAAAATATTTGGGGCAGCATATGAAAGAAGAAATTGATAAAGTTTCCAAAATGCTAAATTAATTATATAAACTGATATCCATGCACTGTCCCAGCAGTTACTTAAAGAATTAAATTGGCTCACAGTAAAAAAAAATAGAATCACATAGCATAAACTTATTGCAGTTGAAATCAAATTGCTCTGAATCATAGAATGCAGGAATATCCTGTGTGGTGTTCCTGCTCAAAATAGGTATATAAAAAATCCCTCCTCCGAAGCATAAAGTACATTAATGTTCTTTTACTGTTCTTTCTCAGTTCAATCAAAAAAATTGCTTTGAAGCATATAATGCATGAATGTTCTGCTTAGTACTGCTGCTCAACAGAGCCAAACTTGCTTGGAAATATATAATGCTGGAATGTTGTGTGCAGTGCTCATGCTCAAATGAGTCAGACTTGCTTGGAGGGACATAAAACTGGAATGTTCTGTGTAGTGCTTATGCTCAAATGAGTCAAAATTGCATGGAGGCTTATAATACTGGAATGTCCTGTGTAGTGCTCATTCTCAACTCAGTCTAAACTGCTCTGAAGTTTATGATGTAGGGTTGTCCTGTAAGTTGTTTTATTATTAATTCAGTTGAAATTTCTCTGCAGCATACATCACAGGAATGTCCAGACCAAACTGGCTTGGGTTAATATAGATGTTTATTAATTGTGGATACTAAATTGGATCTGTCCATTCTTCCATCAATCCACCCATCCATCCATCCCACCTTCAATCTTGGACTATAACTAACTTTATTGATATTACTGGATTTCAATAAAATTTTGTATGCAGCTTTATATCGATACATCTTTGAATGACATTAATTGTCAACATTTTATGTCATTATTTATTGGAGATATACCGAATGTTTACCATACCTACTCATGACTACCATACCCACCCATGATTATCGTACCCACTCATGAATACCAGAGCCATTCATGATTACCACACACATTTATGATTACCATACATTCATGATTACCATACTCATGATTACCATACCCACCAATGATTATCATACCCACTCATTATCATGCCCACTCATGATTATCATACCCACTCATGATTATCATACCCACTCACCATTTTCATACCCACTCATGATTATCATACCCACTCAATCTACAGCATCATTTTATCGAGTTATATCCCCTGATTAGATGGGCATACCCACTCTTATTTCTGCACAGCTGCTGTATTTATGATTGGATTTCAACCAACTTTGCATGACATTTTGATATTGAGAAGACCCTAGATGAGTTTGGTTACAGGCATTCTAGATCAGTATTTAATGGAGTTATAGTCCTACATGTTGGCCCCATGAACTGTAAAATCTGCAAAACAACTATTAATTATTATTGAATTTCAAATATATTTGATGTGTATTTTAATATTGTCAACAATCTGCATCATTTAGCTTGTCCCTAATTGTCAGACCAACCCACTTTTGTTTTAGTACTGTAATTCCCTTCAATCGAGTTGAAACTAATTCCTACTGCTTTAATTTAATGATCTTGGCTAAACTTGATTTATTGGTGTTAAAGAGTCCATAACTCTGTATGTAACCTCTATCAGAGTTATGTCTCCTGATTAGTTGCCCACTTTTCTGTGTGAGTAGTAACTACCATAATCCCAATTGGATATCAGTAAATTTATGTTAATTGCATCTTGGTAGAGATTGGTTTTAATGAAATTCAGCCTGCAGCATTGTTTAGCGAAACTATGGCCTCAGTGGTGTACCCAAACACTTTTTTCCACACAATTTCCATGATTATTATTGGCCACTGAATATTAGACCTACATACATTTGTTACTAAAAATAACTCTAGTAATCATTTGGTTTGTAACAGATTTGTGAGCAGTTTTATATAGATTAAATTTTAACCTGGGTTTAGTTTTCAGTGTTCCTTGTCATCAGTAATGTATTTCTTCACAAACGTACTTTCATTTTATCATTTGCTAGTCTTCATCATCACATTGTCCTTTCTTACACAAAACTACATTTTCCTCAGTATGTCCATCAAAGAAGATGGGAACATCAGTTCTTGGAAATTTCTAGTGTATTTATTTATTTATTCATTTATTTCTTTATTTGTTTTATTTCTTTTTCTTTCAGAGAGGACATTTGATGAAAATGAAGTGAAGAGAGCGCTCGTCTTCCTTCAAGAGATTGTTATCATGCATGATGCTCACGAAACCACTCTTCCTGAGACTCTTGCAGATTTTCTTCGATCATCACTGAATGGCATCTGCGATGAAAGTAGAAAACGCTTGCTATGTATTTTGTTTGAAACCAAAAATAAAGACTTCCATAACCTTACAAGGGAGGCTGTTTCAAATATACATAACATGGGTGAAAAGATTCTTAAGAAAAAAGATATAAACAAGATTCCTCCAGAAATTTTGGCCAGGCTTTTTATGAAAAAGAAGAAAGCCATGTCTATTAAAGAAGAAATTTGTCTCCCCATGTATCCAAGACTCATGAAACTTCTGCAGATAGAGATTAATGGAAATTTCAATCAGTTTGGTGCAAAGAACAAGTGTTTTTTGGAACTTGAAGAGTCAAAGAATTTAGATAGCATAAATAATAGCATCAAACAGACATTTGTAAGGGTACTGTGCCATGATTTGGAGAGTCTACATGACATTACAAACCAGTTGCTACCAGCTGCCATAAAAGTCCAGGTAAGAGTGAAAAAAATGCTATGTACATGACAGATACAATATGAAAACATTGATGAAGAAAGAGGGTCAATAAAAGTGTGGCCAGGTGGTCTAAAGCACACACCTTTACTGATCACTGCCATCTCACCCCTATCTGTGTAGGTTTGAGTCTTAGGCTTGGCCAACATGGGTATGTGAGAAAGCTGCTGGTAGCTTCCCATTGGTTGGTGGTTCTTACAAGGATTTTTCCTGGCTCTTCCTCCAACAATTATACTGGCTCTTCCTCCACCAATTATACTGGCTGCCATGTGTAGCCTATCTTGCACTTACGAATAGTGTTAAACCCAAACAACAAGTACAAAATCAGCCCATCAGCAATTGAACAGAATGTTCGTCTGATTCTGCATATCCTTGAAGTGAATGGCAGTAAATACATAGGTCTGGTACTACATGTCCTCTTAGTGAATGGCAGTAAATACACTGGTCTGATACCACATGTCCTCGTGGTGAATGGCAGTAAATACACTGGTCTGATACCACATGTCCTCTTGGTGAATGGCAGTAAATACACTGGTCTGGTACTACATGTCCTTTTAGTGAATGGCAGTAAATACACAGGTCTGTTACCACATGTCCTCTTTGTGAATGGCAGTAAATACACTGGTCTGATACCACATGTCCTCATGGTGAATGGCAGTAAATACACAGGTCTGATACCACATGTCCTCTTGGTGAATGGCAGTAAATACACTGGTCTGATACCAAATGTCCTCATGGTGAATGGCAGTAAATAAACTGGTCTGATACCACATGTCCTCATGGTGAATGGCAGTAAATACACTGGTCTGATACCCCATGTCCTCATGGTGAATGGTAGTAAATACACTGGTCTGATACCACATATCCTTATGGTGAATGGCAGTAAATACACAGGTCTGATACCACATGTCCTCTTGGTGAATGGCAGTAAATATGCTGGTCTGATACCACATGTCCTCATGGTGAATGGCAGTAAATACACTGGTCTGATACCACATGTCCTCTTGGTGAATGGCAGTAAAGACATTGGTCTGATACCACATGTCTTTGTGGTGAATGGCAGTAAGTACACAAGTCTGATACCACATGTCTTCATGGTGAATGGCGGTAAATGCACAGGTCTGATACTACACATCTTTGTGGTGAATGGCAGTAAATACACAGGTCTGGTACTACATGTCTTTGTGGTGAATGGCAGTAAATACACAGGTCTGGTACTACATGTCTTTGTGGTGAATGGCAGTAAATACACTGGTCTGATACCACATGTCCTCTTGGTGAATGGCAGTAACGACACTGGTCTAATACCACATGTCCTCATGGTGAATGGCAGTAAATACACTGGTCTGATACCACATATCCTTGTAATAATAATAATAATAATATCAATAATAATATCAATAATAATGATGATGATATTAAAAATCATACATATTAACCTCCCAAACAGGAGCAGAATTTACCCATTATTATCATTAGTGTCTTCCATCCCTTCTCTTTAGGTTGGAAAATTACTATGTTAAAAAAATACATAAAAGAAATGTTATATTAAAATGTCTGGGTCTGATGGAATACACTAGTTGTTTCTCTATATTTTATTCAAATTGTTATGTTGTTGCAGATTTTAGTATAATCCTAGCAAACATACATGCTACCTATATGGCACTGGGATGAAACTAGGTCAAAGTATTAATATAAATAGGGACAATTTTATCACTAGGGTTTGGGGAGGGGGCCTTTTACATACTGAAAAATGGCTTCATGAAAAGCTGCCTGCTTTTTTAAGTTAAATGGCCTAGTCAAATTTTGTACATTTCTTGATTTTACCTTTCTGGTTTGTAGTATATATATATATAAGATAAATAATAAGAATAAGAAGAAAAAGAAGAAATGAAATAATAATAACATTTTTATCATCATCATCATCATCATCATCATCATCATTATTATTATTATTATTACAGGACTACCTGTATGGAAATAATTGACTTGAGAGACAACTGTTTTGTTATTACAGTGTGACCCTGCTATAACATGGTAGTTGGGGTCCATAGAACCCAACCGTGTTATAGACCAAACCATGTTGTAACTAACCAAGTCAGTTAGCTGAAGAAAGTGATGCATTTACTTAAAATATGGCAGGCAGGAGATGTGTGTGTGTGTAATAAAAGCAGGTGTAAAAATATGTGTGTTTGACCATCGCACATGCCCTTTTGGGTGCACACGACATAAATCCAAGTAATCAATGTGCTTTTGATTAAATGAAGACAAACAACTCTGAAAAACACTTGGATATTGACAAATTACATTTGTGTAATCCCTTAAGTACTGTACTTGTACATAATAAATCCATGAATTCGAGTATAGATCACATGTTATTAACTTCATGTATGATTCACATCCCAGTAAACAACACAAATAACATGTATTTATTTTAAAAAATGGTTGTCCTCATTTTGATCTATATCTGAACAAATTAGAAAGTTTAACAAACATCTTTGCAAGATACCCCATCTTCAATTAGCTTGACTGCCATATATCTATGGTTTCCAAAGATGGGACATTTAATTTTTATTTTATGCTGCCATTGGTAGTGACTGTAAGCATAATTGTTTTTCCTGCAAAAATTAAACTTTCATGGCACAATAAATGTGTTCCAGTCACTTTGGAAATGCAACAGTCTGTAAGATTCTATTGCTTTTATTTAAGTTTGATGCTGACTTTCCTTTGATGAAAGGTTATTTGTTGTTATTGATTTGATGAAGGGTGCATGTCTTATTGACGTTATCGCTAAAGGACAGCTTTGGAGGACCAAACAGATGTCTGTTTCTTATTGTGGTGACAACATCAAATAATTGTAAACCATTGACTGAGACTAATTTTTTCTTCTTCTTTTGCTTGGTATTTATACAGATAGATTGGTGTTTCAAAGATGATCAGTTTTTATTTTTAAATTTCAGCAAAACTATTTTTTCTTGGTATATTTTAAAAACAAAAGGAATTAGCTGCCATTTGGTCGATTGTAGCGGTTACTTTTTCTGCCTTTAAAAGTTGGTTGATTACCAGTAGCTTAGACAGACCAACAAATAGATGTTTTTTGTTTTGTTTTTTCGTGGCATTTCTGGCGGCAGAGTGCCAGAATTTTGTTTGGTTTAAAAAATACAATGAGTACACAGATCTTGTTTTGTCCTATTACTACAGAAAAAATGTGAGTGTTCTGAAGGTTTTAATTCTTTGAAAAGAAGAGGAATTTTACTTACAATCCACATACAGAGGTCAGTCAAAATAAATATGTTAATTACTAGTGTGTGTCTGGTAATCTGACATTATTTCATCCAAAAGATCCATTATCAGATGTGCCTCATCTTGTTGATCTCTGCTTCCAGAAATGTTTTTAAAAAAATTAAGAGATTTCACAGCATACAATACTCAGGCCAGATGTTAGAAGAAGCGGATTACAATATTACAATGCACTGTTAAGATGGTTTGTCAATATGAACAAAGAATTTGTTTTTCTAACAATAGATGAATTCCAGTGCATTTTAAATCCTGTTTGCAGCTTCCTTTCTTGATGCCTCTTAATATCTTCACTCTAAACCCAAGGTTGTTTATACAAATTTAAACAGGCATTAATATTGGGGGAAAAATTGTCAGATACTGTATTTTGTCACCAGTAAGGAATATAAATTGCAATTTGCAACATTATCGAAGCCAAGCGTGATCCTGGCATGAACTTTTTACACCTTATTTTTCATACTTTTAAGAAGAAAAAACTTTCTTTTTTTCAAGTACAAGAAAAATACACACGTACATATATATGAATTTGCAGGAGCCATGCCACAATTGAAAAGATATTTAATTGGTCCCATGATGTAAGATGTTGACATGGTTATATATGAGAATTTCCAATTCAAAATGACGTTAAATAAACATGTTTGTCAGTTCTAGCAATTGAATCATTTAGCTTTTATTTTGAGAATGGTACAGAATTTCCTTCATAACTAAAATTGCTAGGTATGATGACTTCGTAAACATTGTGCTTTATTGATAACATGATGCACAGTTCCAGTTGAATCAAAATCTTCATAATAGAAACAAAAATAAGTGATCTTGGTTTTTGACATCTGGTACTGAAAACTTGCATAAAACAACTCACAAAAGTAATTATATTCAAAATTCTTATAAATTCAAAATAATGTAAAATAAACATACACTTTGTTTTTTTGTTTTATTGTCGTGGGGTTTAATACCTTTTTTAAGCACATGATGGGCTAAAAATAGCTGCCAGAAGAGCTCAGGTAGATCTTAGGAAGAACCACTGACCCATGGGAAGCCACTGACTAGTTTTCTCACATACCCACATTTGTCAAGCTGAGTCTCAAACTCATGTGGTCAAAGTTGAGATTTGTAAATGACAATTGCCTTGGACCAGTCAGCCACCCAGGGTCCTCAGACATACACTTAGAGTCTCTTTTATTGCTGAGTTATTGTCAGACAAGTCAATCCTTAGGAAAAGGCTTGTACATAGGTGAGTTCAGTACAGTTGTTCACCTTTCAGAATTTAATATTTCTTGATTAAATACATCTACTGTAAATAATTTGCTTATTATTTATACATGTGATGCTGAAATCTTACAGGAAATCTACAACTGGCTATCCTTGTGGTAGGCTTGCACTTTTTTAAAGCAAGAACTGTATGGATTCTGGTTCAAAGGTCAAGGTCATTGTAGCTGACAGAATAAAAATGGTGTCTGCACAGTAACCTGAGATCATCACCATCTACAATTACCAAACATTGCAGATGACTTGCACATAGAGTAAGGATGAAGCCTAATGATCTCAGAGTCAAAGGTCAATATCACGTTAACTGAAAGAATAGGAATGATTGTGCACAATAAGTGACTTATGATCATGATAAGACAAGCAAGTATGAATTGATTTGTTTAATCATTTTATCGGTTTGTTCATATATTAGAAAAATATCTTGCCACTTAGATAACTTTGTTTTCTTCATTTTAATTATAGAGGTAATCAAACTAATATAAAATGACAGTGCATGTATATCTTTTTAACTCCTCCACATAATTGGGGCAGCCACTTAATTGGGTCAGAGTGTTTGAGTCCTGATGTGTTCCAATTAACAGGAATCCACTGTATTTTGATGCTGTCTGAGACAAGTTTGTTGGTATTTTATCCATTATATCAGGTTCAAGATCAAAGGTTCAAAGGTAATGACCAAGAATTTTGTTTTGTACTGAAATGCACCTTCTGAACATGTTAACTAATAGACATGTCAGAAAATATTTTTGCTAACAAATTTGGTATGTCAGAGTTCCACAAGAATATTAATGCTCGGCTAGTATAAATGGACTTTTACCCTGGATATCTGGAAATTCTTTTCAGCCATTAGAGCATCAGTCTCTTTAATAGAATCTTGCTTAAACAAGTGAGAGAGAGAGAGAGAGAGAGATTGATTGATTGATTCCTGAACCAGACACTCTGTAACTCAGCTTCCTTTGTAAACCAACAGCATAGATAATCAACTAATGCATAATACTGGTCACCTTTTAAAACAAATTTGGAAGAACAATTTGATATTAAGATTTTATACTCTTAACATCATATGAAAGTTGCCATAATTTATATTCTTGTATATTCATTAGGAACAAGCTGACGACAGAAGAAAAATATACTTACAGTCCCTTGCTAACATGGCTAATAATAAATGTACAGAACTGCGTAAGTAAATAATGAGTTTCATTCATTTTTTATTAACACCAGTATAATTAATATTGGTGACATGATGCAATGTAACTTAAAACAATGTAGATTGGACAAAAGATTATCAGTTCATTATGTATAATATTTTGTTAAAGTTTTACATTGGACACAGGAGCAATGAATTTTGGCAGCTGCAGTCAAAAACAAGGACATTCCACCTATATATAAAATATAGATCATAGTAACCTTGTCTCGAAATGAAAATGTACATATAGCAGTCATGTGGATGCATCTCTGCATCAGGATTCACAGGTACCATATATACAGCCTTGGTTTTGAAGTTTAACAAAAAACATAGCCAATGTCACTTTGAATGAATTATAGGTCATAATGACCTATTTCAGCTAAGCGCATATACAGTTGAGATTCATACTCTGATCAAGTTTCTTGAGTGTTGCATGAACCATTGTTGGAGACTTTAATGTAAAATGTAACCATGTAAATTCAATAAAGTATGATATTTAGGTGACCTATTTAAGGGTTATGGATTTCACTGTATCCTACACTGATATAACTATAATAATGGACAGAGATATTAATTTTATGAAAGTTTATATACAAATGGTTTGTATAAAAATGTATATGCAAAGCCAAGATAGGTCACAGGTAAAGATTGTCCATCTCGATAATAATTGAAATTGTTATTAGGGCATGGTTCAATGGATAAATAAATATAGTTGTGTGATTGCTCCATGCAGGGTTTATGTCAGTGAAATAATTCTGTTATAATGTGAGTATATGATAAATTCACGACAAAACCTATTTCTGTTGTTGACCAATCTACTCACAAATACTCCTCTAGATGGTCAAACCAACAGGTCATTCAGATTGACCTGTATGTCAATCATATTTGCTCCATTATTCCATACAAATAAGAAAGGAAATAATTTTATGTTGAATTTATGCCTCCCCCAACACTGTACAATAAAGTTGATAAGCAAACACTTGTTTGAAGAAATAATAATGAAAGAAACTAACATTGCATTGTTATTATTTATTCCTTCATTTTCTATCATGCAAAATTTATTAAAGACAAATATATCTCCACAAACTCCATATATGTAGCGGATGTCAGCTGACAAGAATATCACCTGATTGCTGGAAGGCACCTTCCATTCAAGCATGATAACTTATAAGGTGCAAAATGACCAAGATTTTGTTGTATCCAGGTTAACTATATAATGGTATCTTGCAAATAAAAATTATTATTTTAAAATACATACTCTGTGAGTGTAAATGATAATCTTTTCACTAGCATGGGTTACAAAAGTATTATTAAAGCAAGTTATTGCTGTGCATACTATTTACCCTGCAAGCATCAATTATGATTACATATGGCAAACAAACAGAAGCCTAAGTGATGAATAAACACAACTGGCAGTGAGCAGTAAACTCACTGCTTAAACTTAACGACAGGATATCAGATATAAAGGTTATTTTATTACAAAGCAAGCCAACCCCAGAAACTGGCTTTGAATTCTTTTAAGTGTGCTGATTTCTTTTTTAAATAAAAGCTGGCCATTGTAGGGAAGCCAGCATTGATTCCTTTTTACCTGTATTAATGGGAATTTTAAAAATAATTTGAAACAGTTGAACAATTTTGAAAGCGTCACAATGTAGAGTTTCGTCCACACACATCAATATAAGGTTGAACAGTAAATTTGTTTTCTATAGTTTCATCTAAATGTTCCCTATCTTTAGTTTATGTTGTTTTATTTTTCGACAACAAGAAGCATGTACATGTACTTAATCTTGTGGGGATAAATGAACATCATTTCCGGTTGGCATACTCTATAGGAGGGAAATTGTAGCTAAGGGGAAGTAACAGTGTTTTATACTTATATTTCAAGTAATTAAATTATTATTTCTTCTTTACACTTGATAATTTTTTAATCTTTTTGTGCGAGTATAACTATTTTTGAAAAATTATGGAGTATGGCCAGTGACCTTTAAATATTGGATTTTATTATTCTTACAAAAATGAATGAACCAGTGAAAAGAATAGAATCTTTTTTTGAATCATGAATTTATGTATGGATGAAAATGTAATCTTTAACAAAACCACAAAATCAACACCCGCTAACATAAATGAATTTACAGCAAATGAAATTATTATATTATTTCTTAACATGACATGAAGTGCTTACATCACATTTACATTTCAGAAGACTTTAATTTTCTTTGTAGATAAGAAGGGGATCCTTACGGATGATTTTGGCAAGAAGGTTGCAGCAAGCCAAAGAAAGTAAGATGGATGAAATAAAACATGCTGCTGTTGCTTTAAGACAATGGACTACTTTTACTGCTTTTAATTTTTCATGAAATTGCAGTAGATTTTGATGATTACATTTGTAAGTGTTTTTTTTAAAGAAATAATTGGAGTTAAATTAATATGTTTTCAAGTTTTTGTGGAAGACTAGATACATCAAAATTAGCAACTCACATAATGTATGATATCACAACATAAATTATTGTTTTTGTCTTCTATGTTAGTTGCCATGAAGGGCACAAATATTGGGCAAATAGTTCAACTCTTTAGGACGGTCATTGGTATAAATATCTTAATCCATAATGACATGCTCATTGCAAGTTTTGAAATTTTGTAAATTATAAGTAGAGTAGTTATCAGATTACACTTCTAAGACGTTTTGCCACAAATTAACCCTGCTTGTCAATATCTGAGACTTTTTGCCACAAATTAACCCTGCTTGTTGATATCTGAGACTTTTTGTCACAAATTAACCCTGCTTGTCAATATCTGAGACTTTTTGCCACAAATTAACCCTGCTTGTTGATATCTGAGACTTTCTGTCACAAATTAACCCAGCTTGTCAATATCTGAGACTTTTTGCCACAAATTAACCTTACTTGTCAATATCTCAGACTTTTTGCCACAAATTAACCCTGCTTGTCGATATCTGAGACTTTTTGTCACAAATTAACCCAGCTTGTCAATATCTGAGACTTTTGTCACAAATTAACCCTGCTTGTCAATATCTGAGACTTTCTGCCACAAATTAACCCTGCTTGTCAATATCTGAGACTTTTTGCCACAAATTAACCCTGCTTGTCGATATCTGAGACTTTTTGTCACAAATTAACCCTGCTTATCAATATCTGAGACTTTTGTCACAAATTAACCCTGCTTGTCAATATCTGAGACCTTTTGCCACAAATTAACCCTGCTTGTCAATATCTGAGACTTTTTTGCCACAAATTAACCCTGCTTGTTGATATCTGAGACTTTTTGTCACAAATTAACCCTGCTTGTCAATATCTGAGACTTTTGTCACAAATTAACCCTGCTTGTCAATATCTGAGACTTTTTGTCATAAATTAACCCTGCTTGTCAATATCTGAGACTTTTTCCACAAATTAACCCTGCTTGTCGATATCTGAGACTTTTTCCACAAATTAACCCTTCTTGTCAATATCTGAGGCATAATTGTTTCTTCAGAAAAATAAGGCATCATTAAACATGTAGTATTCTGGACACTGATTTTATTTGCATTATTTTTTTTTGTTCTTTTCCCAAGATAGTTTGGTTTGATTGGTGTTTTACGGCACAACAACACAAGTAGGTTATTTTAGTTAAGTATGGAGTAAAGTGCCTTTCCAGAAGATGCACTGAAGTATCTGATCTGGGCTCATCCAGTGGTAGGATTTGAACTAGAACCTTTTGGTTTCTAACTCAGCACAGAAATCAGTCAGAGCCCTGATTAGCAACCTTTTTACATGTTGGAGGGTGTGTCAGGACTATGGCACCCTATATATTGTATAGAATTATAGTGTGTTAAAATATGTGTGTTAGTGAATGAAAGTCAAAAGGTTGATGATGAAAAATCGATAACTCTCTTAATTACAGGACGAAAAACAAGGGCCCAGTTCTTCAGGCTGGACATTGTCTGTGCTGTCTCAAACCTTTTAAGAGTTTGAAGAAAAACTCTGATAAAGCTTGTACATATCACCCAGGATTTATCAGTGAGTTGGCTGTTTACTTTTATTTATAACTAGCCTATATGATTAGATAGATACAAAAACTAAATTGCCTTAGTTGTAGCAACCAAATATTGCTTGAACATGATATCTTGGTTAGCTATGTATGAGTCATCTTTGCTAGCCATGGCTCTGATAACCTTATCTACACCTTGGCATATCAAGCAGATATTTTTGTGCTTTGGGTCTGTGAATTTCATTGGATGTGGCAGTAAACCACTGCTTCCAATCAAAATGAAGTTGTTCAAATTTAAACACTGTTCCTACGCGACTGAGACAAAGGGAGCACACAACTTGAATGGACAGATATAAAAGCAATTTTTCAGTGCCGGTCTTTGTTTGCAAAAATACCTTTTACTCATATATACCAGTAATGGCTTCCTTCTGGTACATAGTCATACTTTTGATGTTAAACTTACAAAGTATCCTTATTAGGTCAATTGCCTCCACAGTTTTCTGCTGATGTACAATGCACCATGCTATTGGTTAGTTGGCATTACAATGTAAGGGAGGTGACACATGAAATCCAGTAGATGTCGCTAGGACAAAGCACCAATATTCGATCTGCCAAGGTGTAGATAGGGTTACCAGAATCTTGGCTAGTAAAGATGTGTATCAGTGGAATATTCTGTCTATACATTTTACAAGTTCATCAGGTTGTAAGACCATTGACTTCAAGGTATTGCCCAGCTTCCCTGATATTTTCCTGCATCCCTGATATTGCCCTACATCCATGATATTGCACTGCATCCATGATATTGACCTGCATCCAAGATATTGCCCTGCATCCATGATATTGTGCTGCATCCATGATATTGACCTGCATCCATGATATTGACCTGCATCCAAGATATTGCCCTGCATCCATGATATTGACCTGCATCCATGATATTGCCCTGCATCCATTATATTGCACCACATCCATGATATTGCCCTGCATCCATTATATTGCACCACATCCATGATATTGACCTGCATCCATGATATTGTACTGTGTCCATGATATTGACTTGCATCCATGATATTGACCTGCATCCATGATATTGTACAGTGTCCATGATATTGACCTGCATCCATGATATTGACCTGCATCCATGATATTGTACAGTGTCCATGATATTGCACTGCATCCATGATATTGACCTGCATCCATGATATTGACCTGCATCCATGATATTGTACAGTGTCCATGATATTGCACCACATCCATGATATTGTACAGTGTCCATGATATTGACCTGCATCCATGATATTGCACTGCATCCATGATATTGACCTGCATCCATGATATTGTACAGTGTCCATGATATTGCACTGCATCCATGATATTGACCTGCATCCATGATATTGTACTGTGTCCATGATATTGACCTGCATCCATGATATTTACCTGCATCCATGATATTGACATGCATCCTTGATATTGTACAGTGTCCATGATATTGCACTGCATCCATGATATTGACCTGCATCCATGATATTGACATGCATCCTTGATATTGTACAGTGTCCATGATATTGCACTGCATCCATGATATTGACCTGCATCCATGATATTGACCTGCATCCAAGATATTGACCTGCATTTATGATACTGATCTGCATCCATGATATTGACCTGCATCCATGATATTATACTATGTCCATGATATTGCACTGCATCCATGATATTGCCCTGTATCCATGATATTGAACTGCATCCATGATATTGAACTGCATCCATGACATTGCACTGCATCCATGATATTGCCCTGCATCCAAGATATTGCTTCCCATCCATGATATTGCACCCCATCCATAATATTGCCCTGCATCCATGATAATGCCCTGCATACATGATATTAACCTGTATCCATGATATTGCACTGCATCCATGATATTGTACTGTGTCCATGATATTGCCCTGCATCCATGATATTGCACTGCATCCATGATATTGACCTGCATCCATGATATTGTACTGTGTCCATGATATTGACATGCATCCATGATATTGCACTGCATCCATGATATTGACATGCATCCAAGATATTGCCCTGCATTCATGATATTGACCTGTATCCATGATATTGCACCACATCCATGATATTGCCCTGCATCCATGATATTGTCCTGCATCCATGATATTGAACTGCATCCACGATATTGCACTGCATCCATATTGCACTGCATCCATGATATTGAACTGCATCCATGATATTGCACTGCATCCATGATATTGCTTCGCATCCATGATATTGCACCCCATCCATGATATTGCACCCCATCCATGATATTAACCTGTATCCATGATATTGCACTGCATCCATGATATTGACATGCATCCATGATATTGTACTGTGTCCATGATATTGCCCTGCATCCATGATACTGACATGCATCCATGATATTGACCTGCATCGAAGATATTGTGCTGTGTCCATGATATTGACATGCATCCATGATATTGAACTGCATCCACGATATTGCACTGCATCCATATTGCACTGCATCCATGATATTGAACTGCATCCATGATATTGCACTGCATCCATGATATTGCACTGCATCCATGATATTGCTTCCCATCCATGATATTGCACCCCATCCATGATATTGCACCCCATCCATGATATTAACCTGTATCCATGATATTGCACTGCATCCATGATATTGACATGCATCCATGATATTGTACTGTGTCCATGATATTGCACTGCATCCATGATATTGACATGCATCCATGATATTGTACTGTGTCCATGATATTGCACTGCATCCATGATATTGACATGCATCCATGATATTGACCTGCATCCAAGATATTGACCTGATTCATTGTGTATCACGAGTCAAGTATCTGAAGTCTATGCATCACCCATGAACATTTGCTATTTTCATTTCTGCTTTAAACCACTGGAAGTTTCAGTTCAGCCATATTTTGCATATCTCATTTGCAAAAGCGGACCTTTCATCAACTAGAAAAAACATTAAAGTGTAATACAGTGGAACAATATATTCAAATTTTGCAGACACGAGATATCTGGCTATTTACTGAGTTAGCAACAAAGATTAAAATCTTGGACCTTACCAATTTAAGCCTACATTTTGTTGATTTACTTAGTGCACAGCCATGTTTTAATTTGGGTGGTTCAGGTAAATCAGATATGACATTAACTAGCTATCTTCAAAGTTCTCCATAAAGGCCTTAGATGATGTGCTTGATGAGTTCAATCTACCATCACCATAAAGGCCTGAGATGATTTGTTTGATGAGTTCAGTCTACCATCACCATAAAGGCCTGAGATGATGTGTTTGATGAGTTCAGTCTCCATCACCATAAAGGCCTGAAATGATGTTTGATGAGTTCAATCTACCATCAAATATGGTATATAAATGAAATATGATAGGCATGTTTTCTTTCCTTGATTAGATTACTCAGTCAAATTTCATGCTTTTTGTTTTGATTTTTGCACTTGTTGAAGTTTCTTTAAATTCACTTTGCCATTAGGCTAAATGATTTTATGGTATGTCCCTGTATCCAATGTGCATTGACATTGATTGCATCACCCATCCATTGTGTGGCTTCGATAGCAACCAAATAGAGAACCTATTTTTAACCTCTTCACTAGAATGGCTGAGCCATTTTTATCAGACCTGGTAGGAATGTTTGCTTAAATAATCTGAAGTGTCTCTCCCAGCAGAGGTGAATGAATCATTGCATCCAAATTTTAACTTCTCAAGAATGGCTCATCCAATTTCGTTCACACATGGTAGAAACATTTGTTAGGATATGCTGTGTCAAAGGTGTCTCCCTCAGCACTGGTAATTTTTCCATAGCAAATAGATGGAATAGTTTCTATACTATTGTACAGAAACTATTCCATCTATTTGCTATGGAAAAATTACCATCAGGTAGGAAAATTTATCCAATTTGGTAGGAGTGTTTCATAGGACAGGCTCTGTTAGGATTGGTTTTGGTTTGTGGGAATGACTCCTTTGGCATTGGTGTAGCTTCCAAAACAATGTTATGAAAAATCTGTGTTTAATTTCTTTCCAGGATGGCAGAGTCAATATTTTTAAATTGAACTTGGTAGGAATGTTTTATGGTTATGCTCTGTCAGTTCTGTATATAGGGTGGGTCCTCTGTGTGTTTAGGGTGGCTTCTCTGTGTATAGGGTGGCTCCTCTCACAATGGTGTAGGAATTTTTTCTTGGACTTGTACCAGAATTAAGTTTGGGATCATTCACTATGCAACAATGTGGCTTCCACAGCATCCAGGTGGTAAACCTACTTTCAACTTTTTCACTGGAATGGTTAAGTCAGTTTTGAAGAAACTTGAAAGAAGCAATTCATAAGACATGCACTGCTAGAATTGTTTGGGATGGAAATCCTAAGGATGTGTCATTTATTGAAACCAGGTAGAAATCCTGTGTTAGACTGAATGATAAAGCTTGTTGGAATGCTCCATAGGATATATCCTGTCCCAGAATTGTAGTTTGGCTTCCATACTATCCAGATGGAAAATGTGGATACTTATCTCCCCTTAATGTTATAGTTGGAGCTATTTACCAGTTTACCTTCATTTTAAAAAAAGCTTTTGACTTTGTTGATAAGTTGATTCGGCTACAAAAATACATTTATACATGTTTTTCTCTTTTGTTCTAACTTGGTTTAACTGCTGTTTAATCTGTCAACATCATTAGCTCACATAACAAACCTTTTACATGTGGTGTACCTCAAGGCTCTATATTAGGAATAATTCTATTCTTATTATTCATTAATGATCTTTAAGTTTATGTGCAAAAGTGTGATTCCAATTTCTTTGCTGATGGAACAGCAGTGTATACAGATTTTCCAGATATTTGTGTGATCAGCTTGCAGAAGGATTTAAGCTAACTGTGAAGTGGTGTGAAATGAACAAAATGGTGAAAAATAAATCTAAAACTTCATGCATGACAGTTAGTTCTAGACAAAAACTTGTGAGAAATGGAGACCTATGGTTACTGATTGATGAAGAAATTCATACAGATGTGACAAATTATAAACTCTTGGCCATTTATATACAAAACAGCTGGTAGTGGAATAATCATGTCAATTACTTCTGATTGGTATTTCTACAAAAGAAGGTTTTTTTAACCTCTGCAAGTATATTCCATGAGAATGTTAGTAGCTATATTCTTCCTCTTCTTGGTTATGGATCTGTCCATCTGTGGGAAAACTAATTATGGTTATACTGAAAGACTAAAAAAACATCTCAAAATGCAGCTTGAGTCATACTAAACATGGCAATTAAAACTCATTCTCCAATTATGTTTGAAGAATTAGTCAGACTCAGTGTCAGTCGGATAAATAATTGCACCTCTCCCATGATCACTCATGAGCAAATGGACTCCATGAATATTGACCATATCATTGATAACATTCAGTTATCTGCCTTGTTTTACATAAATGTTTGTATAATGGATTTTCATAATAATGGGTGTTAGAGCTTAAGAAGTCAAATAAAGTTAGTAAATTGAAAGCAGACTTTTTATTTCAATCCAGTTGACAGGCAGTACTTACAAATTCCTTCACAAGTTAAGGTTGAGCTGCCTGTCCTTCAGTCTTAAGCCATGTGTATCCATCATAAGCAAACATAAATGAACTTAAAATTTCAAAATCATTAGTAATTTCCCATACTTGGAGAATTAATGTATTAAGAATTCATAATTTTCTGTAATATCAAATATAGTCGCACATTAAGGCAGTGTGATATTGCTCAAAATTACATATTCTTAAGATATTTATGCCCTGAGTATGGGAAGTTTTTATTGATCATGAATTATCCAGAGGAAGGAAGCGACCTTTTCAGCTATGATTTCAAAATTGTGTATACTATCTGCCTTAACAAAACTCACAATATGCCAAGCATTCATTGACCAATTTCAGTTTTTCAATGTTGAGTAAATAATAATCTATTTTTGGCATTTTCTGTAGTTAAGAGAAATTTGGAAATGAAAAAAGGGGATCCACAATTGCTCTTGCATTACAAGTAGGCTCATGTTTTATCTAGGCATGCTACAATGACAAATAAGCATTCAATACTGGTGTGAGTACAAAATCGTGAACAGCTCAGAATCGGACTTTTTTTAAAGCCTGTTGCAGACACGCATTGTCTTAATGTACAGTGTCTCTGACAAAAAGCTATTGATACCTTAATTGCAAACTACAGCTGATTCCTTCATCTTATTATTATTAGTTTTAATTAAATTATTTTACATGACATTGAATGTAAGGGTGTGAGAGAAATGTCAGTTAATGTTGTAAGATTTTTCTGTAAGTGTATGACAATGTTTTTGATGTATGCAAGTGTGTGTGTAAATGAATATGTGTGTGTGTGTGTCATTGTATTAAGTGCAGTGTGGTTTTATTTGTTTCATTATTTACTCTTCAAATGCTTTCACTGACTTATTTACAGTCTACCTTACTCAAGCCACATCCTGTATTAACCATGCAGATGACTTTCTTCAGTTCACCTTTACTATTCAGTGGCAAGATAGAAGATGTTTAGAGGCAGGCATCTCAAGAACTGCGTTTTCATGTCTGTGCTGTCACCATCACCTTGTGAACCCTCTCTGACCCATCCTCAAAGACGTGATAAGCTGAGATTAAAAATATGGGATTGTTTACACTCCCAAAATCATCCTTGATCTAAACGCTACATACAGAGACAACATGCTAATCAATCTTGGAGAAAGTCTTATATAGGGGGTAGGAGACAAAGTTTCTCTACCCCCAAGCCTCTACCCTTGTCTCATTCACTCACTGATCTCCCCAACCACCCACAGACAATTGGTGGGTGCCATACCTTTGCACTTCAAACAGATTTGTATTGATCTTTCACAAAGCATGTGGGAGATCCAAATCATTTCAAAAAGGCTTCAGATCTCATTTTCCCCTTCCTCTCCCCTTTCATCCTTCCCATTTTTGATGAAAGTACAGTCTGACTCAGTAATGGATGCATTTTGGCAGTAAGAGATCAGGATTCTCATCAGGAAGCAGGTGATGGAAATTGTTTGGTATCCTCCAGGGTTCTAATCCAGGCTTTTTCTGGTCTGGAAAGACAATGGCAAACTGAGGCCAATCCTCAGTCTGAGTCAATTAAATCAATACATACTCCCACTGAAATTCAAAATGGAAACAAGATCTTTCTGCCTCACCATCCATCCAAATGAGTGTGGTATCAGTCTTGACCTGACATGCATATTTTCATGTTTCCATCCATCCATCCTTATGGAGATTTTCTCACTTTGCATACTGAGGAATACTTTCTCAGATGTATACTCTCCCTTTTGTCTTGAACACAAGTCCTTGGGCCTTCACTAAACTAATCAACTGATTTGTCTTCCTGTTCATTGGTGGCATACTTAGATTAGACCCTCCAGAAACATATGGTAAGTTTGAATCTAGTCAAGTGAAGGAATGATCGCCTGTCCCTTCTAAATCATCTCAGTTTATGATCAGTTGGGAAAACTTTGGTCTTTGTCCATCCCAGCGGTTTGTCCATATGGGTATGGACATTCTCATCCACTATGACCTTGTACGTCTTCTCCACCTTCAATTGGTCCAGACTGTTGAGTTCATTGAGTCCATTTCCAACAATAAATGGATCATCACCAAGGAGTTTTTGAAACCCGTCAAATTTTGCAATGCAGCAGTGGACCTTATCCTACAGGGTGACTTATACATGTGCCTTTTGCAGTTGGTCTTGCTGTCTCATTGGTATCTCTTTTCAATGTTGTTCCATTCCATGATCAGCATAATGAGTGAGATTGGATTATTTCTGGATCTGGTGCAACCAAGTCTGGCTCACAACAGGAATACCTCTAGAAGATCTCAACCTAACTATTTTATGTGTATGGATGAAAGTACACAAGGTTGGGGAACCCATATTTTGCCAGGCTTTCACAGTATCAGTAGCATATGAGATCCAAAGGACACAGATCTCCACATAAATCTCTTAGAGATGAAAGCCTTTCATTTCTGGAGAGACCAGTTTCAGGGCATGTTAGTGCTCATAATGTTTGACAACTCAGTAGTAGTGATGTACCTTCTCAAACAGGTCAGTATGAGATTACAGCACTCCTTTCTGGTCTGGGGAGTTGTGTCATTGGTGAGCAAATTGCTACATTACCATCCAAATCAGACACATTCCTGGCAGACTCATTGTCTTGAATGATCCTGTGTTGAGGAAGGACCTACAGAAAGGTCCCACCATCATTGATCTTGCATAGATTCACCTGCTGTGGGGGGTGTCCAAAGATCAACCTTTTATGACCAGGTGGAATCAAGCTACTCTGTTTCATCTCTCCAGTACCAAATCCTAAGTCTTGAGCTGTCAATGCCCTTTCTATAAGTAAAGGAGGGTTTATGTCTTGGTACCAAATGTTATACAGAAATTGAGGGGCCAGAGGTTCAAAATGATGCTGATTGCCCCTTTCTATAAGTAAGGGAGGGTTTATGTTTTGGTCCCAAATGTTATACAGAAATTGAGGGGCCAGAAATGATGCTGATTGCCCCTTTCTACTGAGAGGTGCAAAATTTCTACTGAGAGAAGTCCTGGATCAACAATCTCCTTGATCTTTTGATAGAGCTGTTCACACAGACTTGGCCCCAAGTGTTCCATCCTGATCCAGACTGACTTCTTCAACCGTGGCTCTTGTCAGGAGAGCGCTGTAGCATACACATTTTAACCCTTTGATCTTGGAAAGAATTGCACAAGCAAGAAGACCTTCCATGTTAAAGGTTTATGAAGGAAAGTTGCATGTCTTAGGAACTGGTGCAAAGTCAGTGACATCTACCCTTTGAGTGCCTCAGTCCCACAAGTAGCTGATTTTTTTCTTTGGCTGGTCAAGGAGAAACAATTGGTCCCAGTTAGAGGCCACCACTCACTTTCCATGATCATGGCAGAGAGGATCTTGGTCAGGAAGAAATTCTAAGATTTCTTAGCCAACTTTGATCTTCTGTACAGACCTAAATCACTCACAGTGTACTGAGTGGAATCTCTCTTAGGTTCAGATTTGGCTGAATTCAAACAAATTAAAGTCCTTTGCCAGGACTTTGCTGAAGTTCCTTTCATACAGAACCAGTTTCTGTTAGCTTTGGCATATAGATTCAGCTAATTACTTGCCCTCAGTGTCGATCCAGTCTCTCTTTAGTTTCAATCAGATGGTTTGGCGGTCCTTGGCCAATGAATTCTGCTAAGTTTGTTTATATGCATAAGTAGATGCCTTGATTACACTTTGATGCAATTTAAACAATTTTATTTTATTCTCTATCACCTTGTTGCAATACATGGACTTTTATTGGGTGGGTGTGTGTGAAAATCTAAGAAACTGTTTGACTATGCAAATTACATTGGGTAGACTTCTTTATATATATATTGATGATTTGATTAAATTAAATTTTTGTGCGATTTATCGAAATTTGCATTGTTCTTGGCATTTTTCTTACTGACTTTCTACTTAGTCTTTAGGGGGTGTGGGCCTGCAATGAAACACAAATCTAGAATTCATATCTTTTGCTAATGCTTTCAATTATGGAAGAAAAATGAGTACCTTGTTCTTAAAACAACTTCTCAAAAACCACTAAATAGAATATTACTGAAAGGACAAAGACTTTTTGAATGTTTGCAAATAATGTAAATCTAGTGTCAGATGTGGCAACCAGTGCTAATGAAGAGACAAACCTTTGCACAGATTATGGATAAAACATTCAGCAGAATTTTGAATAAATGTGAGAAATTATCGTTGAATCAATGGCCATCCTGCTCTATGGAAATTATGCAGATCAGCATAAGATATGGCTGCCATTACTAAAAAAGGGAGAAAAAAATGTAAGAGGCTTTGTTTTCTGAAAATTTGACAGCGTATCCTGATACCAGATATACTCACCTATGAGTCCAAGTGCAAACTACACAGACCCAGACCTGCCATTGCATATCTGGGTCTGTGCAGTTTGTTTGGAGTAATCAGTAGAACAAACAGCATAGACCCTGATCTGCAGGTGCATTATTCTATGGCAGATCAGGATCTTGGTTGTTTGCAGTTTGACTAAACTTATAGTGAGTATATGCAGTAAACAAAATGACCCTGTCTGCCATAACTGCATTGCATTAGGCTATTTTATAACGTTAGCCCTGTGACTGATTTCGAACCTTCTTGGACCCTCTTGTTCATAACACAGGTTTTACATTATTATATTCACTTATAAGTCAAGGCAAGCAGCAAACAACAAAGATCCTGCTCTGCCATAGAATAATGCACCTGCAGATCAATGTCTATATTGTTATTCTACTTATTACTACTTGCAAACTGCACAGACCCAGATCTGCCAGCACATTATGTGATGGCAGATCTGGGTCTATGCAGTTTGCAGTTGGACTCGATTTATAAGCTATTACATGCAGTCTGTAAATTCTAGTCACCATATAAATTGGAATTTAATCAGGGTAGTTATTTGTGGCTGCAATTGATCAAGCAGTGGTTAAGCACTCATTTTTCATCTCATAAGTTTTCAGTTTGATATCAGGTGTACTATATTAAGAAGTTAACACATTGCCTGAAGCTTAATTTAACTGGTCATTTACATCTTCAATAAACAGACCAGAAAAATCTTTCTTGTAAGTGAAAACATGATGTTATTCTATTTTTTATGTATACTACATCTATTAACTTTTCATTTTGTCATATCCTTTATTGCCGGTAGCTTCTCGGTGGGTCTTTGGTTCTTTCCAGGGCTTTCCCAGGTTCTTCCTCCACCATTAATACTGGCCGCCATGTATAGCCTATCGTGTGCTGAAAAATGGCATTAAACCCCACAAAAACAACAACAACAACATATCCTTTATTATTAAACATGTTTGGAGAATCCTTATCCTAATTTATTGATTATTATTCTACCTTCCATGACATCCATATTGTGTTTTGATTGGTCCATTATTAAAGTCCTTGCATGACATCCATGCTGTGTTTTGATTGGTGCATTGTTATTCTACCTTGCATGACATCCATGCTGTGTTTTGATTGGCCTATTATTAAAGTCCTTGCATGACATCAATGTTGTGTTTTGATTGGCCTATTATTAAAGTCCTGGCATGACATCAATGTTGTGTTTTGATTGGTGCATTGTTTTGTTATTCTCCCTTCCATGACATCCATGTTGTGTTTCGATAGGTGCTTTGTTGTTCTGCATGAAATCCATGTTGTGTTTTGATTGGTGCTTTGTTATTCTACTTTGCACAACATCCATGTTGTGTTTTGATTGGTCCATTGTTATTCTACATTGCATAACATCCATGTTGTGTTTCGATAGGTGCTTTGTTGTTCTGCATGAAATCCATGTTGTGTTTTGATTGGTGCTTTGCTATTCTGCCTTGCATGATATCCATGTTGTGTTTTGATTAGTGCATTGTTTTATGACTTCATCACATGCATGAGAGTATACAGTCATTATGTTTTGGTTTAGTTTCATAATAAGTTATCGATGTTTGAACCATATTTCCTAGTTTTAATGACTTGTTGTATGTAAATCAAATCGTACAAGCCCTTTCAGAAGATCCAAACATTTTCAGTGTTTACGTTGTCCATTTTGATTGACATTTTGTTTAAAACCCATGTTTTTATAACAGTGAATGTGAGAAATAATCCATCACATGTGTTAGTGTGGTATGGAAGAATCGTACACTCTGGCTCATAATTCATGAGCAACCATCCGGTAGGATTGCTTTATTACAAACCAATACATGATAGATTATATTCGTTTTTCTAAAATTCTAGGTCATGCTCGTAGATGGAGCTGCTGTGACAGAGAAGCAGAGGAAAACATTCCAACCCATAAAGAACACAAAGACAGAGGGTAAGTGTGTTGTTGAGCAAGATGCAAGGTCTTAAAAATGTTTATAATGTAAAATGATTGCTGTTGTTTTATAATGCCAGATTTTATGTTTATAAAATGTTCATATAATTTTGTTACACTTTTAAAAGGATAAAGGTATCAGAATAATTCAAATTAAATATTTTTAAATGTAATTTTCCACCTCATTTGTAGAGATGAATTTTTTTAAAGTTCTAATAAGAAAAAAGTTCTATTGAAAATTAGGGGGATGATGATATATGAAAATAGGCAGTATGGTGGTATTGTATGGTGTGTACCGTGTCATGAATTCAAGTTAGTATTGAGCATAATAAATTCCGAAGCTTACCAAAAAATATGCACAATTATAAGTTAGGTCCTACTGCAAATAGCATAAACCCTGATCTGCCATATATGTTGTTTTACTTTTTACTGCTAGCAAACTGCATAGACCCAGATTTGCAGGCATATTATTTGATGGCAGATCTGTCTTTATGCAGTTTGCAGTGGGACCTCACTTATACATCAATGTATGTGGTAGCGGTGTAACTAATATCATTACAGTTGTAGTAAGTTTGCATTTCATTGGACATACTATCCTATTTTGACATGAGATGATTACATTCTAATATTTATGCTCATTTCGAACGAAATTTGTTAAACCTTTCAGCTAGTTTTCAGTTTCTTTCTCACCATGGTGCACATGGTGGATTAATCACAATAACCATTCTGGCCATTTGATTTTCTTTTTATGATTATATGCGCATGTACAGGTTTAAAATAAGTGTCATGAGATTTGTATTATCTAATTCTTTTTATTTCTTCAGTTGTTGTGTAGCAACACATGTTTGGAGAATCAACAAGAAAACCTACAGAAAGACACATGCACTTCCTGAGTTAAACACCTGCATGCAGGATCATTTGTTCCAAAAGGTTGTGGGGTGCTCCAGCAAGATGGCCATGGAACTGCTGGGGGTTTAGAGCTCTGTCATTAGTTGTCTCCCCAGTGGCTTTTTGTTTGTTTTGTTTTGTTTTACAGAGTTCAGTAGGAAAAGCACTTGTATTGTGTTACACATATCAGTATTGTATATTTAATGTTTTTCTGTGACTGTAGATTTTAATGATCATCTACAAACAAGGTATAACTAACTGCTGTTTTGCGCACTATTATCAGGGCCCTTGTTGTTAAGTTGAAATCAGAGGTAGTACCAACACTGTGGACCCAATGCATTGTGGGACAGCACATCTAGGTCTATGCTGTTGGTACTTACATATGTAATAGTGCATGAGCTAAAATGCTATTTTGTGATGTTCACAGGGGTCAGATGTGGAGGTTGACATATTCACAATTGTTCAGTATTAGTGCATGTATTATTCAAATTTTTGCATGCTTATTTTTTCCATCTATCCATCAAACAAATCAAACTTTCATTTCTGGAAAAAAACATCACAAACTGTTTGATTTAACTCCATGAACCTTGGTAGACATATTAGAATAGTGGTCCAGATATGACTTATGATATTCACCACTTTTCAAGTTTTTTATTTTTAAATGTTTTTGGCATTCACTTATTGAGCCATACATAATCCAAACTTTTTTTTGCTGGGGTAAAACTCCAAAACTGTTTAAAATACATGTATTTCTATTACAAAATGGCACAAAGATGATGTAGATGTACCTTTTGCTATTAACTGGGTGTAGATGGTGGGTAGGGAAATTTTACTAGGTACTGGGTCTGGGTACCTGGCAGGGAACTATCTAGCCAGGCTTGTTTTTTACCGGGTCAGGTTTTGCCATTCCCATTTTGTCTGGTTTGCACACACCCCCATCTCTCACCCTCATTGTTGTCAAATTTAAAATGGTATTTTTTTTCTGTATGTGTTATTACTGCTTGGTTGGTTGGTTGGGGGGGGGGGCAATATGAAAAGATAACATTTTTATCTTAAAAGTCTGGCCAGGCCAGGTTCTTCCTGTTAGTGCAAAACCTGGCCAATTCCAGTGGGTCAGGTTGGGTACCTGTCCATCCCTACTGTCAACAATTCTTCAAGTTAAACAATTTAATGTTTTGGTCCATTTGCTCATCCATCCAACCATCACTCTTTCATTTCTGGAATAAATTTCTAAATCCATTCATTATATCCCTCTGAAAGTTGGCACACACATTAGACTAGTGGTCAGGTTGTGCCTTTTGCTGTTCACAGTTCTTCAGTTGGAGTATTTTTTTGTGTTTGTCCATACGTCTGTCCACCCAACCATAATTCACATTTTTGTTTCTGGGGAAAAACCCTGTCCATTCATACATTAACTGGTTTTGTTTCTGGGGGAAAACACCAAAACTGTTGAATATATCTTAGTCAGATTTGTTCTTTTTTAGGGTAGTGGTGTAATTGTGCCTTTTGCTTATCATAGTTCTTTTGTTACAATATATTTTTATGTTTTCATCCATTTCTCTGTTTATCCATCCATTTGTCTGTTTATCCATCTCATTCACACTTTTTGTTCAGGGCAAAACTCCAAAAACATTCAAGATATCTCAATGAAATTTTGTACACATACTATACTAGTGGTAAATGTGTGACTTTTGCATTATTTTCAGAATTTTTTATGCTTTTGTCCATTGATCTATTCATCCATTGATCCATCATTAAACCATTTGTTGGAACAAAATTTGAAAACGATTCTGTATCTTCTTCTGACACTTGTTTTATATATATATATATATATACTATACATCACTAATAATCTAGATGTATCTAAAAAGGATATTCCCTCTTCCCCGTCTTTTGCAAGATGGGATGGCTGGAAGGCCTAGAGCAGGAAGTAAGGAGGAAGGCAGTCTCCCCAAGAAAGGTGCACCCTCTTTTTACATTTCGTCCTCTTCTTGATATAACAGTAGGTGCCAGAATAGACCTGGTTTTTTTAGATGCTTTGTCAGACCTAACAGATGATGCATGGGTACTTTACTTTCTTTTTATCTACTCTTGTGTCCTTTCAATCTTGATCCACATCAAAGAAAGGGATATTTTGAATAGCAAAAGTAACTAAGGCATTAAACAGATCATTTTGTTATAAGGCCTCTAATTACTAACTGGAGTTGGAAATTCACCCTGGAATGGGAACTAGCATCAGGAAATGGGACAGCAATGCATCAATAGCAGGTAAGTATTTATAACCTAATGAAAAGCAGTTTTACACTCCCCCTTCCCCAATACACATTTGTATGCCGTTATCCAAAGTGTAACTTGTTTTCTAAGAGTAAATTTGGCTAATTGCATTAAGTTCCATCGATCTTGGTCATAATTTATTGTTACATAATGGCATTTTGAAATTTCACAAAGCATAATTATTTTTACAAATATTCTTGCTTATTAGTCTAGTCCCACTTTGAACAGTATAGACCTTGATCTGCAATTAGATAATTCACTAGTAGATCAGAGTCTCTGTTGTTTGTTTGACTGATTATTAGTAACAAAACTGCTTAGACCCAGATCTGCCAGTACATTATTCAATGGCTGATCTGGGTCTGCGCAGTTTGCATTGTGACTAATAGTGAATACATTTGGTCCCATTGTATCTAAATTGGTGATAATAAAATTCAGTTTGTGTTGATTAAATATTACTTACTTTACATTGTTATTTTGTATTTACATTGTTATCTTGTATTTACATTGTCATTTTGTATTTACATTGTTATCTTGTATTTACATTGTTATTTTGTATTTACATTGTTATCTTGTATATTGCTTTATTTTTTATTTTACAGTATTGTAATATACTACACTATTATGAAAGTACAAACTTCTTTTTGTTTGGTTATTGCTTGAAATACATATTCACTGTCTACATTACTTTGAATACGATATTGTTCTTGTTATGCCAGGAATAATGTTATAACAACAAATATTAAGACTTACTGAACCTAACTGTTCAAAGCATGCATATTTGTGTTTTTAAAGTACACAAATTAAGACCATACTGGATTGTATAACATTCTGGCTTGATATGTGTCTGCACTTTCTTTTGCAAATAAAAAATTCTATTTAGAGTTCTTATCTTTTGTTCATCTTTTTGTTTGTTAAACTTTGTGAATTGGTATGTGTACGTGTGCCGCTGATAAATAAGTGTCTCAGTAACCAGGGCTAAATGATATCATTGCTTTGATTTCTGTAAATTCTTGACAATTTCACAAACCATGGCAGATATCATGTTTCTTAATCTGTTGAATCAATATAAAGTACTAAGAAAACAAATTGATTAAAGCCCACCCAGCCTGATGGCCTAAGTGGTTACAGCATCCACCTTGGATGAGTGAGGATGCATTATCTAACCCCTGCCAAGTCATATCAAACACTTATAAAAATGGTACTAGCAGCTGCCTGGCTTGGTGCTCAGCATTAAGAGGTTAGTGTTAGGACTGGTCAGCCTGGTCTTAGATAATGTGACTTTTCTGCATCATGATGCCTCAGTGCTAGACATCACTATAAACTGCTACACTGCAGACATCTTAGTGATATGACTAACCTTGTTTAAGCTACATTAAAAAAAAAAACAACCCACAAACAATTGATTAAAGCCCAGCAAGTCTCAATCATTGGTTGAAACTGACCTCTGACCTGTGACCATGAGTAATGTTATAATAATATATGCAACTGCTGACTATAGTGAGTTCTAATATTGAGGGTGTTCCATAATGAAAAGAGTTTCCATGACAACAGAATGTATCACCCAGATAATTAATGTTTATCCAAATAATCTCAAACTCGTGTACATATATTCAGATGATCACAAAATCATGTACGTCAATTCAAATCTCAAAATCATGCATGTCTGTTCAGATGATCTCACGTCTGAATATTTTTAATAAGCCACATTTTTTGTTTCAAAATACTCTAAACGATACTGTCACTACAACTGCAAACATGGTGAGGATTCCCTCAAGTATGTAATTGAGTGAAATCACCTAGACTGGTTTAGGAATTTAACTGCAGAATTTTTAAAAAAAATACTACTGTAGATATGAAGACTAATCTCACTTCATCCAAAATGAAATTATCAAGGAGAAATTTGCCCTGCATAAAAATGAAATGATGAGAACTTTTGAATCTCAACTGTTGACTGGTTTGTTTTATGGAACCGCTTCGCGTGAATTGTGGAGCATCTTAGCTCTTTTGTTGCTGCATATTGGCAACTTCAGTTAATCCATGCACTAATAAGGGTACTCAAAGCAGTTCAGTGGTCTGACAGTAATCTTTTTGATCACCAGTTCTTGAGTACTGGAAAAATAGTCCATGTTTATATTCCGTCTTTAATTTTGTACTTTTCAATCAGGTCTAAAAAATATATATTTTATTTCCAGAAATTTTACGTCAAATTAAAAATGATTACAAAATTGGAAAATATGGTGTCTGGAAAAGGGCCTGAATATTTACATAAATTGACTATGTTGAAAGCTTGTAATAATTCTGTGCAGATGGAAATATGTTTAGTGCAGTAGTTTCAGTACCCTGATCAGTCACTTCTGAAAATAATCGTGCAACAAATTGCTTTCTTAATAAGCATATAAACTTGAAAACATGTTCTTTGTGAAAAGAAATCAATTTCATAGGATTAAATATTAGATATTAAATAGAGAAATTTATAGTTATTATTTAAATGTTCACTTTGACATGTTTGGATTCCACTCTGGTGGCCTAAATGGTTAGAGCATTCACCTTGGATACAGGAGGTTGCAGGTTTGAACCCCAGGCAAGTCATTCTAACAGCTTATAATAATGGTACTAACATCTGCCTCGCTTAGTGCTCAGCATTAAGAGGTTAGTGTTAGGACTGGTCAGCCTGGTGTCAGGATAATGCGACTGGGTGGGACATCATGCTACATGTCTGCGTCATGATGCCCCAGTGCTAGAGATCACTATAAACTGTCACAATGCAGACATTGTAGTGATATGACTGAAAAAGTGTTTAAGCTACATTAAAAATCCAGATCACACACACACACACACTAAATATGTTAAAGCTACGTTAAAAATTCCAAACACACACACACACACACATACACACTAACCTGTTTGGTACATAATAAGAGTCAGAAATATGAGGGGTGTTTTTGTTTGTTTTTGAAAGATGAATATTTCCTCTGCAAGGAAGGACATAGTGTAAGACTGGCACCATTTTTATTTAGGACCAAACTGATATTGTTAGAAATATTAGTGAAAACCCGGTGTAGCATCATGTCCCACCCCATCCCTGACACCAGGCCAGCCAGTCCTAACACTAACCTCTTAATGCTGCCTGCCAAGTGAGGCAGCAGCTAGTACCATTTAAGTCTTTGGTATGACTTGGCTGGGGTTTGAATCAGCGACCTCCTGCATCTAAGGCAGATGCTCTAACCACTTAGGCCACCATGGTGATCCATTTAGGAGGAGTAGCCATAAGAAGATTATCAACATGGATGCCATGGTGTCCATAATGGATGTCAGATCAGCAACATTTTAACTTAGGATCAACTAGACATCATAAAAGTCTTATGGAAAAGAAACATGTCTACATGACCATCCGCCCTGGAGAAGTAGTGAGAGCAGAATTTCAAGATATCCACAATGGTTACCACTGCAGCAGTACTGAATGTACAATCAACACCATTTCCACTTAGCGGCGGTTCGAGTCTAAGATTCAGCCAATGTGGGTATGTGAGAAAGCTTGCCAGTAGCTTCTCGAGGGTCGGTGGTTCTTTCCGGGGTTTTCCCGGGTTCTTCCTCCACCATTAATACTGGCCGCCATGTATAGCCTATCTTGTGCTGAAAAATAGCGTTAAACCCCACAACAACAACAACAACAACAACAACCATTTCCACTTAGGATCAACTAGACATTATAAGAAGGTTTTATTGAAAATCTCATGTTGATATAACCATCTGTTCAGGAGGAGTAGTGGTTTTCAATATTGGATGTTCTTTTCAATATGGCCAGTGTGGTTTCCATAGTGGATGTCCGAGCTGCCCATTTTCATTAGTACCAACTAGACCTTGGATGAATGTGTCAAGTTTCAGAGCAGTCTTCCAAGTAGTTTAGAATCAGCATTTAAAAAAGTTGTGCAAATAGGCAGACAAGAGACCATCTCATAATCACTTCTGGTCTATGACCAGTTGAGCTAAAATTGGAAATTTTAGATAGTAACTTAAAAGGTCTTTCTTTATGAAGAATATTATATTCATTTTCAGCTGAAATATTGAGAGTCCCATCCAAGGTGGGCAGTTTCCCTGAGTATTCTTGTTTGCTGTACCTCAAAAACCACTTCACACCAACACTAAGCCAACAAGAGTATGTTAAACAAGGCTATAGAAGTTGTTGTACAATGAATAATTAAAACAAATGACCTTCTTCAACCAGTCTTTTCTTGTACAGCACTCACATGTAAAAATAATGAAAAATACATGATTATGATGGCAATAGGTACTCTCTTTCTCTCTCTCACACACACACACATGCACACATACACACGTTCTATAACTCTTAGTTTTTCCTGTCTTCTTCCTTTCATAAAAAGATTTTTTGAAAAAAACTTGACACAATTTTACTGTCTTATTATACTGTTTTATTATAAAATTATTTCAAAGAGAATACAATATTTAATTTATTTCAAATCATTAACAAACAATCATGACTAATTCAAAATAACATCTATTATGAAAATGCGGGGGTGCTTCAGCAACAGGTGCTGTCAGACTGAGTCAAGACTTTCTCTAATTCCTAGATACAGTAAATAGTATTTTAAAAAATTAATTTGTGACCTAGCCTTACTCTTCTTTTTTTATAGCTCTGTTATTCTTTCATGCAAAGTTCTGACCTTTATATATGATTTTTTAAAATCCATTTTGAATGTTTGGGATCAATGTTAAGTCAGCCTTTCAGACATCACATTTTGTTTACATTGTGTACCTGGAGATAGTAATTTTCTTCCTTTTTATTCTATTTGGAGTTTGATCAGTTCATTGGTAATTTAAAAATGACTGGGCTTAAAGTTTATTAGGAATGCTTTTGCTCCAGATGTACCATCAGTATAGAGGAGATTCCAAATGTACCATCAGTATAGAGGAGATGGGTCTGATACAATATTTTTCGTGGAATGAACATAACTTCTTTTACAACTTTCATAGTGATTATTTTACAGCCTTAGTTAGTTCATCCAATAATAATACAGTAATAATAAGGTAATACCAGAGGTGTGGTGCATGCAATCACTCTTTAAACTTTGCAAAATTTGGTGAAGAGATATCCTGCAGGCTGAAATATGTCACGGAAGAGATCTAGTATAGATGACTGTAATAACTTTGCATCTATTTCAAAGATTTTCAATGCTCTGATCTTATTTATAATCATGGGCACCAGTTAGCTAGTTGGTCTAAGGCTCCAGGTGGCTATGTGGTCAAAGGCACTCACCATTACATATCACTCACACCTCACCTCAGTCCACTTGGGTTTGAGTCACAACTTGACCAATGTGGCTGTGTGAGGATGCTTGCCAGTAGCTTCCTGTGGGTGAATGGTTCTTTTGTAAACCAGATATGCAGACCATTATGTATAGCCCATCATCAACTGAATAATGGCACCAAAAACCAAAACAAAATCTACTTTTAATCAAAACTTACTTTATTCAAAACTTCAAAACTGAAGAGCAATAGCTACTCTCCATTTCAGGTTTGTAAAACTCATTGAGATTAATGGCTTAAGCAATGATTAACATTCGTATATAATATATTTACCCCTGTATAAAACAGACATAATTGTGAACCATGTGAAGTCGATCCAAATTTGTGCCGTGCATAATGTTGGCAGGTCAGAGTCTAGAGTTTTCACTTGAATCTACCCATCGGTTTCACATCATTGTAAATGAAGGTAGTTATGAGTTTACCCAGTTCAAGGTTATGCATGAATCATACTCAAGAAAACAGATTTTTAAATTGTACAATTTTGAACCTGTCGCTCCAAGAACAGACTGAAATGGTCAATACTGTAGGAAAAACTGAATTGGTGACTATCACCAGGTGCATGGTTACAAAAAACAAAAAACAAAAATTTCGCCTCTATCACATCTTGACAATAAAATAGCCCTATCACATTTTGTTTGATGACTGGGATTGCACATTTGACTAGTTGAATCATCTATGTACACAATCAAGTTTACAATATTTCACTAAATATACACATATCAAGTACAATATATACAAAAATAATTATGGCCCATAGAAGAGATAGCACGCATGCAAATGAGGAAACTGAAGAAAAAAAAAACAATGTTGATTATCAAGACTCATTCTTTTGTCTATTATTCATATTTATTTAAATAATGGAACAATTTGTTCTTGATTGTATAATCAATTTAAATGAAAAAAAACATCCATATTTTACTGTATAAAAAAGAATTTTCATTACGGTTGCTAACTTTGACCATTTATGCTTTTTTTACTTTTGGTCTCTTTTAGTTCTGACATTTAGAAATATTCATCATGACAGAGGTGTCAGAACAATTTTTAAATTAGAGTGCCTCCAACAAGCAAAGGAGGATATTTTTAAAAATGACTAAGGCAGTAATAATGTGTGAAAATAATGAGACATCCATGACTGCCTGTATTGTCACAACTTGATGCCTTTTCAAAAAGAAAATCATCTGAATGACTGTATGTACCACAAAACATAATCAATGAAAAATAACATTTATTTTGTGCAAAAGCTGATTATTTTTCCATGTAAGGCCAAGTAAAAGGGCCATATTTTATGGTTACATGGATAAACATACAAGATCTGTGACTTGTAAATTAATGATAACAATAAATGGTTCCCAGTATGTGAAAAAGTAAATACCTAATGCCCTTTTAGATCTTTATAACTCATTTATATCTGCAACTGTTAATGAAAGAAGTTATTTCTAAAACCCCAGTTTAAAAGACAATTTCCATGGTACTTCAATAAATTATTTCAACTTAATATATTTAAAGTTGGTAAACTTACAATGGTAAGAAGCATCTAAAAAATAAAATTAATCCAATAAAAAATAAAAATACAATCAACTTCAAAAGTCATATATTAATTGACTGAAATAAAATAGCACTATTTTGACCAGGAAGCAACATGCATCTTACACGTTACATTTTATGTTTTTAGGAATCATTCTGCAAACTACTTAATTTTGTATGGAGTTATCTCTCTTGGATCAATACACAATTTGAAAATTCTCACTTAAATGCACAAACCTGGCAAACAGTTATGAAATGTTTTGAAGAAATCCAAGCAAAGAGAAACCAAAATTTCTGAATTAGTTTACTTGTGTATGCCATATATATTTAGAGTTTCCATTCAGTATCTGTTTATAGGCAGATACATGACTACAGGGTGAGTGGGGGTGAAATATTATATTCACGTAAAAGAAAACATTTGATCACCTGACACTGATTTAACTTATCGTAGATTTATTTATATTTAACATCATATCATGTCAAGGCATAATATCTAAGACATTCATGTATACTTATAAGTCAATTCACTTTACTAAAAAAAATCAGTCATTTTTTCATTGTATCACAAACCAAATTTTATATCTGTGCTAATCTCAAATGAAATTCATGAAACAAGTTGAATGTTTTTGATCTTTTGTGGCCAAGGCTTACAGACGATATAAATTATTCAACTCCTTTCATTAAGTTTATGTGAGATAAGCACTTGTGTTCTGTGTGTATGAAAGAATAGTAATACAATACATATCTAGGTGAAAACCAGTACAATACATGGAAGAAAAAATATATACAGTCCTCCCTCATTTTAATACCCTCCATGGAAACCACATGGTATATAGTCTTATAGTGAGAATATCTTATAATGAAAGTACATTATACATTATAGTATTACTACCATTTGATGAAATGGGATCCATTATATTAGCTGTATAATGTGAAAATGAAGAGTCTTATAGCAAGGAAGTACTGTAAAATGTATAGAGAATAATACAATACAATGAATTTATGCTGTAGCTGAGTGACTCAGATCTCCTCCTGTCCTGGCCCTACAGTAGAATTTTTTGTGTGTTAGGAACGTAGAGAGATAAGTAAACTTAATGTCACAATCTTTACAATACTTTGGACCCTGCTTATCTGGACTAATAGCACCACTCACACTAGGCAGTACTATTGAGGAAGGGGTCAATGCTGGCATGCTAACCAATGGAGTCGCACCATGTGACATTTGTGGAAGTTGATATAAGGATAATAATGCTGGATTGTACAGTGGAAAGTTTTGAATCATGGTTGCTGTTAAAATACCCTTTGTTGTTGGCAGTTTTGGTGATGTTGTGGGACTTGAATGAGTCCTTGATTTCAACGGAGACCTATCCAAACTTGTGGGAGATTTTGATTCACTTTTGACTGTGGCAAATGCAGTTGGTTCAAAATCAAATTTTAATTTAGGGCTTATTGGTTCCCTCTTGATGGAAGAAATATTAGGTGAAATTGGTTGCATTGGTGATGTCATAGGTTGTCTTGGTGATGGTTGCCTTGGTGATGGTTCCCTTGGTGATGGTTGCCTTGATGATGGTTGCCTTGGTGATAGTAGTCCTGTTGAAAAGTTCTGAGATGGAATGCTATTTTTTGGTGAAGATGTTTGATCCTGTATCCCAGGAGATACTTGCTCACTATTGTCATATATTTTTGGAATCAGATCTTTCTCATCAGATCTATTAACTTTGGAAATAACAGCTGTACAATGTCTGAGAGATGGTGAGTTCCTGTCATCAGGCTCTTGCTTTATTTTCAAGATTTTACTTTCTTCATCACTAGATGACTCATTTGAAACAATTTCTTCTTTTAAAGATATCTTTAGTGGTAAGTTCATTGTTTTTCCTTTAAATGCACCATTTTGACCTGCAAATGGTTTATCTTTTGTTACTGAATTCTCACAAAAACTAGAATGTGACTTTGAACTCTCCCCTGAATCTGATCTATCATCACCACTGTCACTTCTCATGGGTGACCGTGATCGTGACCTTGAACTCTCATCATTTTCAGATCTGTTTGGACTGGCACTAGATGGCTTGCTGGTAGTTGGTAGTTGTTCAGGATGTTTGGCTTGCATATGTTGAAGCAAGTTTTTTAGAGATTCTGCCACAAAATTACAGTGTTCACATTTTAAGCTTTTAACTGCTTCCAGAGCAGCGATTTCATGCATTTGTAAATGAATCAAGAAACTATTTACATCTGTAAATGTCTGTCCACATGCTGCACAAACTCTGGGTAGTACAGCCTGGTTTAAGAAAGCACTAAAATTTTCAGTCTTTTCAAAAGATTTCCGTGATCGCCTTCTCTTGTATGGCTCATTTTTTAATCTAATTAACTCTGATTCTACATCCACTGGGCCTTTATCGCAGACCCCATTTCTTTGTACGGGAATCAAGGGTGGTTCTTCGTACTCTACCATGTTATCATCAGTAAACTCTTCGCCATTATCAATATGCATCTTTCCATGCATTCTCATCCCTCTTGCTGTGTTGCCACGGTAACCACATATCGTACATTTGAAAGCTTTTGTTGGAATATGGACCTTCATATGTTCTGACAGACGGGTTTCTGTCTGAGTTACATAGTCACAGTATGGGCATCGCAAAAGTGGTGTTTGTGTTGCCGCACCGTTACAAAAATGCAGCTTAAGCAATCGTGCAGATATGAATTCACTTTGACAATTGCTACATTTAAAGTTGGTTCCTTCCTCTGAACTATTTGGACTAGAAGTATTGCCCTCATTCTCTACAGGCTCTTTGACAACTAAAGTTTCTGTTGCCTGTCCATGAGGGCAATAAAACTCTTTATGGGCCTTTAGTGTTCCAGCTGAACTGAATTTGATTTTACAGGGAATGCAGTAATACCGGTAGCAGATTTCAGTAGGTGTCTTAGGTGTGGTGATAATCTGGTTTGGACTAGAGACAGGTATGGTCTTTGGGTGAGGAGACTCTTTGTATTGTGCCTGACTTGTCAACACGTCTGCTTTTGGACTAGAATCAGGGGATTCTTGTTTTCTGTTTTCATCAGCTGTCAGCATATTCTCATCGGTGGCATCCTTCATTTGCCTCCCTGAGCAGTAGTGTTCCTTGTGTATCAGATAGTTCTCATGTTTGTAAAAGACGATGTTACACTCCACACATCGACTGACAGGTTGTCGAGGAGGAATTGGTTTATTCTTCACAAACTGGATCTGATTAAAGGGCAAGACTGGGGTCATCAAACCTGGAATACTAATTGGGGTCAGAGGAATCTGGGATGTAACCTGCACTTTACCTGTTCCATCACCAGGAGACAAAGATGGTGCTTTAGGTGAAGACTTTGTATCAAGAAAACTTTGGCTAGGGCCAGGGCTAGGACTTTTAGGCTCTCTCTTAATGACAAGATTCTCTGGCTGTTCAGATTTGTCATCAGATTCTATAGTGGATTCACTTATCTTCTTGGGTTTGCAAGTGCTGAGGTCCAATGGCACATCTTGCGAAGATAGTTCCATCACATTTTTGGACTCTGATAGTTTTGACTGGTCCGAACTATGACCGGGTGATATTTGGTTGATAGGTGATATGGCTTCCTCTGATGACTTCATAAATCCCTGCATGCCATGGGGAATAACTGGCAGGGTCATTTGACTTGCTAGGCTTATAACCTCTGAGTTAGCCAAAAGAAACTGATGAGGTATTAATGCCATTTGCTGAAGTAACTGTTGATTGGATGCTAGAAGAGCAGGATTAGAGGCCAAGAGAGTGGCCATTGCTTGGGAAGTCGGGGTCACTGCTTGTGGAGAGTCTTGAGCCTTATGAGACTCTGCCTCTGAAGAGTTACCATCTGTACTCTGGTCCTGTCCAACCTTTTGTCTGCCTTTACAGTAGAATTCTTTGTGAGCCCTATATGTGTTCATGGAAGAAAACTGAATATTGCAATCCTTGCAGAACATGTCACTGTGAGATGACAACACCACTGGTAGCTTCTCAACTACATCCTCCCCACCACGGTTGTGGATACGCCGATGTCTGTTCAGACTGGACACTTTGTCTGCAGTGTAAGAGCATAAGGGACATTTGTACAGCTGTCCTGTCTTAGGGGACTTTGCTGGGGGACCTTCTGATTCAGAAGCACTGTCTGAAAGATCATTAGACTTCTCCTCAGCTGATCTTTTGTTAGTACTCAATTCTGGTTCTTTCTTGATGGTGGCCTTCTCCTTGTCCACATCTGTTTGAGATTCTAAAGATGAAAGAAAGCAAAATATTGAGAATTACAATAAGTATGAAAAATTTAACCTACGATAAATATGACGGGTTCTGAAATTAAGAAATATAACTTTCACACTGAATCAATAAAAGCTCCTATTTACAGATTGGCCGATTCAAAACTATGGTATTTCACTTTCTTGTTATCGATGGCTCCTTATTTGCCATATCTATGCACTCATCAGATGAGTTATGATGAGGACCCATCATACACCCTGCTTGAATTACTATTTTCTAGTCCAAATTTGTACCGATGGATCATAAAGTTTAAATCTAGAAATTAGAGCATTGATTGGTAATACTTATTGTGACACTTAAGTTTAAAAATAAATATAATAAAAATAAAGTGAACATCTTAACTTGATTAATCACAATAAAAATTCCATTTAAATCGGTTGAGAACCTGTCAAGGCATTTTATATTTAAAATTTTATGAGGAGATAACTTCTGTTATACCATTCATGAGTTCTGGTGATGTCATGGAAGAGATTAAAGATTTTGTAAACAGTTTAATGACCTCTTATGATACTATTTATTGCAAATTTTGTTGCAGTTTGAATGCAGAAGGTTGTGGAAGATGGAACTATAAAGTTTTTAAATTTATCTGAATATTTTAGCAGTACTGAAAATAGAAGTTTAAATGACTCCAATAAAATGTACATTTCAGGTCATTGACTTATATGCAATGACAATATTCATGTCACTAGACAATCTGAAATTGTGTGCTAATAAAGAATACATTAAAGTTTGAATAATTTTTGTTCAGCTCTCTAGAAACCTGAAATATGCTGTTTTCCCAAAAAAATGTTTTAATTTCTCAATCATCAGCAATAGAAATATTTTTCTATTCTCATTTACAAATGTGTTTTTCCAAACATCAAGGATACCTTATGTGTACTGTATTAGAATTAAAGAAAAACAAAATAAAGTATCTAAATTAATGTTAAAGATTATGATGTCACCAAAATCAGGAAATGGTAATAAGTTTGTGGTGAATTACCTCCCCTAAAGAAATTTAATGATGCTTATAACATTAAATACTACTGGACACATTTTTTAAATCAAATTTTTTCTACTTTTTATGTTAAAATGTTCTCTTTATTTGTACTATGTTTATTTCAAGCTCATATTGATGGATTAATTTATAAACTAAAGTATTAAGTCCAGTTCTATCGGGAAAATCTATGCAGGTCTAGCACGTCATCTTTTGTTCCCTGAAAAGACATTACCGCTGCTGTAGTAATAATCTACACTCCTGTCAGTCTGAAGTGCCTTTAAACAGATGAAAACAGCAAGGAATTTATAATTTCTAACCTGATTGTCATCAACATTGTCATCTTGTTACATTTCAAACCAAACACATCTGTGAATGTCAACATTTCAAACCAAACACATCTGTGAATGTCAGCATTTCAAACCAAACACATATATGAATGTCAACATTTCAAACCAAACACATATGTGAATGTCAACATTTCAAACCAAACACTTATGTGAATGTCAACAACTTGACTGCTCAGTATCCTTTTCTTGTTCCAAGAACAGTCCATGTTCAGTAAAAACTGTGTTGCCTGCATCCAATATTTGCATATTTGTAATGTCAATTTTTAATATTTCTATTTAAAAAATGAACAAAGTGAAAAGGTGTGATTCTTATAAATTTGTGATCTAAGGGACAAAACTCCCAAAGTTACAGAAATTTACAAATTATTTGAAACTCATTGAAGACACTGCACTACATCACATCTATTGTCTGAAAAAATAGACTCCCCTATGCAAATATGATTACCGTTTTAGTAAAGAAATTACTGTTTGGTGTGAAACGTGAAGAACACCATTAAAGAGACTCAAATTGAAATGTATTAAAACTATGAATTAATTAAATGACTACATTTTTAAAAATATTTATGTTCTTAATGTCTTTAGTTTTTAAAATTAGCAGGTGGGTGCATATTCTGAGGGTGTGTGTGTAGATGAATGCTATGCTACTATTGGGACTGGGGGAGGGGGGCTTCAACCAAACCATACTATGATTAATTAGAAAGTATATGAAATACTCATGCATGATTAGTAGCATTGGTCAAGTACAGAATCTGCATTCTTGAAGTCATGTCTTTGATCCTTTATGCCATCCTGTCTGTATTCCTTAACCATTCTGTTCCAATATGTTTTAATTAGACTACCATATGTACTCGCTTATATGACAAGGCCAACTGCAAACTACACAGATGTGCCATCGCATAATGTGCCAGCAGATCTGGGTTGGTGCAGTTTGTTATTAGTAATTGGTAAAACAAACAGAGCATAGACCCTGATCTGCAGGCACATTATGGGATGGCAGATCAGGATATTTGTTGTTTGCAGTAGGACTCGACTTGTTAGCGGGTATTGATGGTACATGTACTTACTGGGCTGAGATAAGGATAGAAACCAAATCAAACTATTATCATCTTTTAATCAGTTCTTATGATCAATATACCATGGATCCAACACAATACAAATCTCTTGCATAACTGACCTCTCCACAAGCTTTGATTGACAGCAGCAATTAGCCAATCAAACTGGGAATCCCACATATGGTTACACTATCTGCCATTACCTTAGACAAACTAGGCTCTATTGCTTGTCTAAGTAAACAAACTTATTGACTGTTTTCATTTGTTCATTTATATGTCAGAGTTGTATTTTTTAAAATACAAAGAGGTGTAGTTAAGGTGTGTGTGACAGCATTGTCCAAAATCCTAAAAAAATTAGAAAATGGTGTGATGTTTCTACCTCTTTTAAAGCCAAAAACAAACTTGCAGAAATACCTGAGAGTGACTAACCTTTGCAGAAGGTTTCATGAACATTTATATTCACTGAGAACCAATCAAATAAATGTTGGTACAAGGTAAGTACTGGCTATATTTACATGCAGTTTATAAATATCCATTTTTAAGCAAACTCTACCCCTTTGCCTGCTAATCAAACTATAGTTCCAGCTATCCAAACATTTATCAACTTCATCTGCCTTTAGTAATAATGCTGCCCAAATATTTAACAGGCTAATTGTGCCATTATGACACTAAATTGAAGACAAATAAATTATAAAAATCCAGAAACCCACAAAATTTAAAAATAACAATAACAATATATCTAAATATCCTTATTTGGAAAGATAAAGTACATGTTCCTTGACTAAAATTATTTATAAATTGAAGATCAATTAACTAATTCATAACTGTCCTTTGTTTTGCAGCATTTTGTAAACAATATCTGGCCAACAGAGGAATTTCCAGATCCTTTATCTTCTGATACCTTGGCTCCCAAAAATGAAATACAAATGACACAAATACATTGAAAATGTTATTTTTTGACTGGTCTGTCCATATAACAAAAAAGAAAGCATCACTACAGATATTTTTATGTTTCAAAACCAACCCATCTTATATACATATACACACACAACATTTTACACTTAACTACTTGTTCATTAATTTATACCCTTGTTTGATGCCCCTAGTGACCTGTACAGGATCCCTCTCCCCGACAATACTGATATTTGAGTACCCAGATATGTGTACAGTACATTTATTTTCAAGTACCCAGCAATATTTTTAATTTGGTTAATATTATGTTACACAATCCTTGGAAGTATCAATGCTATTCTTGCTTAGCATTCTTCAGATGTTAATATGATATAGCTTGCACTCCAAAGCATGTCTCCATCAAGAATGTGTCCTTCATTGAAAAAATTGATCCCCTGTTATCAGCTTTTCAAAAGATATATTGATATCTCTAAAAAATTCAGGAGACAAATTTGAAGGAAGACTGGGCAATTGTGCTCTACATTCTAGCAATGAAGAAGCAATATTTTACCCTTGTTTGTCTAAGGCAGTAACAGAAAGGGTTATCTCCCATACTGGGGTGGAGCTACATATGTTATTCAGAGAGGTCAATAATGTCTGTGCCCATGTTTGCCTGAGTCTCAGTGAAGGGGGCTCAAACATCATGAAAATTGTCACTTTCATTACATATACCATTTCTTATTGTTATAACTTAGACACCTTTCACACAATTTGGACACAATGTCTAATAAATCAATTTGGACATGATGTCTAATAAACCAATTTGGACACAATGTCCAATAAATCAAATTGGACACAATGTCCAATAAATCAATTTGGACACAATGTTCAATAAATCAATTTGGATACAATGTCCATTAAACCAATTTGGACACAATATCCAAATAAATCAATTTGGACACAATGTTCAATAAATCAATTTGGACACAATGTCCAAATAAATCATATTAGACACAATGTCCAATAATTCAATTTGGACACAACATCCACTAAATCAATTTGGACACATTGTCCAATAAATCAATTTGGACACATTGTCTAATAAATCAATTGGACACAATGTCCAATAAAGCACAGTGGAATTTATTTTTGCTTTTGTATATTTCAACTACTGTGTCCACAAATGTGGGTTTTAAATGTTTGTTGGTTATATTTAGGTGATTGTGAAACCAGAAAATACATAAATGATACAATTTTATTAATATTTTTATGACATCTCTTTGTGACTGCTAAATCACTAAAATTTCTTCTCCAAGAAAACAATATTTGTTATATGGTATTCAAAAATACTGTTGAAGCAAGTGTATAAATTTGTACACAAATAACACTGATTTTTATAAATACTAACATGAAAGTGATGTGGTGGATACATGTATAGACTAACTATCACTGAAAGTCAAAATTTTTAATGATCTTGCCATTTAATAAATATTGATGAATTGTTACCTTTGCCTTCATTGTCTTTATTTATGGCCTCAGGTTCTTTCTCACTTACAGCTCCTGTTGCCTGCTGCTGCTGTTGCCGTGACAACTGCTGCTGGATGCTGACAAAGTCAGGTGGTTTCTTAGAGCAGTAGAAAGACAGATGGGCTTCCAGTGTGCGAGCACTGCTGAACCTCACCCCACAAAATGGACAACCATAGATCAGAGCCGCTGAAAAGGAGTATAGAGAAATTGAAGCACTGTATCCTGTATATAGACAAAACTAGAATTATCAGCAATGTGTGCACTGCAAATGAACTCACTCAGAATTTGATTTGTCAGGGTTTTAGATAGTGTGTTAATAAACCAAAGTCTGGTCAATGGGCATTCAAAGACCATAACCTCAAGCAAGGATGCATGAGTAATGGCAGGTAACAAAGATGTAACTGGGGTTAATATGGGCAAAGGAAGGAACTGTTTGCTGCATACAACTTTTTTATTGCACAGTTTGTTTTGAAGGGCATTTTTAAACACCTTATTTTGACGTGATGGCATTGTTTGATAAAGGGGGAAAATAATTGTATTTGGTAGCAGGTGTGAAATTTTTTATCTCATAACTAAGAGTATCAGAGAAGTAGAAGAAAAAAGAAAAATATATTTACAGATGAGATAGGTAACTACTACCTATGTTGCCTTGTAAGTTTATCCTTATTCCACAAGGATCACATCAAACAAATAAAGGAAGAACTTAACATATGTACATAAGTATAAATAATAAATGGAGACAAAGATGAAATACAAGTATGTTTATTAAGTATGCAAAATATAAGTGGAGAGTGGGGCATGTTGGCTCCAAAATCAGATTTCATAATTTCGGTATAATGAATTATGGTTATTAGATGTCTAAAAAGGCATAGTTCATCAACTAAATATAATAGACACAGATGTTTGCACTGTTCTTTACTTAATACTTATTTCAGTAGCAGTAATGCTAAAGAAACACTTATGATGCATAATAATACTAACTGTGCATATAGCTATCATTGTTTCAAAAGAAAATTGCATATCCTGCCTGCAGGTATAAGAGACAGAAACTGACACCTAAGCCAACTAATGGCAAATCCAAGTGTAATTCCAAAACATTTACAATTTGATACAAAAAAGACTAAATCAAGAAAAAAGTCTCTAAACTTCATACTGAAAAAACAATGCAAGTTCCTTTCAATAGCAGGTAGGCATGTTGTTTAATTAATGAAGAATTCCAAAGAATTATATCTCTTGTCTGCTCCCCTCCTTGAAAGAGATAAGCTTTCACTTTCAAATGACCCTGATCTCACATGAGGTTTAGCATGAGGGTAGAAGTGTATGTATGTATTGGATACTTTCTCAATTCTACAGTCCAAGTATAAATAAATAAATATATATATATATATATATATATATATATATATATATATATATATATATATATATTCAGTGCAACCCCTCAAAACTAAAAACTCTTGGGACCACATAACAAAATTTGGTTTTGAGAGGTTTTCAGTTTACTAAGGTTTCACACATTTAAAAAAAGTCTTTTTCTAAGTGTGAGAGAGAGAGAGAGAGTGTGTGTGAGAGAGAGAGAGAGAGAGAGAGAGAGAGAAACATTTGAGGAATGAAATACTTTTATAACTCTAATACAAGTCCATTGGAATTATGAATGATACTCCAAAATGTTTTAATACTTTGTATAATTCCTTTACTTTCAGTCTACTGGAAAAATTTGTTTTTAAATGTTATTGGCTTTGTCCAGAGGGGTACAGGGAAATAAGGTATATGATGAGGACAGCATTAGTTGCATTGATTATAATAATCAAGTGATGCCGCTATGGTAACAATTAGTGACACCTATGTCTTATCTATGCTAAAGCAGGCAAGACAATTTTTCAACTAAAAAATTCGTCAAAATAAATATAGGAAGATCATCTAAGGCCAAGATATGTAAACAGAGGAGTCTGTGATTAAAGATTAGAAAAACATAAATGAAAATTCCTTAAAAAAAAACATAATTCGCACATTTACAGAACTAATTTAAAAAAAAGTATTTAAGACTACATGTCCCTCAGAAATTCATGTATGTGATTAAGAACAGAATCATATCAAATCTAGTTATTTCAAGTATATATCCCCTCTTGGATTCATATACATGTACATCTATCTACCTAGCTTGCTTGCCCATTTGTGCATTAAAGTTCTTAAAGCAGATGGCAATTTGGTTTGAAAACAATGGCAGGTCAAATGCAGTTTCAACCTAAACAAGGTTGTTCTGAAATTCATTTTTCAAAAATTCTTATCCATTCCTACCCAAAGCAAGGGTGTATATATGGTCAAACGAAGGGTGAGTACCATGACCCTGCATACAGATAACAGTAGATTTCAAGTATCTTTGAATGGCCATTCAAAATGAATGCTGTTTGAAGGATTGAAGTTATGCCTCATGCTTGGTTAACTGTGTGTGTGTGTGTGTGTTTGTGTGTGTGTGTGTGTGTGTGTGTGTGTGTGTGTGTGATTTGGATTCTTAATGTATCTTTAAAAAAATTTCAGTCATATTGCTATGATGTCTGCAGTGTGACAGTTTATAGTGATGTCTAGCACTGGAGCATCATGCTGCAGACATGTAGCATGATGTCCCACCCAGTCACATTATCCTGACACCAGACCGACATGTCCTAACACTAACCTCTTAATGCTGAGCTGCAAGCAATGTAGCTGTTAGTACCACTTTTATAAGTCTTTGGTATGGCTCGGCCAGGGATCAAACCTACGACCTCCTGCATCCGAGGCAGACACTCTAACCACCAGGCCACTGGAGTGGTCATGGTTAATTGTAAGGGAAGATGGGGTTTTTAAATGAAAGAAGATGAAAGCGTTTGTATTTAATGATGATGATGATCAATTAGTGCATGGAACTAATCCTCCTTGTGGCCCTCTATCATATGCATATTTACATTCATAGTACACACACAAACACATGCACACACACACACACGCATGCACACACGCACAGAGTATTGATAATAAGCTATGTTTATATATGGACTTTAAGAAACCAAAAATTAAAATGAACATGCTACAACCAGGTACATTGTGTATATACAGTACAGAAGTTGTAAGATGACAAAGTGGAAGAATTCAATATTTTTTGGCAGAAGAGGTGGTCATTCAAGACAGGTTCTACTGTAGAAATTTTGTATAGTGTAATAAAATGTTTATCTTCTTTAATGACTACAAAACAATTTAATGAAAGTATTTAATATATTTGTTCCATACAATACAAGCATATTTTTAGAAATATCAAACAAAATAATCAAATTTATTAAACATTGTATATCACACTAGGCTACAAATTATTACTATGCAGATCTCACATAATTTTATAAGACAATAACTTCTCATTGCGAATGTTGCACTCTTTGATATAAAAACAGTTTTTGAAGTTCATGTCATTAAAAAACAAACAGTTTTTGAAGTCCATGTCATTAAAAAACAAACAGCTTTTGAAGTCCATGTCATTAAAAAACAAACAGCTTTTGAAGTCCATGTCATTAAAAAAAACATGGTTTTTGGGCAAATTTATCATCATTTTATAAGGAAATGACTTTCCATTGCTGTGATGGATACATTCTTTGATATAAATGATATAAAGACAGCTGGTTTCAACAATGTATGTGACAGGTGTGATTGGAACACTGAATTGAAGTTCACTGTGCAGTTCTGGTTCATTACACCTATTTCTCAAACAAAGACAATTACCTACAATTGTAGTTGTAAACAGTTTACTGTTTAAACATGTTTTAGTGTATAATTATATTGTTAAAAATATGCAGCGTATAGTAAAAGATTCTATTTTAATAATTATATTACTTAGAATTTTTAAAAAAATATTTTCTTATTGTAATCAAACACTCAGTGATTGTGTGTTAAAATTGCTGTGATTCGTAGCAAATAAGTGAAACAGTGAACACCATATTACAATTATTTCAAGATATGTAAGAGGGAGGGGGTTTATGTCCTCTCCCGAGTGGCCTTTGTCCTAGTTTTTTATATACATGTTCTTGTGTTTCTCAGTATCTGATTTTCATAAACTTTCACATAAAAAACTTGAACATTTTTGGCCATATTGTTTAAATTATGTTCCTCACATTTCAGCATATATAAAATTATGACCTACATTAAGCATATAAACTTAAAACCTACATTTTCAGGCATGGAAACTTAAAGATATGTTAGCTGTCTTTCAAAAAATTTAACACTAAATATTAACACCGTTTACAATATTAAAATAGTCTTTCTGCTTGAGCAGGCGAGGCAGGTAAGACAGGAACTTCAAGCATATCTGCATATAACTTTATACCCAATGTAACTTTATGGTAAAGTTTCAGGAGATGTTGCTGTGTGACTTTGAAAACAAAAAATTCATTTACCTCTTCAGTATTGTTCACGATTAGGAACCAAGTTGAGCCAACAGTAACTCCTTACACAGCAGCCTATTCTCTATAGCAATATCAACCTAATGTTAAATGCAGCTACTGAGGCAGAAAAGATAAGTGACCTTCAAAAACTTTAATACCAAAATGCTTTAAAAGCACATGAGACAGCAAGACAGGAACTCCAAGCACATCATGTTATCAATTACTTATGGCAATATTATCAAAGAATTTCACATTAATGCAGCAAGTAATGTAAAATAATTTTTAAAAATCTTCATGCAAAATTTAATATTGTTGATAATGATGGCAGAAAAGTGTCTACTATATTTCACCAAGTTTACACCATCTGGATAAAATGCAAAACCTAAGGGAGGTAACTCACCATGATTTGGAGGTATAATGGCTGATTTAAAATGAGCAGAAGACCTGGTCTCAGGGACAGCCTTTGGTGTCACCTTGGGAGAACTGCTCTTCTGTTCCTCCTTTATAGTTGCAGTTTCACAGGGTGATACTGAAGAAGGGCTGCTACTTTTTTCCCCCTCTGGAGATGAACCTTGCCTCTCCCCATTGACGGTGAATGAGGCAACAAGCTCTGTTCCAGCTGCAAGGTCTAACACCATCTCACACCAGATACGACCCTCTGAAAGAAATTAAGGTATATCAAATTCTATTTTATTTACAAATATTACCGCATTATTGATTTTACACTGTGCAAAATTTGTCAAATTACAAAATAATGATACTCGATAACCATGGTAAACTTTCGGAATGGGATAAATGTGACTACTATACCATCAAGAAACAACTGCAAAAGAGAGAGAGAGAGAGAGAGAGAGAGAGAGAGAGAGAGAGAGAGAGAGAGAGAGATGAAACAATAAATCAAGAAATAAAAATTAAGCAAAAGACATCATGCATACATGCACATGATATCAAAAGTCTCAAGTATTGTTGTGGAAACAAAGAGTGTCCAAGTCTGTCAGACTTACCTTAGTCACTGACTTGTACATTGTGTTGAGACACCTAAATATTGAACATTATAGTCATTTATCTCTAATGTATATGTACCCTTTCATACATCCCTGCAGCTGTGCTTATTTGTTATCTATGTGTACTATCTTATCTTATCTAGCTTGCCTGGTGCTGCGTTCATCATCCCTGTGGCTGTAATTGGCTTTATCTATGCATACAGTCTTATCTGTCCTTAATTGCCCTGTTATCTATCTTGGTATCTAAGACAGCTATCTAAATGTACTGAAAGCAATCTCATATCTATATCCATTATCAAGCAGTGTAATTGCCTGACTGACTCACTGGATATGTACGCACAATCAGGAAACCCAAATTTTAGTTTAAAAGAATGCTATACAGTACAATCAAACCCACATTTGCCATCACAGCCAACAAAAGTCACATATTTAGAATGGTATTCATAAGTCCATGACCTCTGGCTATATAAATGTCCTGTGTATAGTGTGTTCACCTGCTCAGTGAGGTCACTATAAATAATTCCAAGTCACTACAAATAGTCTCAATATGTATACTTTTTTGTACATAATGGTCAGGAAAAAAATAAATCTGTACATCTTTTATCACCATTAATATATATATATATATATATGGCAAATAAGTCCTTTCAAGTGCACTGGATCCAGCAAGGGATCATGTGTGTCAGGGATTAATTAAGATAAATGCAATAAAATGACAATGAACAGTGCAAAACTAATATCGAACTAGCCTAAGCGCTTTCAACTCTTAATGAGTCTTTTTCACAGGCAATACAAAACATAGACAAGACAAACAAATAAAAAACAAAAACCGTTATATTTGCAAAACTTTACATGGCTGTTTCTACAGGAATTAGGCCTTTAAATTTATTATGTTTCAACTAGTTTATTTCAACTTGTTGCAGATGCTGGAAAATATTTGTATTGACCTAGAAACTGATGAGCCATAATGACATCTGTTGTTTTATGTAAGTTTATGTAAGCACAAATTATATCCCGAATATTTCATTTTTATAGTAGTAATTATAGGCTATTAAGCAAATTTAGGGAATTGTTTAAAAGAAAATGTGTCAGCTGCAAAAGATAATTTTATCTGTGTATGGCTGTCTTTTTCTAGTCTTCTTGGTTTAAACCACTTGTTTTCAATGTTCTAAAGTGGTGTATCCAGTAAGATTCCTTTTCTTTCCTGGTTTTGGAATTCCAATTATATAATAACTGGCAAAATAATAAACAAAGACATGCACCTATTTACAAAACTTAACATGTATAATATAATAACACAATGTAACAATAACATCATAACCTCATATAAGGCTAAGGCACAATGACTGAGTCATCAAAAAGTTTTAAAAGTCTATTCACTACACGAGCATGTTATTTCATCAATAAATTAACATAACTGGCTTTCATCAGGTGATAAACAGATATATTTGTACTCATTTCAAATGAAGTTTAATCATTTTAATCATGCCCTTGCAAAAAACAGAAATTATTCAACTTGTTTCATAAATTATTTGAAATGAGTACAAATGTGTTCTTAGGCTCTTACTTAGCTCTCCTTCCTTTCTTCATCTCTTTGGTTTCCCACTTTGATGACCTGCCACTTGTCTATAAAAATCCAATTTTTGATGACCTGCCACTTGACTATAAAATCCAATTTTTGATGACCCGCCACTTGTCTATAAAATCCAATTTTTTATGACCAGTCACTTATCTATAAAATCCAATTTTTGATGACCCACCACTTGTCTATAAAATCCAATTTTTGATGACCTGCCACTTGTCTATAAAATCCAAGTTTTGATGACCCGCCACTTGTATATAAAATCCAATTTCTGATGACCCACCGCTGGTCTATAAAATCCAATTTTTGATGACCAGCCACTTGTCAATAAAATCTCAAGAATGGCTAGAAGATAATCTTGATTACACCTTCTGTCAATCTTGATATCAGGTTGTAAAACATGCATTTTATACTCTGATGTAACAGAGAAAGTAAATTCTTGCAAGAAGGTTAGAGTGAGTCACACAGTACTCTATATAGGTGCTAATAGGGCATGGTTGGTTCTGCAGATTATTGACCAATGTGTTTCAATGACCTTGACCTTTAGTCAAGATGCACAATCTTGAAGTGTGACCTTTAACTTTAAGACCCCAGTGACCATAGGTTTCTTAGTACAATAAATGAAAGCCATCCACAAAGTTTAGTTAAGGAGCTTACTCCAGAATGTAAGTTAATTTGCCAAATCCTTCTTTTCTTTGATTTACAATGATCATGACTTTTGAACCTTGGATCCAAAAATCAACAGTCCTCTTTGATGCATCATATGAAAGTCTTCTATAAGCTCTTGTCAAGGTATATGGTCTAGAACTAAAAATATTTGGAAAAAAACATTTTTCTTCTTTCAGTCAATGACCTTGGCCTTTGAACTTGTGACTTCCCCAAAACAAATGGTGTCTTTCTTACCCAATGTGTAAATCATCCACAAACTTTAATAGCAGTAAATGGCAAAGTACTAAAATTTCTGTGGAAACCATTTTTCAGTCAGTGACCTTGACCTTTGCCCATTTGATCCTAAAATCAATATGATTCTACCATGCTCCAAGGTAAATCATCTATAAAATGTAGTCTACATTTGTGAAGCATAAATAATCATATTGTCTGGAAGCCAGTTTTCTCTTTTAGTCAGTAACCTTTGACCTCCTGACCCAAAAATTGATAGCCTTCTTCCTTCCCATCAGTGCAAGCCTTCCATTAAGTCTGGCGATTGTAAATTGTGGAGAACTTTAGTTACTGTGTTGAAATGAAACAGACAAGTGGATGAAAAGAAGGACTACTTCAGGTGTTAACAACCTATGGCACATGAGTCAACAGAGGCATGGTGGACTTTTGGAATAGGATGTGGCATTAGATTTAGTATTGTATTCTATGTTCTAATAAAACAACAATTAAATTAAAGGGATTAATATGGCTTGGCACTCAGCATTCTACAATTGAGCAGACACGACACAGCAGTTCTAAAATGCTGCCAATGCCTGGACTACATCATAACATAATAATATCTCTGCCTTCTGATGCATGTGTAATAAAATATGCATATGCAACCTGGACAGAAAAAGTGGTCTGAAGCATGGCAAGACATACACACAAATGTATGAAAATCAAAATATCCAGTACAATGTATTAAAATTTAGAAAGCATTCCCCCACCCCCCATCCCTGCTCCCATACTGAGAATAGTATGTCTCCCATCTCAGGTTCAATCCTAAGTGTCAATGCATATTCAGGAGTAAGTGGCTGTCACTCCAAGGTTGGTGGTTTCTTCAACATTCTCCAGTTGCCTGGGTCATAAGGTTACTTGCTTTACATCTCAGGTAGAATAGTCAAGGTTTCATCTTGGTCAATGCAGGAACACAATATAGTGTTTGGCTATAAAACTTACCATCCTAGAGGAGAGCCCCACATCATAAATACTGCCATTATTAAGTTCATAAATCACCATCATTTCTCATGGTTTATTTTAGACATGTGCATATCTGAATTTTCACTTGGGTGGATTCCATATTTACTTTAAAGATCTTATCAGGAAGGGTCTGGTGTCAGATATAGGTTTTATATTTCCATTCTTATCTCCCTGCATAAGGATTATCCTAAACATGTCTGCACAACATGACATCATAAAAATGTCTTATTTGATATGTTCCTATTCTAAATTTAAGGGTGACCATGCATACTTGATAAGGGAAAGTTCACAAAATCTGAGAGCTTCTAGTTGAAGGTCTGTGAATGTATTTTAGACCTTTTTCAGTACGTATAATGATAATAACAAATCTGTATTTTCAAAAGCAAATATGTACACATGCAAACAGCCAATAAAAGGTTAACTTATATACAGTGGGCCTAGGCAGCATGTTTTATGCCATTTAAAGTATGTACACAAATTCTGAGTAAAGAAAGTATTAAAAAAATAAGTTTTATAAATCGTAAACCTAATTATAGTGTAATTTTTAACTTAGCTAGGACATTTGCAAAAACTGCAGTTTTAAACAAATGAGCAAAAGTTTTAGAAAATCCCACAATCTGCAGGAAATCCATAAGCATGTTCACCATGGGATTTTAAGGTCAAACTCTGGAGCACAGTGAACTGTTTACAGGTCATCAGTATTCCTGTAAATTTAGTCTGTTGATAAAATATCGTTCAAACAATATGAAATTTCAAATTTTATTTATTTAAATCATGACTTCATAATCAATGCATTGTATAAGTTTATTTTGTTTATTATCCCAAGTAGGTAGGTAGGTAGGTAGGTACAGTGGTCTCTGGCTACAAAGCTAATTAGCATAAGATAGCTTCTCTCATAATAGAAATACAGTAATTAATGGATCCCATTATAGTAGTTAAATTTTGTTTTGCTACTTAAAATACAGGTTCCTAAGTCAATTCAGACACACCAGTTTTCTGAAATTATGCTGCCATTGTGACATCATGACTCTCCCAGTGATGATGTGCTGCAGAGAATTGTATATTTGGCTAGTTTTGACAACATTTGCAAAAAGTGTGTTAGAATGGACTTGTGCTTGAAGTGTTTATTCTAAGTGGTGGTTTAATTTTACCAAGTGTTCATCTTTGCCATTAACACTTACAATTGCAACAGTAAAACTACTATTTCAAATATTCTCAAATACAAGGCCATCCATTAATTATAATGTGATTTGACACCATTAAATACCATACTTTTATGCTTTTGGGCACTATGATGATATCTGATATGAGCACTCCTAATTCTAAAATAACCATACCTAAAATTCACTTTTCTGACTCACGTTAACAGTGCTATAAAGGAGTAATGTATGTACATGTACAGTAGAACCTGTCTTGAAAGACCACCTCTTTTGCCCAAAAAGTATGGTCTCTTAAGACAGGTGGTCTCTCATAACAGGTCTCAATGCTATATAATCAATGAATTTTGTGCATTGAGAATGTGGTCTCTCAAGACAGGTTGATCTCATCAAGGTCATATGAGAGTCAAGGCCTGGAGATATGACACAGATTTTATTTCATCAAGGTCATATAAGAGTCAAGGTCTGGAGATGTATAACAAATCTGATTTCACCAAGGTCGTATGAGATCTAGATAGACAACAAAATTTTATTTCATCAATATCATATGAAAGTCAAGGCCTAGAGATATAAAACAAATTTGCTTTCATCAATGTCATATGAGAGTCGAGGCATAGAGATATAAAAACAAATTTTATTTCATCAAGGTCATATGACAGTCAAGGCCTGGAGATATACAACAAATCTGATTTCATCAAGGTTATATGAGAGTCAGGCTTGGAGATGTACAACAAATTTCATTTCATCAATGCCATATGAGAGTCAAGGCCTTGAGATATAAAACAAATTTGATTTCACCAAGGTCTTAGGAGAGTCAAGGTCTGGAGATATACAAAACATCTGATTTCATCAAGGTCATATGAGAGTCAAGGTCTGGAGATAAATAAAAAATTTGATTTCATCAAGGTCATATGAGAGTCAAGGCCTGGAAATTATAACACTCTGACACTGAGTCTGAGGTCGAGTTTCTATCATCAGCCATTGAGAAACAAGCTTTCAAAAGCAGCATAATTTTTGAATCTCTGAAAAAACTCTAAAACTTTATCTTAAGAATTTCAGGATGTCCAGGCCATTTTTTTTTTTTTTTTTGGGGGGGGGGGAATGCAACTGGACTAAAATTACTCATGCCCTCAATTTAAGTTCAATTTAACAACAACAAAAAAAACTGAATTTGTTTTTTGCTAATTTAAGATTGTTCAATAAGATGTCCAGACCAAATTCTGAGTAAACGTTATATCATGCATCTTTAAGCTGCTAAAAATTCCTCACTTGAAAAGGCTATTTTCCTGAAAAAATGCCTTTTAAGAGGTTTTTCCAAGGGTAATCACTTTGATAAATGCAAAGAAGGGACTTCCTATAACATTGTTTGTTGCATAATCACTTGGATAAATACAAAGGGACTTCCTATAACATTGCTCAACTTCCTGTATCTGTGGACAGAAACGTTCTCAAACAAAAATGAGAAAAATTCTATACATAAGGACAGTCTGAATAAAATTCAGATCTACTTATAATAATCAAGCAGATCTGACAGGCACCAATACATATTTCATGTTATGGTGACCTTGGAAGTCCCAGTCAACCTACATTTAGCAACCTAACAGACAGAGCATTCCATTTCATGTTACCAAGGTATAGTTGGCTTCTTTCCTTTTTCATAAATGTGAAATCAGTGAATCAATTGATAAACAGAACATTTTCTGTGTCTTTCAGGTCTTTGTTGAATGGTAATCTTGATTATAATTTTTAGTTAGACTGAAGATCTCCCATACCAATTTGCCATGCCAATATATATGTCAAACTCTCTGTGTGTGTGTGTGTGTATGTATCTATATATATATATATATAAAAGTTTCTTTTCAATATTTTCTGTCAGATTTCTTTTTAAGATTAAACTAAATTAAGATTAAACTAAAGTAAAACTTTAAGATCAAAATTCTTTGGGAACAAATTTAATTTTGGGTTTGTAGTTATTTTGGTTAACAGTTTAGTTAACAGAGGTTCACTATTTTAACCTAAAAAGGACGTGATCATGTCTCCTCATGTACCAGATAATCAATGTTTCTAAAAATAGATATCTCTAATAATCAGAGTTTCATTGCATCTGTAGATGTCTCTATGTTAGGTTTAGTTTATGACATTCTGAAGACCATTGGATGGCCATAGACTCTTGTTAAATTCTGTTTTATGGGATCATTTAAGTGTAAATCTAGCATTAAGGGGATTCCAGTTTGCAGAGGTATCAGCTTAGAGAAGTTTCACTGTACCTTCAGTTGATGAAGGTCAGTCTAACTTAAGCATCACTTTGGGTAAGTTATTTAGGAGAGACGTCAATCAGTCTGGTTACTCTGGTGAATCAAATGGTGTTTTAAGAATAAACAGTGCATCTTTGTGTGAAAAGAAATTTTATCTTTATACATCTCTGTATCTTTTGTACCTTATTGTGTATTGTAGCCTTCCTAAAGTCAGGGATGTTCAACATATTTGTTTTTATTCGTCTCACATTAAATATTTAATAAACTGCACATTGCTTGCAGAAGTAAACAAATATGTCCTGTTACTAAATAAGATTATTCAGTATCAACCTGACAAAGAAATAAAATTTCAAAAAATTTCTGGTATAATGAATTAATTATTACACAATTTGTGTGGTTCGTCACCAAAATAATTTCCCTTTTCATGAGTTGCTTAATGTTTTCACCATCCATGCACACAATACCAAATTTAATTTGTCTACCTCATTTGGTCTTGCTTAATCATATTAACATGGTTTGCATTAAAAAAGTAAAAGATGAAAAGTTTTAAAAAGTGAAAAGAAATTTAAAAATTACTGTAATGGCTTTAAATTTAATTAGATAATCAACATCTAAATATAAATATGCTTAAAAAATTTAATTTCTCTATCTTAAATTTAATTTCTCTATTTTAAATTTAGTTTCACTTTTTTCAGTGCCTATTGCTAAATTGTGCCAAGAAGTTTTTGTTGAAAACTTTCAACTCCGTCAAGTTCTAAATTGTAAAAGAGTGAATTGTTTCTGTTGGCTTGAAAATCCAATCACATCATCCACGTATGTACAGAAACAAGCTAGATGAGTTTAATTTGCATACATTCAGTGCTTTTTGTGTAATTCTTGTTAATGAACTTCTCTGGCTGCCTGTATGCAAATGGATCAATAGACAAACTGAACCAAATCAAGATGTCCCCAATGCAATATTAGAGAGATATCAAATTATTTTTTCCAACAGGTATTTTCAATAATACATGTATAATGAAATTTTGACCCCTGTCAGTCTAATTTAGAACAGCCTTCAACAGTATTCAATTTAATAAAATCAGATCTTCCCAGTCCATTGAGGGGATCTGATGGACACTGATAATAGGTCATGTTCTGTTGATCTTGTTTTTCATCAATCAAATCACAGCTTTCAAATTTCTGAAAGTGATAGACATCATTCAGAAAATGTTGTTACTTAAGATAACTGTCCCTAAACACAAAATGTAAGGCTTTATCTGATAGGCTATGAAAAAATAAGCTGACTGTGAATTCCAAAATCCACCAAAACAATAATTTTTATCAGGGTCTGTCAGATCTCCATGTAGAATGTGGAGATCTGTTTATAATCAGACTCAACCTGTATAATGATATAAAAAGCAATATACTCACATGCACAATGGACAAATTAGATGTGCAAGTATCTAATAGGAAGTTATGCAGAGATTATACCATTATTTCTGTAACGCCCTAATTACTGCCAAATTTTTAGGAATAGTCAATCACAAACAAAGAATACCATATATACTCACTTATAAGATGAGTCCAGCTGAAACTGCACAGACTCAGAATGTGCCAGCAGATCTGGGTCTGTGCCACTTGTTAGAAGTAATCAGTAGAACAAACAGCATAGACCCTGATCTACTGATGCATTATGCCATGGCAGGTCAGGATCTTTGTTGCTTGCAGTTTGACTCAACTTATAAGTGAGTGTATATATATGGTAGGTGATGCCAATCTATTCGAGACAGTCAAGGGACTGAAAAAATTTCCTCTGCCAACAATGTTGTTGCTGTAGGGTTTAATGCCATTTTTCAGCACAAGATAGGCTATACATGGTGGTCAGTATAAATGGTGGAGGAAGAACCCAGGAAAACCCTGGAAAGAACCACCGACCCACAAGAAGCTACAGGCAAGCTTTCTCAGAAACCCATGTTGGCCAAACATGAGACTCGATACCCATGCATACTGAGGTGAGATGGCAATGATCCATAATGGTGAGCACTATAGACCACTCTGCCACTCTAGATCCCCACCTGCAGACAGTGTAATTAATATTGAGGAGTCTTCAGATAGCTGTTTGTAGCTTTACAAGCTAAACTCTGATTTTGATAATATTTTCTTTTAAAATAACAAATGAACTGAAAACCAGTAGTGACTGGTGTTAACAATTCTTTGATCAATTAATCAAAATTAAATTCCCAAAACATGTTAGTACAAGTGAACAGGTGCACAATAGAAATCTTCAATGACAAAAGTTTATAATTATCATTTTTCTCTGAGCTCACAGAAGCGTAAATATGTGACGATGTTTGACACTAATTACTATGTAACACAGTGATGCCATTATGAAGGCAGTAAAACAGAAGTGTCATAATCAAATTTGCATATTTATTAATACAACTAAAACAATAATGGACTTTAGAAGCTAAACATATGAAATAAAATGTATAAATCTGATACATCAAACATACTACTTTTACTGGTCTCTTCGAATCAAAAGAAAATGGAAATTTGACATTTTCATCCAAATGCATTGGAGGGCACATATAATATCCTCTGTTTGCAATTTGAATTTCACAACCAAATGGCCTCTGTCCAGAGTAGATGAATGCCCACTAAATTCTGGATTATGCATGCACTGTAGCAGAGATTAATTAAAGCATCCTTTAATGACAGGTGATCATTATACAGAAGTGTTCTTTGCAACAAATTTAATATTGAAAGAAAATACACCAGGTACATGTATATAGATGTACAGGTAGTTTTAACTTTAGCCATGATATATAATGCAGAATCAAGCCTGACTTCTATTTAGTTCCTATATTACCCAAGATAGTGTACATCATAAACATATTCCCAGTCACAGATGTCTTTGGGATAGGCCAGCATCAATTTGCAAGAAAAGTATAACTGTGTCACACAGTTAAACATAATTCATTTTTAACAGACTGCATATGCAGTAAATGGAAATGTAGCATTTGCTTTCCATCAAAACTATCACGAAATACATGGTCCATCAAATTTTCTGTGACCACTTACATTTTTGACTGACTCATGGATTTCCTTAATTCTCCATTGCTTTATATTGAAAAGTGGGCCACTGACCCATCACAAGGGCCCACTGAATTTCTGAACTAGGGAGATCCCTGCATGGTTGTCATCCACATGTAATGCCTGCATGTGTCAGATATTGTAGATGTTAAAGCCAGACATGCTGGGCATTAACCAAAAAAAACAAAAACAAATATGTGTAGTATATTGTTTAAGTTTAATCCTCACATGTTAGAAAATCCCTGGTACAGAAGTGAGATAAGGATTGGGATTAAGATTTCACATCTCTAAGCCACTCAATTAAATCCACATCTCATAGTCGTGATATGCACTGTATACATGTGTGTGTGTGTGTGTGTGTGTGTGTCCCATGAACTTCACATTATTGGTCCAGGTGTCCCAAGGTGTTGAAGATGTTGGACCATCCTTACCTAACTCTAAACATGGTCATCAGCCTCCCTCATACACTGCAGAATGTTATAAGAAAATTGAGAGCAGCCTTTCAGTTATGAGTGAGTGGGATCAAGAATCCAGATAAAAGATAAATTTTTCCAGACAATGGACAGCTCCCTTTTTATGAGGAATGTTATTTCAGCAGGTCAGCACTTTTTTTTTCTCACCTCTGAAAATAATCTGCTACATGTGAAGATATGGTGCAGGTATTTCTCATGAAGTCGTCTCTGACTGAATATACATGACAGGCAATATATGATATATATGACAGATCTAAACTCACATTAATATTATATCAAATATTGCTTTTTATAAGATAACAAAAAAACTTAAACTTTTCATAAATGGGTCAAATCACACTTTTAGGTTTCCCAAACTTGTTACATACATGTTAAGTGATATGTTCATTGTATGAGACAGGAAAATGTCTGTCTGCTTTCAAGATTGCCAAGACAGATATATCATAATTTTCTCATCATAGTATTTGATGGAACATGCCAAATATTGGTGAGCACAAGCAAAACAAAAAAAACCAATGCAATAGTTTTATGGAACAATCAATGTTGCCTCCAAAAATGATTGCATAGAAATTACTGTATGTGCTCACTTATAAGTCAAACCAAACTGCCAAAAATAAACACCCTGATCTGCCAAATGATACTGTGCCTACAGATCAGGGTTCTATGTGGTTTGTGCTGTTGATTACTCCTAACAAACTGTGCAGACTCAGATCTGCCTGTGTATTATGCAATGACATATCTGGGTCTGTGCAGCTTGCAGTTGTATTTGTCTTATAAGCATGTACATATGGTACTTCATTATAATGCAGTCTCACTGTAAATCAGTCCACTCTATGATTCTCATGAACATCTTTTTAATGTGGAAGTAATTTAATGTGAGTGAGAAGAAAAAGACCTCTGATTAAATCCTTGTGGAATTTTACTGTAATTTTATTATGCATGTTATGTTTGGCCACAACTGTTCTAATACCTAATTTTTCAAATCCTCACAATGGCAATAACCAAACATGATGGAGGTGATCTATTACTTTTGACAGGTGTCGTAGACCTCCATTTTATATGGTTGAGAACACCTGAATACCTCAACCCTGATAACATAAAAATCTGCATCTGATAATTCAGCTTGGACATAAAACAACAGGCTTTCTTCAACTTTTGACATGCAGAAACGAAATATTCATAAATCAATTCAATGCAACCAGATTCCTTTTAAACTAAATGCTTATCAACTCTGATAAAGAAAACCTTCCTTGTGAATAGATGACTCAAGCTTTTGACGAGAGTTGAACGAGATGTTCCCCCAATTTAATCATTATTGTACAGTTTTACATGGAGGGAGACGATATATATCTTAGATCTTTAGTGACATCCATCTTCTATGACAAACAAGACGAGCTGGACACATTGTAGATTTTTTACAAACAAAGAACTCAGACTCTAATCTGGTTCAATCGGCACATATGCCATTTTCGTATTAGCATACCAAAAGGGGAATTAGCATATCATCAAACCTTCTCATCTTCCATACTCAAAAATGAAGATTATATCATGGATGGATTTTATCTTTTGGTTGTGAAGGGGATTTTACTGATAGAGTTATGCCAATATCATAAAGGAAATCCTACATTTTCCTGGCTTCAAATCGTTGGCTTTATCAGAAATGTCAGGTTGTGTTGGATAGAAGTTGATTTGTATAGTTGATAACATTGATTTTATATAATTGACTATGTATCATATTCTTCTATATTAAAATAAGCACAAATTCATGGATGAGATCACTACTGATAAATAAATAATTTTGCTTCATCTCTGCCTGCATTCAGGATGTGTCCGATGATATTGGATGATTCTTATTTATCAAACGTATACCACCAGCATGCTGTGACAGAGTATTTGAATATTTCTCATTTTATTCAGCAAAACGGTGTCTACATAATGCAAAATCCAGACCTATCATTATGACATTAATACACCAACATGGCATTTCAACATGCATAATTGAATGATTATGCAGTTACTTTGCAAATTAAAATGCCACGGAGAGAGAAAAAAAATGAAGAGTTAAAAGATTATATTGTATATTAAATGCTCTCCTCCTATTCTGAAAGTACTGATATCATGGCAGTGACTTGCTTGCTTTCCACCTCTGCAATCCCAAGTTTAAGCACATGCAAGTATGTATTTATCCAATGATAAACCCATCCTGGATGAGAAACTTACCCCATCCACCCCGATTTTTAATTTTGGCAAATACTGACTAGGGATTATTGGTGTGTCTTTTGCAGCACATGCATAACAGACTGGTTTCATTAGACTGAGCCATCTTTAAAGTGTTTTGCTGCAAGATTTTTGGTTATTGATGACACTAAAGCCTGGTTTCATTAGACTGAGCCATCTTTAAAGTGTTTTGCTGCAAGGTTTTTGGTTTTGATGACTCATGGAACGGTACTTCACTTTGTCAAGACACCAGAACACAAGATATATTCGTTGCGAAGAGAAACCAGAAAAAGGACATGTTTGTCCAAAAAACAATCTATAACTCATGGACAAGAAACTACAGACAGCTGCAAGATATCACCTGTTCCATTCTGATATGCAAATGAGGTTCCTAAAACTAGGTAGACCATTAAGTTTGAGATGAATTTGCCCTCTGGCCAAAAACCTAGCTGAGCTGACCTAGATGACTGGCTGAAGTTAGCTGTAACTATCTCTTGTTAAAAAGTAATTTAAATTTTCAACCTTTACTATTTTTAAATAAGACTTAATATTTTGCAAATACCAAACGAAACATCAACTCTCCTCCTCTATTCTGGTCTACTGTAATTACTCACTTATAAGATGAGTCCAACTGCAAGCCTCACAGATCCAGATCTGCCAGTGCATAATGTGCTGGCAGATCTGGGTCTGTGCAGTTGGTTAGAGAAAACAGTAGAACAAACAATGTAAACCCTGATCCGCAGGGACATTATGCCATGGCATATCAGGATCTTTGTTGTTTGCAGTCTGACTTGACTTATAAGTGAGTAGGTACAGTACAGTATTTTGTTTGTTGTGTTTGTGTGTGTGTGTGTGTGATTTGGATTTTTAACATAGCTTTAAAAAATTTTCAGTCATATCACTATGATGTCTGCAATGTGGCAGTTTATAATGATGTCAAGCACTGGGACATCATGCCACAGACATGTAGCATGAGGTCCCATCCAGTCACATTATCCTGACACCAGGCCGACCAGTCCTATCACTAACCTCTTAATGCTGAGTGCCTAGCGAGGAAGCTCCTAGTACCAATTATGCAAGTCTTTGGTATGACTCGACCAGGAATCAAACCCATGACCTCCGTTATCCGAGGTGGACACTCTAACCACTAAGCCACAGGAGTGGTGTTTGTTGTAATTTTATGATGGATAGTGACAAAGATAATGTCAGTGAAACTATATATTTTCGTTATTTACATTTAACTTAATTTGATTTGCAATTTTAAAGTATGAGATTAAAGAAATAAAACAAATTACTGAATTAAAATAAGCAGCAATCCAATCTTTGATTTACTGACAATATATAACTGCAAGTTTTATTAATTCATCTTGCATGCAAATGTGGTTTCATAGAACAAATTTTCGATAAAAATTTTAAATTTGTCTTCTTTCTCTCATTTTCCAAATTTTTGCTTAATTCAAAAAAAGAAAAAAAACACAGAAATACACTAATGTACTTTCACATCTTTTGCAAATAAAATGATGACCTCATTTCTTATTGGATGGTTTACAAAATGTGTACCTGAAATGATATTCTCCCATTTAACAAATTTCAGCTTATGCTCCTAAATTGTACTGGGAACATTATTTGCATAACAACTGGAAACAGCTGATAACTGGTTGGGGTGGGTGGGGTTCAATTCCCATAATATGTTAATCTAAGTTTTGTCTGATAATTAGCTCGTTCCCTGCTTTTGTCACATTTATTAGGCTAGCCTGTTTGTTTTATCAAGTGAGAAATAGTGAAGTCATCCATCCATGCTAGGTTGGTGGTTGGAGTGTTTCAGGTTTCTTCACCACAAAAATTGTGGCTAATTAGAATACCTTATGGCTTTTCTAAAATATTCAATCCCAGTAATATTTACCTGGTAGTCTTATTCAACCGAACCCTCACTTGGGTCTGTGAGAGCTTTGCTGTACAAGGGTTGGGTAAAATGTTTCATTGATCACCATTACCAACAGAAGGTGCTTCTGTAAAATTTCCTTATCTCCAAATTTCTACAGACATTTTCTGCAATCAGTAAAGCCAAAATAATATTGAAAACTTGAAAGGATAGTACTTAACACCACTACCGATGCAGGTAATGTGTCTTAATCAGCCAACGAAAATGTCAATGTGTATTGAAATGTGACACCATCTTATCATCACAATCATGTGAATTGCTTTTCCAATGTTTGGAAAGCCTCATTTTGGTGTTACATGAAAAATTCTGTTTTTTACCAGGTAAAACTTTCATGATGCAATGCAAGTGTCTGGTTGAATGAGGCATGGAAATACTCAAACTGCTCTACAGTGATGTTCTACTAGGCTTGGAAATATGTGAACTGCTCTCTACTGATGTTCAATGAGGTTTGGAAATACTCAGACTGCTCTCCAGTCATGTTCAGCCAGTCTTGGAAATACTCAAACTGCTCTCCACTGATACTCAACAAGGATTAGAAATACTCAAACTGCTCTTCAGTGATGTTCAATGTGTCCTGGAAATACTCAAACAGCTCTCCAGTAATGTTCACTGACTCTTAGAAATACTCCATTTGTTCTCCAGTGATATTCAGTGAGACTTGGAAATATTCCTACTGCTCTCCAGTAATGTAGGTAAACAGTGAAAGAGTTGAGAGCACCATCTGGGAAGCAGTTTTGGATTTACTTTGATGTCATGATACTGAATAAAAACAGGTGAAAATGCTTAAAAATTGGGGTAGCAGGCTTAATGTGAAACATGCGCTTCTCAATGGAGAATTATGGTAAATAGGACTAAAGATCAACTTTCTTTTGCTGGGATGCTATATACTAATGCACTTTAAAATTTCAACAAATAAACATTGTGATCATTCTCTGGTATTTTAAGCACAAATGGAATAATAAATGGTGCTGTCAGAAGATGGCAAAGCTCACCTGCATACATACACAGTTATAGCTCACACTTGCTATTGCCAACACCACTGGAGACTTAGTTATATGTCCAGCCTTGCTGAGGATACTTCATAATTGGAATATAATCAGATTACTTTATTATTAGAACACTTAATAATTGGGATATAATCAGACTAATATATCATTAGGATACTTAATAGTTCGGATATTGCCACACTAATATTTCATGAGGTTACTTAATAGTTGGGATATAGTCACTGTCACACTAATATCTCGTGAGGATACTTAATAGTTGGAATATAGTCAATCTAATATCTTTTGAGGATACCTAATAACTGAACTAATATATCATTAGGATACTTAATAGTTTGGATATAGTCACACTAATATCTTATGAGGATACTTAATAGTTGGGATATAGTCACACTACTATCTCATGAGGATACTTAATAGTTGGTATATAGTCACACTATTATCTCATGAAGATACTTAACAGTTAGGATATAGTCACACTAATATCTTGTGAGGATACTTAATAGTTGGGATATAGTCACACTACTATCTCATGAGGATACTTAATAGTTGGGATAAAGTCACACTAATATCTCATGAGGATACTTAATTGATGGTATATAGTCACACTAATATCTCATGAGGATATCTAATAACTGAACTAATATATCATTAGGATACTTAATAGTTGGGATATAGTCACACTAATATCTTATGAGGATACCTAATAGTTGGAATATAGTCACACTAATATCTCATGATGATACTTGATAGCTGGAATATAGTCACACAAATATCTCATAAGGATACTTAATTTGGGATATAGTCACACTAATATCTCATGAGGATACTTAACAGCTATGATATAGTCACACTAATATCTAATGAGGATACCTAATAGTTGGGATATAGTCATACTAATATCTCATGAGGATACCTAATAGTTGGGATATAGTCATACTAATATCTCATGAGGATACCTAATAGTTGGGATATAGTCATACTAATTGAGAAGATTAATTTATTTAAATTATTTACTGGAATTACAAAGTGCTCAATCTTTTTGGACTAAATCACTATCTTAGGACAATTCTGAATTCATTCAGGGACAGTTTGGATTATATCATGTGATATTGTGATACATCAATACTGTTGGCACATTAGTACAATCGAGGCTACTGGCACATGAGCAAATTCAAATTTTGGAATTCATTCAGAACACCACAGGAATTCATTGGGAATACTCTATAGTCTGGACTTGTGATAGAACTTAAGGTCTATTAGGGATTTAATTTGCAGTACTGTAAGTTCTTTTTAAATTATCCTTTTGTATTATAGGAAAATAAATTATTTGTTGAATTTGACAAAACTTGGGAGTTTTTGCTCTTTTCTAGTCAGATACTTTATATCTGGAATATAGTATGACCAACATATCATGTGACCTACAACAGTAATTATTAATAATATTTAGTACAGAATGAAAACATTCACAGTTACTCTCCCTGACCTATCCTGGTGTGTCTTGAGAATTTGTTGCGTTTCTGAAATTAGTTGAGTATACAAGTACATTTGAATAAAAGCTGAGCACATTATGACTTTAGTGTGGCAGTGCATTTACTTTTTACATGACAACACTAGTGATCTTTACAAATAGGGCAATAATGTAACTCTTATGAGTTAACTCTAAAATCATTTGAATTTTACTCAGTCTCTTTCACAAATTGGCTATAAAAATGGTCAAACCTTGCAGCAAGCACAACACTACATGCGATGTTTCGTCAAAGGCATGGGGTTTTCTTGCGGGTGGTGGTGGTGTGCGTTAGTAACTTGTGAGGAAGAAAGGAAACAAAGAGTCCCTTGATGGGACTCATGCTCTACTGGGCAAAAACATAACAATTTCCAGGAATTCAAATAAGACCATTTCTTCCTTTTAACTAATGAGTGTGGACACCACAACTGATATTATTCTGCAGTAGCAAGCTTTTAAACGAAGCTGCTGCAGAGGACATACTGGATGCCACCATTTGTATTTAGGACAAAATATGTCTCATTAGAAGTCTTTTGGTTAAAACTCTATGTCATATTGATCAGTCATTTAGGGGGAGTAGTGATGTCAAGATTTCCATGACAGCCATATTGAATATTCAACTGTTACCATTTTTATTTAGGACCAGCCAAGTATAATATAAGATTACTGGTGAAAACTCCAAGTTCATATAGTCATCCATTTAGGAGTAAGTTAACAATATTTTCAACACCGACAGACTGGTGGCCATATTGAAGGTGAGTCATTTTCATCAAGGACCAATAGACACCACAAGAAAACCCTGTATCAATCTGACTTTCCTTTTAAAATGACTAGTTAATGCAAGATTTCAAGATGACTACATATTGGACGTCAGATCAACCCACTTTAGGATCAACAAAACATTATAAAGATTTATTTTAGTGAAAACCCCAATGATGATATGACCGTTTATTCTGGAGAAGTATCAATATTTTTAAGCTGGCCACTGTGGCAGGCATGTTAGACCCTATAAATGAATAATTTTCATTTAGGACCAAGTAGACATTATAAGAAGTATTTTGGTGAAAACCACAAGTAAATATCACTTTACGTTCAGAAGTAGTAGCGAAAATTTTTTCTAGATGGATGCTATAGCGACTACATTGGACAATATCGGCAACATTTTCTTTTATCAGATATCATTTTTTATTAAAAAAAATATTTTAACGTAAAACCTCTGTTAGTACGAGCAATCATTCAGGTGGATATGCGATAACAGTATTTTCAAGATTTCGACTGTGTGGCGGTGATATTGCATGTCAGATCTGCACCATGTTTGTTTGAGACCAACTGGATATCATAAGAAGTCTTTTGGTGAAACACGCACATCAACATAACTTCTGTTCAGGAGGATTTGTGATAAGAAGATTTTTTAACATGGCTGCAGTGGAAGCCATACTAAACTTCAGATTGGCACCGTTTTTATTTAGGACCAACTAGACATCGTAGGAAGTCTTCTAGTGAAAACCCCATGTTGATAATGACCATCTATATATGAGGAGTAGCGATAACAAGATTTTCAAAATGGCCACGTTTGAGGCCATAATGGATTTCAGATCGGCATTATTATCTTTAAGGCCAATTAGACTCAAAAGAAGACTTTTAGTGAAACCCCATGCTGATATGGCCATCCATTCAGGAGAACCAAACAGGGGATCAATGCATAAAGTTTAATGGCAATCTTCCAACTAGTTCAAGAGGAGTACTTGTGCAAACGGACAGACGCATAACGGACGAAAGACGACGGACCATCCCATAAGCTCATCTGGTCTATGACCAGTAGAACTAAAAATAAGTTTGAAATTAAGTCTCCGCGGGACAACGATCTGTAAGATTTCAAAAGCTGAAATGAGACTCTAAAACTATGGACCTGTACAACACACACACACACACACACACACACACACACACACCATATGTCTGTCGCTAAATGTTGTGGTCTATCATGATGATGTACCTCATTATGCTGATGTCCCTCATATTCCAGATTTGGCCATAGATCGCATTACATTGACAAAAATGTTGATTATCTAACTTAATCCGCTTCTTACTTACTTTTCGTTCTTGTTTCACAAGCACCAAATGTAATGAGATTTCACATCATAATATACTAAATTTTTGTGTTTTAATGATATCACAATATAGGCTTATTGGAACATTTTTGTGTTTTAATTATATAACAATATAGGCTTATTGGAACATTTTTGATTATCTAACTTAATCCACTTCTCACTTTCTTTTAGTGCTTGGTTCACAAGAACCAATTATAATGAGATTTCACATCATTATATACTTATAACGCTTTCTCACATATAACGCGGGTTTCATACCGCTGTCAATGTGTTAGAGGAAGTACCATCGTATTTAGCTGTGTATATTACACGCCAAGAAAATGTAGACTGAGTAGATCAGGATCTACACTGTTTAAATCATAAGCTATCTGCGTATTATAAAACATATTCTTTCACGCTTCATTCATGTCTTTGAGTTTTGCTTCTAAGAAAATATTCATAGTACGTTCAAATACACATGCCAACTACATGATTGTTTAAGCTATCTCTTGTTGTATCGACAATTTGTGCAATTTGTAATCAAGTAAATTTGTTTTTATCTGTATTATTTTATATCTGAGACACAATTTGTTTCTCTGCCTCTGAAATGTCTTATTGTTTTCCCAGAATTCGACGAGTCGTTAAATCGCCTTTAATAAAAGAGATTTTCACAGTGGTATCAATTATAGGTTTAAATTATTGACAGCACCGAGCTTTTGAAATTTTCCTGTATTTTCATCCAATCATAAGCATCTTTTCGAAAATATGCCCACATCTGTTTAGCTTATTTTAAGAAACAACCGATATTTTGAACTCAAAAGCGTAATAAAACTTCTGAAAGATTATCCGCGTTATTTTAATTGGTATAACGTATGACTCGAAATTCAAGGGTCCCAAGTTCGATACCCGCCCAGAACAGCCGCGGTTCGCTGATTCAAACTTTCCTTGGGAAATGCACTTAGCCTCCAATTTCCGTATCATAAATTTCCAATAATGTACCAAAAATTACGTTAAAACCCAACTAATCAACTGACTAGATAAAATAACCCAGAAAGAGCACGAATAACATAACTGTCATTCTAATCTCACCTCTGTCTGCGTGGGTTCGAGTCTCAGGTTCGGCCAATGTAAGCATGTGAGAAAATTTGCCAGTAGCTTCTCGTGGGTCGGTGGTTCTTTCCGGGGTTTTCCCAGATTCTTCCTCCACCATTTATACTAGCCGCCATGTATAGCCTATCTTGTGATGAAAATGGCATTAAGTCCTACATCAACAACAACTGTCACTCTAAAAAGATAATGCCTGAATAATGTGGAGACTTTATTGTAAAAAAATGTAACACCCTTATGAGTAAAGGAGAAAAATCGTGAAGTAAAGGACAAAAAAAAAAAGACGATTTACTTCCTCTAAATGAAGAATAAGCACTCAGACTGTGGATAAACAAATTAAAATCTGATACTTCGAGTGTAATGGAAATGGAGGCCATGAAATAAAATTGCATTGATAGGGATAGAGAGTTTGAGAGACGCAAATCAACCAATCTTTGTTAAGACCCCTCCCCCTCCACATTCCTAAAACGAATATAAAATAATTAGACTATTCTCCCCTCTAGATATAATATCCATGCTATGAACTGTAACGTTTATTCATACTATCATTTGATCCATATATGTCATAATGAAAATGTCACAACGGAAAACCAGTCACATTTTCAGAATTAAAGATATTATCTTGAAGATACACAAAACAGATAAGCCCCTGCCACAAATTGAATTCAAAACACACTTCTCAAACACATAAATTTGGCATTGGAAGACAATGTGTCCATTATTTCCACAGTATACAAAAATATATACATATAGCTCCAAACTCCACGTAACTGCACTAAATCGACCTCAAGTGATATAAAAATGCTTCAAAGATATAAAAAAACGAAGGTCATATGATTCTGGTTGGTCTTAATCTTGATTGTATGAACCTAGTCGAAATCCAAGATTAGCTGCTCCTCTTGCAGGTTGTAAATACATGTTTCAAAAGAAATCAAGATTGTAAGTTCCACTTTTTTTTGTCTCACGCTTGACACCAAGGTAAAATGAACTTGTTAAACCTGATCTCTAGCCTGGAAAAATAGTTTGCGTTCACTCTGGTGCTGATAAGCATCGCAAGAACAATGCTAAGAAATGTAGCACCATACATATATCTCCACTCTACTGAAATTCCATTTTCTCCACTCTACTGAAATTCCATACATTGTGCAGCAAAGCCAAATATTAATTTAATTAATTAATATGATATAGCAAGGTGAAGGCGAGGTTTTTACTTTTTTTTTTAATTCTGGTCTTCTGGACCATCCAATGCTGGGGAAAATATTCGCTTTGATGTGTTGCTTGTCCTTGGTGAGAAAAGAAAAATGAAATCTCTAAAGAAAAATATCAGCCAAATTACCCTCCCTTCTTCTCCAAACAAGAGTCCCTAAAAGGGACTGACGGCCAACTCTACGAAAAAAAAATCAGAAAATTAAGATAAAACCATTTATTCTTTATAAATGCTTAGTGCTGAAACCATCTCTGGTATTCTTGAGCGATACCATTTTCAAATCAGCCGCTGTGGCAGCTATACTGGATGACAGATCAGCACCATTTTCATTAATGACGCACTAGACACAATTAGAAGGCTATTTGTGAAAAATACTGTGACAATATCATCATCCATTCCGAAGAATTAGTGATAACAAAATTTGTAATATGTTGATTGTGGCAGCCATGATGGATGCATGGGTTGCAGTTTTCATGTAGGACCAAGAATATGACATGAGTTCGTGTGTCAATGGGACCATAATGGAGCAGTGATAATATTTCCAAGATGACAAACATGGTGCTCAAACTGGATGTCAGATCATAGTCATTTTCAGCACAAGAAGTCTTCTGGTGAAAACAACCAATGACGATATCATTTTCCGTTTAGAACAGTAGCGATTAGATTTTCAAGATGGCTACCATGACGACAATATTTGAGATCAGATCTGCACAATCTGCGTTTGAGACCTACTACACACCATAAGTCTTCCGGTGAAAATACTGTGCTGATTTGACTCTCCAATAAAAACGAAAAAGCAATACAAAAGTTTCAAGATGGCTGCCCTGGTGGCCATATTCCCCCACCCCTCTTTCCGGGTAATGCTACCTTTAGTGACATACAGCCAATACTATTTAGACCAGAAGAAAGTGTTGGATATAATATGTAAAAACCTAGTTATATATTTACACACAGATGACGGTTACCACATGTTGGTGATTTCAACAATGTCTGTTAAAATATAATGCAGCAGCTATGAATACAACATGTAAATGCATTTATTAGAAAACGTATTGGCCAATAAACTGCAGTGACGATCACGAAATTTATGGGAATGTACAGATATATAGGAGATAGCTTAACTTTTCCACATATGATGAAAAGAGATAGCGTTTTTCTTAACAATTAAGAACAGCTGGTAAAAAAAAAAAACATTAAAAATCATTAATTGACAAAGATGGTGTACAGGTAGAGTCATTTTGGAAATGGAAGTGTCGTCAGTCTGCGTCTCCCTGTAAAGGAAGATCAAAACCTTGGCTGGATGTGCGTGATACAAAGCAACTTCCAGCCTTTTAGGTATAGCGTAGGCACAATTACCAACAGGTAGACTGGCATTTACCTGTGTATGATGCGCTAGAAACTCAAAACCTAAACTGTTAATTCTATGAGGATTCCAACTGGAGGCAGATCTAGAATTACTACTACGTAGAGTGCTGGTAGATCTGGATATATTATTTTTACATTTAAATGCGGGCTATATACAGGTAAATAAGGTACATTATGTTCTTACCTTCAAAGTACACACTGGTATTGTGAACCATTTGTCTATCAGCAGGTTTTAGCAATGTTAACCACTCTCCGCCCTCTTCCATCACTTTAATGAACGCAAATTCCCCCGAGGGACCCTGAAACTAATTGTGTATAATTATGTCACACGTAGAGTTCAAACTAAATCATATAATGAAAAGACTCTTGCCAAATTGTTCTACCTTTACCATGTAATTTATATTATATGTTCTTTTGCTTTTTCATGGATGTTAATTTATCAGCATTTTTAAAAAAAAGTAACTTTGGATATTCTGTGTTGTAGGTTCATGTAGCTCCATGTATATTGCAATAAGCTATAGTAATAGATACATGATGCCACACTCTGATCAGAAGTGAACCCCTTCTGGTGCATGTACCGTAAAAGTTACATATTACCTCATGCATATTAAATAAATAAAATTCAAACAGTCTAGTTTATTTTTTTCAAATATGTCAATACGTCACTGATTCAATGCTTAACCATATTATGTAAATACTGTGACATAAAAATATCCACACTGCTTTCAAAATACTGTGACATAAAAATATCCACACTGCTTTCAAAATACTGTGACATAAAAATATCCACACTGCTTTCAAAGTTTTGAAAACAGAACATTATTATCAGGTTTAGCGTAGTATCCTATCAAAATTGTCAGCAACTTCATTAAAAAGTTCCATTTCCTCTTTAAACATATTTTGATGAAAATTGTTATATGGCTATTTCGAAATAGCCACGCTTTGGCTTGACTGAACTCCGAGCTATTGTCATATATTTGATGTTCTTGCACATGAAATTTGTACAGTTGTGTTACCATATTTATGTTAGATATCGCGAACACAACTGCGAAGATAGATCCAGATTTGATATCGCTCATTGCATAGGCAGTTCATAGTAAATGCTTTTCGCTTTAAGTCAAAAATGGAATTTACAGTTTGGCTCTATGTTAAACGCAGCTGAGTAAACGTTATTCACACAAACATTGTATGAACGCAAAATTAAAACAAAATTTCAATAATTACCAATTCACCCACCCACCTATTATACATACATGCATAAGTGTCCCCACCGACCCAACAATCCTCCTTCTAGCCCCGTATCGTGGCGATGGATCAAATTCCGGAACTATTGTGCAGACCTATAGACTGCATCCAATCATATCCCTAAGTTTAAGTCTCTGTCTCAAATGGTGTAAGGAGAGTTGCTCGGCACTTCTCACGTATGCACGCACATTCTGGTGGGCAGTGTGATATAATTCCTACCACTGTTTTGAAAGCATGGGGATAATAAACCAGATAGTTAAATAATGGGTTATTCTGTAATTGCTGTTAATTGTAATATTATAAAGTGATAATTGGATAAGCGACAGTCAGGTTTTCAAGACTAGATTGTGTACTATATTTTCTTTATACAAGATACACCCATTACGTTATAATCCAAACTGCTCAGAACAATGTCAGTTAATCCGCGAATTGTGTAATTTGGAGCAATGTTGAACCATAAACAGATACATTATGACAGATTCACTACGTGACAGTCATATGGCAAATCCACAGACGCTGGAGTCACATGACCAAAGGCACCAAAATACTGCGAACGAACTAAGGGCATTCGACATCGATGGAACATCTGATTATCCACCGATGTATCCCGATAATTCGAAATGGCGACGGCGGGCGGGTTGTGATTTCCCTTGGATTTATAAGTTGTCAAACATCTGATCTGATACGGAATTATATTGTACCGATGGCCGAAAGGCTTCTTTAACCGACCGCAACTCAAAAGCCGTGAGAAATAACGGTACGCGTCTAAAAACAATCGATATGTGAACTGATGTGTTGAAGAAAAATCTGTATACAGTAATTGCAATGTTTCGTGGAAAGGTGAGATCATACCCAATCCACCAGCACACAAACCATGTATGTGAGCTGATATAGGGATAGAAGCTTGCAATTGTGGGTACCAGCCAACTCGGCGGAAAAATTATTTTAACATCTAAAGTCAAAATGATGTGAATAATTAATGACAATCAATTATCATATCAAAGCGCATTGCAGCCAAATACATCCATTCGCCAGGACTAGAGATCATAAAATTAGGAACTTGAGTCTGAGATTCAGTTTCCACTATCAGCCAGCAAAAAAAGAGTTTTCAAAAGGAACGTCAATTGTTATTGGTCGAAACAAAATATGAAAGTGAAACCAATAGTTCTGTAAATTTCTGGTCGTGTGTTCAGACGCCATACCAGGAGTTATAAAAAAAATGCGATGCCGACACAGTATTGTGTGGACACGTGGTGGAATGGATGTCACTACCTTTTTAGGCTTCGATAGTCTTGCCTCAGCCTCGCATCGACTGTTCGTACCATATCAACCAGGACTGTACACAGCGTTCTTATTTAAAAATAGAGTATCAAGATCCACGACCAGTTTGACTTTGACTGTACCAAAGTCTTCTTTCAAAGTGAGTTCCGCGACCCATAACAACCTTTTGGTTCCCACAAGACGTTTGAATTCGGTTTTAAAAAAATAAGCCCTCTAGAATTGAGATCCAGTGAAGCAATTACATAGTATACATCAAAGAACAAATAATTCTGAAAAACAGATGTCTAACATATATTTGTACACTATTTAAAAGGTGTACCAAGATGACTCGGTTGAGCGCCGGACTCGTGATCCAAGGGCCATGGGTTTGATACCCACTCATGTAAGTTACAGTCGGGCTGGCTCAGTGTGTCCGAAGGAAGGCACTCAACCTGATTAACATATCCCCACTGTTATACATGAAGATCAGACAGCGACCGCTGAGGTGTCATGTTCTGGTAACCTTCTTTATTACCATAATTGCCAATTTTATCAGCCAATCAAATGAAGTCTGTGTGGAGGAAGAGCATGAATGTGTACCGAACAATCTGATTCACTTTCAGATTTTTGAAAGGTGCATTTCTATTGGCTAATTCAAAGGTCACCAGAACATGTCCCCTAACCGGTCGTCGTCAGATCTTCACGTAGGAAGAGGAGATCTGATTTTAAACAGATTGGAAAGGCACTTATCCACCATTTCATCGGCATGATATAGTCAGTAATGTGTTTCAAATGCTGCTTCAGCAAACAAAACAAACAGCTCCAAATATGTCGATCTTTTATTTATTTACATTGACTGAAATCAAAGAATTATTTAAACTTTAATTGTATTTTATAAAATGTTGGTCGTATTCGTTATATTTTAGAGTACAGGTATATATTATGGTACAATTACTCGGTTGCTTAAAATAGTACTAGCTGTATCATTATTTCTTAAAAAGAACCTGCATACTTTTTCTCACTTAATGAAATATAACAGACCAAAGTATAGGTCTTAAAGTTTTATTTTATGGTTTTAATAATCTTAAATAACCAGTAATTTATCTCAAAGAAGAATAACAACAAACCAAATATGGTTCCGAAACCTTTTACTATGAGGGTTTGAATAACCTTAAATAGTCTATACTTGCTCACTTTAAGAAAAATAACAACATACCAAATATGGGTCTTTACGTATTATTTTATAATTTGAATAACCTTAAATAATCCAAAACTTTGCCAGTTAAAGAAATTCAACATGCCAAATATGGGTCTGAACGCTTATTTTATGGTTTGAATAATCTTGATTAACCCAAAATATATTTAAAAAAAAAACAACAAACAAACAAGAAAACCAAAAACACCCATATCAAATATGAAATCTTACTAAAATATGATTGACAAAATATAAGTCTGAACTGTTTATTTCATGATAAGAGTGAAATGTCAGTAAAATCTCCACAAGCCAAGTGAAAGTCATTCATAAAATTCGGTACCTGTAGATGGTGGAGAACTCGAGTTGTGTGCAGAAACGAAGTAGGTAACAGGGAGGTACTAACACTATGATATTACGCTTGTATGACCGTCGTACAAAAATTAACACATTATTTGAATCTGAAGTAACCTTGAGCCAACAGCTAAGATTGAATTAAATTAAATTTAGCATTGCTTGACAGGTTATAATCACTAATGCAACAGACTGGCGTGTCAATTAAATGACATTATCCAATTGCATTTTTTCCATGAATGTCAATAAATAATTTTGTCCTGTTTTCAATAGACTGTCTTATAATCGAGAGTAAGTTTTACAAGAGGTACAAAATACTGTTATTTTTTTAAATGTTAAAATAAAATCTTCGATCGTTAAAATTCAACTCGCGGAAAACGTTAAATCTGTCTTTCCAAGGCAAAATTGCTCAAATTTTCTTATGCGAACACAACCGATATTTCATGCTCGTTAATACGAGATGACGAGATCTTCGTGTGATATTAGACACTTTAAACTACTGAATTCAAAACAGGGCATCCGTCTAATCGTTTCTAACATACTGTGGTCTCTGTTTGAAAACAACATTTCTACATTTAATGTAAAAGTTTAAACTTTCATGTTTTGGGGCCTGAAAATTCCTCGCAAAAGGACCTTAGTATTATAAAAGATTCTCATGGAGTAGAAATCCAATAATTTTGAAATATATGAGTTTGAACATGCTATAAATCTTGATATATATTAGAATGTCAGACATATCTTTATCTACCGGCAAAAAAGTTAACTCTAAGGTAAAGCTAAATTGAGTGAGCTTGTGGTTAAAAATCAAAGTTATCTTCTGTAAACTGCGCTGGCTTTTTGATGGTACAATCTATCTAAACAATCAATCTACTTTATCTTTCTCGCTGAATGTGGAATTTTAATCAAATCTTGGTACCCATCAAACTTACCTTCAAAACGAAAGCACATTTGGTTTACTAGTTAGTACTCAGAAACATTGGCCAAAAAGCTGAAACATGTAAAACAACTCCTATCTTATTTCTCTTTTGAAATTCAGATTATCTACTCTGTAATCCTTTGAAAAGACCTCATGGGGAATTACATCTGATATATAGTTACAGACACTGAGTAAAACTGAGTAAAATACACCCAAATTGATAAAAGTTTGATATATCAAAAAGTTAAAAGCTTAATTTCATCTGTAACAAGAATAAATAGCTTTGAAGATTCAGAAATATTAATCTAAACTATATATATATATATATATATATATATATATATATATATATATATATATATATATATATATATATATATATATATATATATATATATATATATATGGATGATTTCTAAATGGAAGAGATTACGTCCCAGCACAAATACAATTAAGATATGCACGTATCAAAACGTTCTGCCTAACACTTAGAAAAACCGAATAGATAATTTTCTTTAAATAACACTACCTATCTCTATGAACTTTTTCGGTGCAGGGAGCAAAAGCACGATATCTAAATATCACACTTAAAGACTTGATAAAACTATCCAATGTTTGATAACACCGTATCAAAACGTGAATGTACCATATTTATCAAACCTTATCAAGGCTCGCAACTCTTGGTCAACTTATCTTCGCAGTAAAGCTTGATATGTGCTGGAATTTTATCTGGCCTTTGTGGGCTTATCCATTTCTGGTAGGTAAGAGATAAGCTCAGCCGCCCAAAAGAGTCTACTGTCATATGCGCCAGAGGCAGAGATCAGACCGAACTGTAGCCCACCCCTCCTCGATCGAAAGATATGTGCAAACCACTGATACCTTGCACGAAAATAATCTTCCGATTATGCCTAACAGCTGCAGAATTATTAAAATTATCAGTCTTGCAACTTGGAAACAGTTCGTCATTCGACAATCATCAAAATCTATCTGCTATGGTGCTTTCCCTTGGAATGCTTCAAAGTTGATATTTTTCCGGCAAGAAATTAGACGATAAAAGATAGATTACTTGTATTTCATTGGCGGATGTCTGTTACAAGTTAAAAGATTTACCACCTTTTGAAATCTCACCTGTGAAAACAATTAAAGACACTCTACATACGATGAGGGGCTGGGGTCAGTTTGTAAAGGTTAATACATATTTTCATAATAAATCAAGATATCTTTGTCCTCACCTTAATTTCAAAAACACCTGAATATAAAGCAAGATAAATTTATTTTAGTGAATAACGAGATTCTTCAGTTGTTTTAGCAACAGTTTATTTATTATCTGATATACTTATTAATAATGCATTTGTTGATAAGTATAATTTCATCTTCAGAAGCTGCGTGTGAAATACATAAAATATTCCCAAAAAATATTGAGATCTGCAATTTTATGAAGAAATTATAGTTCTGTAGGACTGTATGTGTTTCTAGACACACAGACAAACACTTCCGAACTTTTGTGCCATCTGATGGAAAATGGTACTTTTTTCCATTTTCTTAGTGCAGTAGTCATGAGGAAAGCACAAATATCTACAATTAGAGTTAGTTCAACGGGAAACAAAATAATAATAAAAAACACGAGTTCTATAAGAAATGTTAGTGAATGCACTGAAATGACTTTAAAAAAAACGAGTTCCAACAATATCCGTGTGACTTTATTGCAAAGAGATTATCAAATAATTAAAGAAATAAACGCAAAAGATGATCTTTCTTTCACCAATACATGCTAGTCTAGTGTTCAAAAATTACACAATAATGAGTCACATGATGATCAATTTTCATGAAATTGATACTTTTAATCTTAAATCTTCCTGACAACTTTCTCAATTTCGGTTTATCTTTTTTCTTTTCTTCCTGTAACAGCTGTTCAGGTTTTCAAAAAACTACACACGATAGGGAATAATTCGTGGTTATCGAGTTTGAGATGCACCCATGATAGTTTTATCTGATCTCCGCGTTTCTGTGTGTAATGAAAATTGGTTTTGACATTAAATTGATTCGACATAGATTTAAACTGAACGAATTTTACTATGGGCTCTTAATTCTTCAAAAAGGTACTTTTTCAGCACTTCCATAATTAGAAATAATAAATGCAGATTATTTAATATCTTAATCACAGTATGAATTTTAAAAAAGTCACTAGAAAAAGCAGGCTTACAGAGGGGATGATTTAGGGAAGTTTCGTAACCTATATATTGTTTATAACACAATTTTATATTGTACAGAATATCGTATAAACATTATTAATATCTTATATATTCAACGAGTTATTTTGCAAAAATAAATTAAATTATGATATCTATGGAAGGTACGATATCGGTTAAGATTTACGATCTATAAAATAACTCTGTTCTGGAGTTATCTCATGAAAAAGCTATACGAATTTTAAGAGATATCAAGGGATTTTAATAAATATTAATTTGGCTTGAAATATCTGTAGCAAGCATCATTTTGGCCTGAATTGCGTAGAGGGTCTGCGCTTGCTTTGCACTAATGCTGTAGTATCCGGTTCAATACCTGGTTCCAACACGTTGGGAGGTATGTGATCGTTGATTACCTCCAGGGTCTCCCGTTTACATTACTTCCAAAACCGCCTGACGCGAAAATAAGCGTCATTGCAAGATTTCAAGCAATCGATGCGCCGTTTATGCTCGCTTAAAAATTTAGTCCAGCTGACTTATAAGCGGCTACGGACGGTAATACACAGTTGTAACGCAATCAACTCCGCTTATATGCATAGCCTCGGGACCGGACCCAAGCTATGCATATGAACGGAGTATGCATTTAAGCGGAATTCATTTATATTTACAATGTAAAACGAGGCCATACTTTCGCTATGCACTTAAGCGATCTATGCAATTAAGCGATATGCATTTAAGTGGAGCCGACTGTGATCACGTTTTTATTAGTAATTTTTTTCTCTTACACTCCTTCCCAAAACGCACCATCTTTGAGAAACTGATTAGCGTGTCATGGTCAGATTCAACATTTAAAAGTCACTGCAAATCATGTCCCAACGTCAGACATATTTAGCAGAATACACGAGCTGCACGAATATACACAAACACAAGCATGCTCATCTTCTCTTTATCCTCGCTCATTAAACTGATTCATTTAATGTCAGTGTAAATTTTTAAACAATTTTTGTCCAATTTGGTTTCCTCTAAGAAACCCCAGGGGAAGAACTTAAAACAAACGATGCTCTTGCACAGTATTATCGAATACTCATTTTGTGAACCATGTCTCGTGAATTTTGACTCGGGGGGGGGGGGATCTGAAACGTGTTACGTACAGACCAAATAGACAGGCATAATGAATGTACCGCAATATCACTCATGCGAAAGCGCGGGAACAATAAATATAAACATATATGTCTGCTAGCATTACAATGACTAATATTAGGATGTGCAAATTATACCTTTTGTGACTTTTCGATCTTTCTCTTTTCATCCTACTGACTTCTCCTTTTCTTAGATGTACTAAGTCTACGTGTACCAATGTGTCGTTAATATAAAATAAAAAAACAACCAATCATTCATTCATTCTTTCATTCTGCTAGCCTAAATGTAACACTTTCATATAATCTTTTGGTAACGAAAAGTGTTTATTAAGTTGCAATAGGCAATCTACCTGTAAAACAAGTTGTCCCGGTTTGATGGAACTAAGGGACACTAACTCTCCCCTGTAGGGTCCTATTGTACTCCCTTTTTGAAGAGCAATGTTGGTTAGAATACTCCACGCAATTCCAGTCTGAACAAATTCACTTTCTTCTACTTTTCTCAAACTTAGGACGTCTGATGGAAACAAATTGTTCTTCCATATTCCATTGGGAGAACTTGTACTGTTTTCATACGGAGAAGTTGCTCCCCTTGTTCCTTCCACGTGGCAGTGTACTATATTTTTTATATCATTTTGTTCCCTTGGCTTATTTTCTTCGTCACTTGATAAGGAAGTATTTAACTGGTCCATATTTTCCTCCACTTTCTTTGAGTCCAAGTGATTGGCCATTTCTGAATCAGACCCATCTTCACCCGCTTGCCCTGAAAAGTTGAAGAGAAAGAAGATGCAATATATATATATATATATATATATATATATATATATATATATATATATATATATATATACACACACACACACACACACATATATATACACACACACACTCCCTGTAAGGGTTACACACATACATGCCAATTAATGTAACCTTTTATAGACCCGACTCATATGTTTCGATTTTAAATCTGTGTCATGACAGGATATGATATTACACGTGTTCCAAATCTTGTTATTTCATAAACGGCTAAGGAACACGGTCCGTTAATGTCGCGTAAGGTTCTGTTTCAAAGATGATCACTGTGAAATACTGAAGCAGTTAGCTTTATTTTTTTAAAAGCCAAAAAAACAAAAACGATTGTATAGCTAAGGGTACAAGCAATCAAAAATCACTTTAAAACTAATAGGCAGCTATGCATTTTATTGCTCTAGTCATAGCTGAATATTTATCTTCCAAGTACAAATTATTAGAGGAAACGTTTCCTGTCACTAATTGGGGAAATGTTTCCCGCCATACATTGGGGCAAAGGTTCCCTGTCACTAAGTGGGGAAACGTTCCCTGTCACTAAATGAGGAAAAGTTTCCAGTCACTAATTGAGGAAATGTTCCTTGTCTCTAACTGTCCATGAAACAATAGCTGAATCAGGATTTAAGTCATCAAATTTGTGCAAATTAAATATAGAGATTCCTCTTATGAAATCACAAAAATGCGGTTGATTGAATTTTTGTTTTGCCAGTATGACGCAATTATTGCGGTCACATTGGTTTTCCGTAACAGACAACAACAGCAGCCAATTGACAGCGGGTTGTAATCACTGAAGACTTCCCCAAGTACTGTATATAGGATAATTTTATCACTTTCTTTAGTGTCATTATTATTACGATAATTACGATTGTTGATAACTGTTTTTTTAAATATAAATAATTATTTCATAAAATACAAGAAGTCTCAACTAGGTCATTTTACGTCATGTCTCTCTCAGAGTTCACAGAGATATCATACACCTTGATAAAAAGTGATATTATATCAAATAAGTCCTAATGTAAAAATCATGTAATTTCGAGCTGCACACCGAGCATTGATTTACAGATGGAAAATATCTGATCATTCTTTGACGTAACACTATTTAACATTTGAAATGACATTCAAAATGATATCATATAGAAAAAATTCGTAATGTTTGGAATACCGCGTAATGTGTTATTTACACGCTTTTACATAATAATATTTACTCTTGAAATGAGCGTTACACTATACACACATATGCCATGTACTGTGTGTGTCTCACAGTTTCATAACAACATTTTGACAATTTTAAAAGCATTACCATCCGACACTTTAAGACTGGTATGTCTTTTTACTACATTAATTTGCTTATTTCTTTAAAAAAACCTAGCGATTTTCGTTATTTGAATAATAGAGACCTCCCTTTGTGCCTTTTAAATAATATTTATGAAATTCACTGAAGAAGTTTAATGTCTAACTTGTCAATGCTCATAAAAGATAAAAAATCAACTCGTTTAACAAGTTTTATTTAAAATGAGCATTCATCTAGGAAGGACTATTTAACATTTTGTAACCGATGTTAAGAAAACGCTAAACTAAATTAATTAACTTCTATTACATGATTCATGCCACATTGTCATCAACTGTATTACATTACAGACTTCATGAACAGTACTTAATATGATACAAGTTTTGTAGAATAGGGTTCGCATTGTGAACCTTCGACCTACGACAAGACGACCAAACTTGACCAATAAGCTCTAAAAATGTAAAACTAATTACCTTTCTATCTTGATTTAAGATATATGACGCTACACTGTACATAAAGTAAGTTATGATGACAGTAACAAAGGTTGGTAAAATTATTCTTTATGGACCAACCACATAATCTTCGGCAGGGGAATAGAAGAGAGCTAAGAATTTCATTCCAACCCAGATATTTCTTTTGTTTCCTTTTATCTCAAGATAATTTATGTCAACTTATATGATGGATAGAATAGGTTATTTACTTCTTCAAATCTGAGCAAGAGTAGATTTTCAAGCTATTTATGGTCCGAAACTGTATCCCCCCCTCCCCTTAAGGACCCTAGCAACCCAGTGGCAGAACTTTGTGACCTTGGCCCAAAAAGAATACAACACGAAGAACTCTTGCTTTTCGTAGTCCCGTGGCCGAGATAATATTAAGAAACTGATAAACTAAGGTCAGCACACAATTTCTGCCTAGATGGCGGCATTGCGGCCCTTTTGCAATGCTGCCACCTTCCAAACAGTGACAAAAACTAATTTCTTCTAACAGGTATCCGCCCTTGTAAAGCGTACATCATTTTTTTTTCCCTCTGGCGTTTGAAATATAGTATTGCTCTCAAAAGACTTCCTCGTAAAACTGGGACTTCGAACAGATGTGACGACCCGTCACAAGCCGGCATTGATGATGAAGATCCCATGTTAAATCAAAAAATGTTAATTATTGTTACCATAAAAGATATCTCTCTAAAACCAAACAGTCCCTATTATGGCAGCTAATCCGGTAATAGTCAACTAAAATCTTATCAGATTTAGTCACACCCGTAGTGAAATTGGCCCTTATCAAAATTCTGGTGATAAATTATTCATAACCATAAGCCCGTCATTCATTCCGTATCTCCAGCAAACTTTTCTTATCTGCAGACAAACGCGGCACATAAGATGAAGATTGATTATGATACCTGACCCCTTTTCCCAATATTCCAAAATAATAATCATTGTTAAATATATGCAACAAAAGATAATCGCCTGATCAGCGTAGCGTTCTATTACAATTTCAGATAGCTATGATATGGCGGGCGATATGTGGGTCCAATGATAATATAATAAATCATATTGACATGGGGAGTCGGGGTAGCTTATCTGGGCTTACCGTACTGAGCCACAGATTACGAAAGCAACCATCCAAATATGCAGTTTAGATGGCGAAACAAATTTCCAAAATACGATGGAGTCATAGCTGTTCTTTGCAAAATTTATCATCATTTATCAAAAAGTATAATGCATTCACATAATCTCTCTCTCTCTCTCTCTCTCTCTCTCTCTCTCTCTCTCTCATCACAACAACGGTTTCGATAGACACAATGTCTGGCCTTTGGATAGTGTCTGTATTTTTCATGTTTTAAACTTGTTGAAATTTATACATTCTCTTTGACTCACCTAAATTCATACTTTCATAGATTTTCATAAAACCTTTTAAGCCGTTTGATTCTCAAGAAATTGTAAGATTTCTTCAATTACGTTAGTCTATTCTGGGATATCCAAATACACAAAGTTAATGTCATTCCCCTCCCCCAACAACAACAACAACAACAACAAAAAAGCACACCCCCATAACAAACAAACGGAACTATATTGGCAACAACTATGGGCTAAGTATGTCAACAAAGACATTATTTCACTTCAAAATAAATTGATTCAAATTATCATTCGTTTTCAAGATATTTACTAGTGATGCAGTATAATAGGGAAATAGCCAGATCACGTGAGAGAAAAAAAAAAAGAAAAGAAAAAAGAAAGAAAATGAGAAACCACAACAACTGCTTCACTAATCGTGCGGTCCCCGCCTCATTAGTTTCGCATATTCGAAACTTCAAGGTCAATCCAACCGATCATACCAAGAATGTATGCCAACAGCTACCATTCGGACCGTCTCGGCTGTTTACGAAACAAGGACTGACCGAGAAGCTGCGGACGCGTTTAAGTATTTTGCGTTTAAGTATTTGTTGTCTCAGTCAATCCAACAATCAATCCAATCGTAGAAATAGCCAACGGGGTTCAAATATATTGCATGGTGGGATAAATCTGAGGCAAACGAAATATGAAGTTTCTGTAAATTACTGCGCCGACATATAAACGTATGCGCCGTCATAGATCTGAGGTAAATGTTTGTTTCACAGAAATAGCAGAGCACATTCCGATTGTAGCTTCGACAGTGTAACATCGATTCATCATTTAGATAGGTCGAAACTACTCCGCCGATGACGGAAGTTAGGAATCCTAATATTAGTACTACTGCCTCAGGGGTCCCGGGTGGCTTATGTCCGCGTGGGTTCGAGTCTCAGGCTTGGTCAACGTGTGTATGTGCGAAAGCTTGCAAGTAACTTCTCGTGGGTCGATGGTTATTCTTCCAAGAGGTATATAGGCCGCTATGTATAGCCTATCATGTGCTGAAACACTCGTTAAACCTACAACAACAACCGCATCATTAGTAATAATCTGACTCCATATCAGTATGCAAGAATGGTTATCGCTGAAATTGTATGAAATATATTACATTTAAAATTCAAAGAGACTGGGAATCTCAAAAAGATATATTTTTATGAGAGAAAAAAAATTACAGACAGTATAGCTTTATACGACGTTAATAAATATGAATTTTGGCTGAATCTCGTTATGAAAGATTTAAATACCCGAGAATGCTTGATAATTAAAAGTTGTTTCCGTTTGCACAAGTTTCGAGTTTCGTGAGGTTACTCATTATCTTGTGGGGTTTGTTTTGTCTATTTTGATATTGTTTATGTGTTAAGGCATGATAAGAAGGTAACACGAATCTAATTTCACATTGTAACAATAACCATACTTTAGGTTTGTTGTTGCTGTTGGGGGGGGGGGGGTTGTTTTTTAATAACCTTGTAGAACCGCTATACGTTGGATGTCCTTGTTTATGTTTTATTCCCATATCCATATGAAGAAAATTGTTGAAAGAAATTTAGGGGCTCATCCTCCAGAGCCAGCAACTAGTGGCGATTCACAACGTAAACGGAAGCCGTGACAACACATGTATTACATTTGTAAAATCAAACCTAGTAAATCAAATCTGATACATATTCCTCCCCACCGAATAGAAGTGCTTAGTAAATGTTGACTTTCATAAGCTTGAATAGCATATAACATTTTTTGCTTTCTATCTACGTAGTTCCATGTTCGATTCCATGCGCTCCAGTAAGAAGTGGTTTGTAGTATTCCCCCACCAGATACAATGAAAAGGAGATTATGCAGTGTGCTTAAAGGTACCATTTTAATATCATTAGGTAAAATTAAACTTTGTAAATTAAATTTTTGAAAAATTGGAGCATACTCTCACTTTTCAGATGTTCCTGTGAAGATGTACGGCTTCGAAACACTCTTTCAATACGGTTGTGTTTTGCATGGCGACAGTGGTGACTGATTAAAAAACATCGTCGACATTATGCACGATCCTTGTAGAAGCCTTGCATACGGAACAATTTCTCAAAACTTGTACAAAGTGCTCTCTGCAATTATAAAAGCTCCAGTTTTTGCACAACTTCCAGGCAAAGGGAAACGGAGAACCTGGAGAAAACACTGACCGCCTATGGATGAAAGCGTTACTCTGTACGTGTAAGAACTGATGCTCGAACTCAAAACAGCTAATGTGCAAAGTGAGCGTACTAACTATGCACTATCTTATTTCATTACGAGACAATTAAAAGCAGAACATTTGAATCAAAGTAACCGTCATCAAAAACATGAACACAGTACTTTTTTAATTCTGAAATTGTTGTACAGCAGTCCACCTGGATAAGTACAATTTTAGTAAACCATACCAAGAATTGTCTGATAAGAAAGTCAAATCGCAAATACTTATTTTACAGAAATCCATCACATTGTTAAAGTATAAAATACCGAGGACCTGTAAAGCTAATCATAATGTAAGTCCATGGAAAAAAAGGCTAAAAAAAATAATAACGAAAAATGTTATAAACTATCTTTCATTGTAATCTAAATATTTCGACGGCGTTTAAAATGTAAGGCATTAACGAGAACGATGGTACAAGAGAATGATTAATCAACTAATTATACGAAATACAACTGATATCAAGTTGCCGAAAATACCCTCAATCGAGAAATCAATTAGTATTTAATTATCAAGGAGGGATCTTTGTTATTTCGCATATGTGGAGATAAGTTTGCGCCAGGGTGTCAGACGTAAAGGCATACCGGGGCTCAATTGGGGAGGAAGGGATCGTTTTGATTTCCAAACATGTATGGGGTTTATGTAAAGCCGACAATGACGGACAGAATTATATTTGTTAAATTAAGCTGTCTAAATTAGTTCAAGATAAGCGATTCTTATCGGAAGACTAATTCGATAATCGGCATTGAATCAACGTCGATTTCCCGCGACATCAATCGACCTTACTAAATCAAATTCATGTGAACATTTAGCAATCTGATCTGAGCTTTACAACAAGAAATATCCCGCTGAAAACCTTGGTTAAAAAGCTGACAATGAAAAGAAAATGAACCCACGTTCTAATCTAATCTATACCAGGCGGTGCTGGCCGCCTTATCACACCCATTATCACCAGCTTACTCCGACGGTGTCCATTTTCCATGGCTTCATGATCAAATTGAGAAATGTGTGAGAAAACAGCCCAGGAAAGAGTCGTGATAATTTCTGAATTACTTGTGATAAGTAATCTGGAAACCTTATACTTTTTGTGCAGGCTTCAATCTCAGTCGATAAATGATAATGCGCACCCAAATCACGTTCTCGCATGTACACATACGGGTTCTACAATTAATTTGGGCGGTGCTGTCTTCCGAAACAAGGGCATGCATTGTGCTGTATGTAATAATTACACTTGAGGAATTAAACACTAAGCAAAAACACCACCACCAGTAAAATCAATTCCAAACATAGTGTGTCAGATACGAGGGGAGTACACAATTCACTCTGCCAATAATGTCCTGAATTCGATAACTACGATCAAAAGATTCTAGTAATGAGATCAACACTTTCTGAAGATTAATTTGCAAGCTTGAAATGTTACCCCTAAGACTGAATACATGATTGTTTTATCTGCTCGTCTATATTTCTGTACATCCCACCTGTATGTCTTTGTCTTTTCTTCCTTTTTATTATTTCCAGTCTCGTATATTTCCACCCGAACCAGTGTCTTCGTAATTTACTGAAACGTTGCCTTGTTGTACATGTGTGTCATTGGTGTTTATTATCATTTCCCTTATCCGGCAGGCCGCCATAAAATCTGCTCTTGTCGCTAGTGCCATCCACTTTATCTCGCTACTAAAATATTCGCATGACCAAATACTTGGACCAGGACTAGAATACCGAGAGATAAAGTTGAAAGTATTCTGCTTATCTTGGACAAAGTAGACTTGCGCGGCCCTCGGATACTTGACTCTTATCACTTTGGCGTGGTACACTCGAGGAAAGTCTTTGATTACAATAATTAGTTATCTCCCCTAAATGGCCATAAACCGACGGTCAAAATAATTGGTCGTTATTGACTGGATGCTTAATCCTTCACTGCGCCTTAATTTAACTCAACAAAGTTATAGCAATATCTAAATATCGTAAATCATTATTTTAAAAAAAAATGTTTGTTTCTTTTCCTGAAGCAATCCATCAAGATGAGTATAAAACACCCTGGCTTTCATTTTCAAATCACCGTGTTGATAACATCTTATTACAAAGTGATGTTCAAAGGTACGTTGCCAGTGTACATTGCCTTACAAGTGCTGATATTGAGATAGGACAACATTTGAAGCGAGATAGTGTTGTATGATTTCTTTCATTTTAATAAAGGCAATGTAGAAGATAAAATGTGCTGATTACAACATCAAACGAAGACAACCTGCGAAAGTAAAATCGCGGGTTTTGAGTGATTGATCAAAAATCGCTTTATTATCAACATCTATTAAAACGTCCATTTTAAGCCTCGTCTGTCGTCTGCAATGTCTCAGTCTGGGTAAATGACCCAGTCTGGGGCTTTACCAGATACACGGCGACTTGTGGTGACGCAGCAATTGGGCGAAAAGCATTGAACATATCGCCCAACATCAAAGAAACCTGGAACAATATCACCACATGATCTCAAACCGCCTATCAACACTTCCAAATGTTAACACAGACTGCGATACAATATTGAACTTATTCAATTGCAAGGAATATAGCAGTCTTTATCATCACCGTGACATACAGATGTTGATTTTTCTTTACGTCTTCTCGTCATCACTATGCTTAGCAACATCACTGGAGCATGCGCATTACCTGAAACATTCACATGTACAAAAGAGAATTGATTATAACTGTCTTAGCCATTAATTGATTTCTGTCGTAGAAACTTTATCCACTGCGAAAAAGTGTAACTTATAAATTTTTATTTAACTTATAAATTTTTATTTGATTATACCATAAATTACAGGTTGACCTCTAACCCTGTTATCAAAAACATCTTTACATATTCATGAGCTGTCTTGAGGAACATTATTCCCATTGATATAAAACTTAAGCAACATTCTCTTCTTTAAAGAATGCACTTCACAAATTTCTTCTTTCTGATTATGCCACAGCTCAAATTGAGAAATATGACTTGGATAAACCACCAATTTCCCCATTTCTCCATCTTCGCTACCCAAGTTTCTGATGCGATAACCCTATCTACACCTTGGGATATCGAGCAGATATTTCTGTACTTCGGGTCTGAATTTCATTGGATGCGACGGCAAGCCACCGCATCCAATCAAAATTAAGTTGTTCAAATTTGAACACTGTTCCTACGTGATCGAGAGAAGAGGAGCACTCAACTTGAATGGACTGATGATAAATAAGCAATTTTCCAGTGCCGGTCCGTGTTTGCACAAATACATTTCACTCAATACACCTGTTATGGCTTCCCTCTGGTACATAGTCATACTTTCGATGTCAAACTTTTAAAGTATCCTTTTTAGGTCAGTTGCCCCAACATTTTCGACCAATGTACAATGCACCACGCTACTGTTTAAATGGCATTACATACTAAGAGAGGCAACTCATGAAATCCAATAGATGTCGCTAGGACAAATGACCAATACATCTGTTCGGTCCGCCAAGGTGTAGATCGGATTATCACATCGGAACCTTGGCTAGCGAAGATGCCATCTCTCAAACTTATATGTATATTTTATCTATGTTTTACGTGTGTGTGTGTGTGTGTGTGTGGTTTTCTTTGCTTCGTATGCTCCCATTTTGTCTCCTTGGCGGTCAACTTGCAATTTTGGCGGCCATGAAGATGAGTGTTGTGTATCTGTGTGTCTCAGACGATCCCATTTATATCCTTGGCGATCAGCTTGTAGGTTAATCTATAAAGATGTGTATACAAGCTGCGTATAGTTGTATACATGTGTTAATGTAAGAAAGTGTGAGAAATTAGATATAGTATGATTACACGTGAGTATGTTAGACACTGTAGTATGAGTTTTATTTACACCTATACGCTGCATTTATAGTTGTAATATTCTATTGTTTCAGGGCTACATGTAATATTGGTTGATTCTCTATTATTATTATTATTATTATTAAGCTGTTTTCACAATAAATTAAAATCCAAAATAAATTATCGACAGTAAAATAAACAAAATACAACTCAAAATACATTTAGAATTAAAAAACGTTGTTGTTAATCAAAGGATTATGTCAGTATGAATAATTTATTATGTGTTCATTTCATACTAATGACAGTAATAACACTGAAACATGTATGTACACTCAAGTTGACGAGTTTTGTCAAGGTTCAGCTCAGCCTGAGCAACATTTTACTTGAAAAAAAAAAAAACACGAGCTGACATCAATCTTCGTAAATGAAAATACACCGAAATAGTTTGTACTAAGTATACATAAATGTCAAGATGCTAAGTCAGGCAATCGTGATCGTAAGACCGATTTTCGTATGTCTTGAAATTGATCTGTATTAATATATTTTCTGAAAAAGCCAATTAATTTAATAATGAGCTTCTAACTGGCTCGCCATCTCAAATCCCTACGATTTTACTTCATACTCCAAACTTCGCCTGTACTCACCCGCATCCCTATATCGTGTGGTAACCAATGTAACATAATACAAAATCAGTCACACGCATTATTAATTTTTAATCTATTATTGCGTATATGAGGTTTGGTCTTCAAATATTTGAAAATGTCATTGCCATGTAATATCTGACTTTTACTCCCCACCCAGACTTAAGTGGCGGGAACCACGGATGATTCCTTTCTTGCAGATAGTTATCCCAAGGGCAACGTGCTACCCAGCGGTTTGGGAAGAGCTGTGACAATAGACAGACGGACGGACAAATGTAGGGTATCACAAAAATCCCCGACTATATTCAACAATAGGACGGGAAATAAAAAACACATTGCAAGAATATGATGTTTTTATATGATGTTTGATCTAAATCATATTTGGACAATAATTTTTCCAATGTCTGAATTCAAAATCGAATATTGTCAGAAAGAAAGAGAGGACCTCTAACTAAATCGTCCATTTCTTTCTAATAACCAAATACCAATATATATACATAGGTTAGAAGTTTGTATAATAATCAATGTTTTGATGCAAACATACACAAACAATACCGTTTATATTTATAATGGAAGAAATTCTAAAATGCAGAAGCGAAATGAAAGACCACTCCTATCATCCTAACCAATTTCCCTTTCGACGCGTTTGAGCTTTTTGTCTACAGTTCCTCACGCACAGGCGAAGACAAAGTTTTATTCGACATTTAATAAATCTGAAGTATTCGGTCAATCTAATTTCCATATCCTCAGTTTATACATGTATCTGCTATCGTTTACCACATGTAACGTGTCAGATATTAAGCAGGATTTCACGTAAACCAGATAATGCTATCTCTTATAAATAGGAAATGTGGGGTTGGTATGGCTGCTATAATCCTCATTCACAAGTACAATAACGTTATCTCGTGTTTCTATCAAATCAATACCACATTGGGGATCCGGGTTCTTGGTGTAAATTGATGAAATTCCCCGAGGAAAGTATGTCAATAATGACAACAACCTAGTGTGAAAATGCAACTTATTTTTAATTGTTTATTACATAAAATGTTGACTGCATGATCTAGGATAATGTTGAGATCTGCGTTTAAAGACGTACAATTACCTACGAAACAAACGTTTTATTCCGCAATTTTTATCAGATTGGTGGGTACAGGTAGATAGGAAGGTTGATGGGTAAATATGTTTTGGGGTTTGAAATCGAAGCTATTCTGTCTTCATGTTCAAGTTAATGCGCTTACACAGTACATTAACGTCTAAATCCATCCATTATTATGATACGTTTCTGCACAAACGGCATTTTTATTTCTACATGTTATATGACGTATTTCATGTAAATTTTAAAAAAAAATATCCTGTCATTAGAGGAATGTTTTAAAATGTTCCGAATCGCAAAACAAATGATAATGAGTTTTAAAATTTAGAACATATAAATGCGCGTGCTCACGTACTTTCACGGGAGTGCTATAGCGAACGAGGTATATAATACGAGAAATGAAAAATCAAATTCCTATAAGTACAGGTCCCTGCTATTTTGCAACTGACTCATCAAAGCAAAAGACAGCAAGTCAGAATCCAAACCGTTGAGTCCTATTCAAGCCGATGGTCAGTCTTCAGTTATATTGTTTAAATACACAACAAAAACATTAGTTATATAATGTGAGTAAAGCCAATAAGGCAAATCTCTTTCCAGAAGCATCTGAACATTCTATATTCGTTATTTAAAAAAAACAACCCTTGTTGATGGTTTCATGTCATCAAAAATAATCTGAGCATATATGACAAGCCGTTTATTGTTGGATATGTCAGTGCTTTCATCTGCCATTGCCGAAACAAATGACGAATTGTGCAGGTCACGTATAAGACAATCCTCAACAACGTTTGATTGGCTCTCCAGTTACTCTGAACAGGTAGTAGCCAAGTCATACTGAACGGCAGAATTCTCCAAAATGCCAATGTCACCAATTTTTTCAGCCGTTAAGTCGTGTATTACATTAGGAAGAGATTTTTATTTAAAAAAAGGGATGTGTTCTACACTCAGCCAATGTACACACTAAAGAAGCACGTTCACTACTATGTCTTGTTTGTAAAACTGCATTAAAATCTGCCTGGTGTTGTGGACCTTCAATCAGCAGTTTGTGTTCTGATTACCAAGCATGCCTTGCCAGTGTACTGTTCTGCAAGTTGTTTTTGTTTTTTTTTTGCACATTTGGTCATGGAGTTTTTTTAAGCCTCTGTACGTATATGGCAAAACATAAAGGCGTCTTCAATGTCACATTCTTCACTCGACTAAACTTTTTTGAAAACGTAACCAGCTGCATGTTTTCAGCCACTGCTGCACAGAATTACGTTTCATCTTACGAGTAACCGGTACCTCATCTTTAGATGATGAAGGCTCCACTGGTTCGATAACAATACTGTTATCATCGGTCAGTTGTAAACGCGGTCCAAATGACAATTTCGTTTGTTTCGGATCTATTTTTAAGTTTTTTGCTTTGGACGCCATTTTCAGTCGAACGCTCGGAACAAAACCATTGTTGCTTCGTTGCGTGACATGGATGCGCATACAACAGTTTCTCGTGAGAATCACTTTAAAATTACGTGTTTATATTCCGTCTCTTTCTTGGGTATGGTGATTATACGGTTCTAACATCCTTTTGCTACAAATGATGTGACAGTTACAGGTCACATAAGGTCAGTTCCAGGCTCCACACTCACTTGTAACTCTATGTATTAGATAACATCAGCCTAGGAAGCTGATGTACGCCTTTTCCCTGTTTAGGGAGAATTGTAATCTAGCCAACAAAGTAGTTGGAGTAAACCTTTGTTTTGTGTTAATTAGCAAAACATAACATTGGGGTGGTCAATTTACGTCCCGGCGACGACTTTTGTGCGTCAAACAGGAAAAGTCTGCGTATTTGACGCATGACGCGTGGGTAGATAAAACACTGCATACCCCTGTATCTATGACAAATTACCAATTCTTGCAATACTAGTATAGCTTCGCTATTTCAGGACAAGACAGTATATACGAATATGACTCACTTGTCTAGGTTATAAACCAGATAAAAGACAATCTTTTGTTTTCAGTAGCCGTTTCTAGTATGACCGTCAATATGTGTATAGCGCGCAACCAAACAAGCGAACAGCACCGACAAAGATCTGCCATCGCATAATTCACCGGCAGGTCAGATTCTTCGCTGTTTGAAAAAAATAAGTAGACCAGAATAAATATGTGGATCACTATGCAATATTGTGTGGTGGCAGATCAAGGTCTATGTTTGTCGCAGTTCCGTGCGCGTCATACACGAATAAACGTTAAGTATCACAATCCGCTATATCATTTCAGCGATATCGCTCCAATCTTAAGCGCGATATATGAATATCATCATACAGTCACCCAAAACGATTTGTGAACCAGATAAGGTTCTCAACACAAAAGGAACGCATAACACCCGTGTAAAGGACAAAGCAAACCCGTCCCAGACTTAAAATATGACCCCATGGTGAAATCTTTTGTAGATAAAGATGAGTGATAAGCTAAAGGTGTAACAAGATCTTAGCAAAGCTAAGTATGTAGGCGGTCACGTGTTGGTACGTTTAACACCTAGAAGACCGAGGTTCTAGGTAAAATTGACAGTATACATCCTTTGACCAACTCCGTAATTTTCCCCCCAATTTAACTGACCTAGGTTGCGGACACTTGGGCTGGTAAATCTGAAACTAATTAAGCAAAAGACATATATTGTGATATACACACACACACACACACACACACACACACACACACACACACACACATATATATATATATATATATATATATATATATATATATATATATATATATATATATATATATATATATATATATATATATATATATATATATATACTATGAAGGTCTACGGGGGGATTTTCGAATTACGTTAACAACATTGCGGCTGCTAATCAGCGAGGTATAACAGATAAGATTGATGACAATTACAACTCTCTGTCCTGGACATTCCACGTATTCATAGATAGACAATGATACTGTTAAGTACTGTTATTAACGGTAATAAATAGAAAATATTTATTATTATCTCCAATGTTTATTATCACTCAAGATTACTTATCACACATAGACACACAAACACATACGTGTGTGTGTATATATATATATATATATATATATATATATATATATATATATATATATATATATATATATATATATATATATAAAATAGAGAGAGTAAAAAGACAGACATACAGATATGGCTATTCATTTATTCCTTTAGCTGGCCGAAAGTTTTCAGCACAGCATCAAAAATTTCAAATATAATCACAGAACAGGGTTCACACCAATAGTTAAACTATTTTGCGTGGTGTGTTCGGTATACATGTGGGATGGACAATCATCCAGTGGCACGAATAAGTATTGAATACGCATCAAACTGCATCACAAACCGCAGACTGTGGGTCCATGAAAAGCATATATTTTCCAGTCATCTTAATTTACTTGCACACTTGGGTCCACGGAAATATTAAAAGGGGCTCTAAACCACACATTTGTATCAGTGAGAATAAGATCAGCTAAAATCACGTATGCTCTTCTTTAGCGTGAAACAAAAATTCGTCGACTTTCTCATCGTTTACTTTTACGTCTATGTACAAACATCACAGAGCAATTTTTTTTGCTTCCGTACATTTGTAAAAATATCAAACAATAATAGAAACTGCTTCTTGCGATTTTAACGAAACTTTCACCATATGACTATATCATACTGAGGATGGGAGCTAAGTGATTTTCCCAAGGAAATACCGATGCAACCGATAACGGCTGAATTATGCAGGCATCGAAACTGCGACCCCTGGATTACGAGCATAACGCTATACCAACCAAGCCACATAGTATGTGTAGATAAAAAGACAAAACACGAGAATTTATGGGGCGAAATTAAATGTTTTTAGAAAAAGAAATTTTCTTTTAAGAATGACAAAATTGTCATTTGCTCAGTAAGCAACATATTCTCCCAATTGGTACCCCCCCAAAAAAAGAAAGACCTCTAAGAAAACATAAAAAAAACTACTGTCCCTCGAAGTGACTGGCCCTCTACTGGGCGAAAATAATTAAATAATTTCCTGGAATTAAAAATGCGATGATTTCTTTCTTTTAAATGTAGAATACTGAAACCACCTATGACATTCTTTAGCGATAACAATATTTTCAAATTCTTCGGCGATAAAAAGATTTTCAAATTAGCTGATGTGGTACAAACACTGGATGGCACCATGACACCATTTTCATTTAGCGCAAAGACGGTATCATTAGTAATTGTCTTTTGGTGAAAACACCACACCATAATGATCATCCATTTAAGGGCAGTAGTGACAGCAAGATCTTTAAGAAAATAGTTGTGGCAGACAAACTGGATGCATGACATGCACCATTTCATTCAGCACCGACTATGTCTCATAAGATGTCTGTTGGTGAAAACCCCATGTTGATAAAGCCTCTCATCTGGAGAGCAGTAGAGATAATATTTTCAAGATATTGATTTCCATTTACATGGAGTAGCAATAATATTTTATAGATGGCCAGTCTGGCAACCAAATTTGAAGTCAGATCGGTACCATATTCATTTAAGAAAAACTGGACATCACTAAAGACTTCCGGTGAAAACCCTACGTCAATACGACTTTCAGTTCAGTAGAGGAGCGATTACAAGATTTTCAACATGGCTGCAGTCGCAGGCATACTGGACGTCAAATCGGCACCATTTCTTTATTTGGGACCAAGTCATGGCCGTCTATACAGAAGGAGTAGCAATACAAATATTTTCAAGAGGGCTGCAATGGCGGCCAATTGGACGTTAAATGGACACCAGTTTCATTTAGGAACAACAAGACATCATAAGAAGTCTTTTAGTGAAAGCACAATGTCGATGCGGCTAGTCATATGGGAGAAGTACTGATAACAAGATCTTCAAGATGGCCATCGTGCCAGTCATGTTAGAAATCGGATCAGCACCATTTTCATTGACTACTCATTCAGGAGAAATAGTGCGAACTTGATTTTTTAAGAAAGCCACAGTGGCAGGTATACTAAGCTAGGTCTAACTAGACATCACTAGAAGTCGATAGTGTTAACACTATTTTTCATGATGTTCGCCGTGAAATCAAATCGACAACATCTAGGACCAACCAGACATCATATGAAGTCTTCCAATGAAAACCCCATAGCAATATTTTTTTTTGTTCAGAAGGAATAGCGATGACAAGATTTTCAAGATTACTACTATGGCGGCCATATTGGACATTAGATCTGTGCCAGTTTCATTTAGGACCAACTAAACGTCATAGGAAGTCTTTTAGTGAAAACCCTTGCTGATAAGACCTTCCATTCAAGAGGAGCAGCGATAATAATATTTCATAAATGGACATTCAGGCAGCCGTATTGGCCATCAGACCAGGGCCATTTTCATTTAGAATAAACTATACATCACAAATAGTCTTCTGGTGAAAATCCCATGGCAATATGTCTTTCAGTTCAGGAGAAGCAGCGAGACTATTTTCCGAATTGACGCCGTGGCGATCATATTGGACATCAGGCCGATCCTATTTTTATTTAGGATCAACTAGATATCACAAAAAGTCTTTTAATGAAAACCACATGTTTATATGACCATCCATGTAGGAGAAGAAGCGATAACACGGTTTTCAAGATGGTCACTGGCCGCCATACTGGATATCCGAACGGCACAGTTTTCGTTTAGGGATAACAATACCAAGAGGTGTGTGTGTGTGTGTGTGTGTGTGTGTGTGTGTGTGTGAAGTTTAATGTCCATCTTCCAAGTAGTTTAGGAGGATTAGCGATAACAGTCTTGTGCTAACGCCCAAAAGCTCTTCTGATCTGTGACCAGTATCGAGAAAAAAAAAACAAAAAAAAAACATCAAATAATAGATCTACTGGGAAGAACTGGTATCTGCTGCATACAGATATGTCTCTGTAATACAAGACATATTGCGTTTTACATCTGTACGTAGTTTGACAGCGACGCAGGGAATATTTAGTCTAAAACTTTGCGTTTCAAACATAAAACATGCAGTCTTCATTGAAATTAATATAAGCTGACAGTGACACAATGGTGGTCTGTCTGTCACATTAACAGATGAATACAAGTCCATTTAAGGGAATGCAACTAACCTGTCCGAAAAAGAATGACCAGGAATCCAAGGGGACAGTTTCTTACTTTTAAGTGTTCAAACCATGTCAAAGCCATAATAAGACTTAAAATGGCCTCATTTTCGGCCTTATTGGATGTCAGATCGGCACCATTTTCATTTAGGACCAACTAGATATCATTAGAAATGTTTTGGTAAGCATGAAGTGCTAGTCAATGCGTCCATCCCATCAGAAGGAGTACATGTAGTGATAACAATATTTTCAAGATGGTAATTACTGGCACTCACATTCGATGTAAAATTCTATCATATTGGACCAGCTAAGTGTCATCAAAATATTTTGGATGAAAACCCCATGTTGATATGGTTGTCCATTCAAAAGGAGTAGCGATAAAATAAAATTCAAGATGGCCGCAATGATGGCCATATTGGATGCCAGATTGAGCTCCGTATTACTTATGGCTAACCGGACACTTTTCCGTTTAGTAGGAACAGCGATACTTAAACTTTCAAGACGGCTATCGTTGTGGCCTTAATGGATATCAGACTGGCCTTCTTTTAACGTAGGACCAACTAGATGTCACAAAAAAAAAACGTCGATATAACCGTCCGTCGGGGCGGAGTAGCAATAACAAGATTTGCCAGCTGGCCACTATAGCGGCCATGTTGGATGTTCCAGCGCCATCATTTTCAGTTAGGCTCAACTAGACCTTGCGATGAATGATAATCTTTTAAAGAGTTAATGAGTAGCAATTACACATTGGTGCTAACGGACGGATGACGGACGGCAGACACCAGACAATTCCATATGCTCTTCTGTTCAATAACCAGTAGAGCTAAAACTTTGATGGTGCAAGTTACACTCGAATCTGGCTTTATTGTACCACAAGATGCATGGCTTCAACACAAGACGGACAACTAATTTATACAGGAATTTGATTTGCTACATATATATGGTGTGTGTGTGTGTGTGTGTGTGTGTGTGATTTGGATTTTTAACGTAGCTTTAACAAATTTTCAGTCATATCGCTACGATGTCTGCAGTGTGACAGTTTACAGTGATGTCTAGCACTGGGGCATCATGCCGCAGACGTGTAGTATGATGTCCCACCCAGTCCTAACATTAACCCTTTAATGCTGAGCGCCAAGCGAGGCATCTGTTATAAGTCTTTGGTATGACTCAACAGGGGATCGAACCACTCGGGCACCGGAGCGGTCACAGATATATGGAAAAGTGGCGGTCTATCACAGTAACATATGTAACAAAAATACGTTACAAACAAAACAGGAAATATGTAGTTTGATAGTGAAGCAAGAAATTTACGATGAATCACGTCACATCAGCCAGGTACATTACTTAACACTGTAGAATTGTTTGACAGCGACACGGTGGGCAATTTCCAGTTTAACACCATAGATAGTTTCCTTTGACGTATCAAATATGCATCACTTGCAAGTATCGTCCTTTTCTAAAAGCTTTACTGCTGATATGATCAGTACATCAACTGTACACTGTACAAATTTTATCTTTTCATTTGCATACTTACGTAACTGCATTGGAAAGTATCTGACGCAAATGCTGAAAGCTAAACGCATCCGCAAAAATATAGAAACCCACCTCGCACGGATACGCACTTTAAACGCGTGTAATAGCGTGTGTGTGCAATCTGTATATTTGTGCGCGCACCTGTGCGTCTGGGTGTGTTAAAAGAGTAAATGTTGCAACTTTTAAGATGTTGCAGTATGGTGTATCACACATCATATGGGGAATTTATTTTTTGGTCCTACTATATAAGAATTTATATAAAGTTAAAATAAGCATAATTCGCTCAATACTATTTATACATACTTTAAATGAGGGAGTAGAGCACAAATATGCAATGTTATTAAGCTGAACCAAATCTATCAATTATCGAAATTTAAATACACTTAGAATTACTCAAGCTGATCCAATCATTCTCTCTACTTCAAAGTAATAATTACCAGTTAATTAAAGTTTTGGTTCACGACGTATTGACAAGTGTGAAAAATACACGAATTTGAGTAAAAAAAAGTGAGAAGTGTCTTTAATACTATGCCAACAGATGGTAAAATAAGCGTCCTTATTAAAATACAATCTATTAGTTACATAGAATTCGTAACCAAGTAAATATAAATTATCATTAGAGAAATATATGTATGTATGTATGTATGTATGTATGTATGTATGTATGTCAAGTACGACGTCAATAACGACTGATAATAAATGTTGGCATTCTAAAACTTCTCAAATTGTCGTATTGGTGCACTTTCTCTTAAGGTTAGTGTTTTTATCAGATGAAAGGAACAAAGCCGGACGTCTCCATTTGTGTTTTAAATTCTCTTTGTAAGTCAAGATAGACTGAGACATAGATTATCTGATCAACTCAATACCGCTGTTTTAACATTGGATGTGCAGACGACAACTGAAACCATACATAGGTCCACTTTTCGTCTCAGAACACATGAATAAGTTTTTGTTTAGGAGAATATTTCTTAACAAATACAAATAAGAATATAAAAAACGTGTTAATATTAAAATGAATAATTTATATTGGACCATTTCAGAACAACATATACAATAATTTATATTCGACCAGTGCCGAATAAATTATACAATAATTTATACTGGATCATTGCAGAACAGCATTTACAATCACTTATATCAGAAATACAGAACAATATAATCAATTTTCCAAAGTCGAAGACAAGTCAATGTTCTACACAGGGATCCTGCAAGTCATTCGAGTGATCGATGTTTGAGTTGTCAACGTTTTACTTAATGGCAAAGTACTTTTCATATCCAAAGCACATTTGTATTTTTCCAAAACTACGCTTTCTTGTTTCCGAGGACATCGCGCTGAATCTCTCGAGATCACGGGACCATCTTCATATCTAAGTAAGGTTCCTTTCATATAATAATAATAATTATAAATATGATGCCCTGTGAGTTCTATATGCCCAAATTTTCCGTTACGGGATTGCAAATAAATAATTGCTAATCTAAACTATTTGAGTCACTGGAGAACTATGCACCGCCCGCGTGCACTTTAGTTAAACCAATATGCCAGAGTCCTTTCGATGAAAAGACGGCGAGTATGTATGTATGTATGTATGTATGTATGTATGTATGTATGTATGTATGTATGTATGCACAGGAGTCTGACGTTTTATCAATAAAGTACAGCGAAATCTCTGACAACATGAAATCACCTTAACGGTAATATAAATGTTCATTAATGACACATCACCACAACCCTGAACCCTGGCTATATCGTTCCTTCTACGTTTAGGTATCACACCAAAAGGGAAACAAATAACCCAACACAAACATAAAGCCAAATGATGGTAACATCCTTCAAAGACAGAAATCCAATATATATATATATATATATATATATATATATATATATATATATATATATATATATATATATATATATATATATATATCGCACTCTTTAAAATGTCCTACATACACACACACACACACACACACGAATGAAAGGTCAAATGTTCCACAATATCCAAAGCTCACATTATTGTTTATGAACTGCCGGATGCGTTATCTTCTCAATCTATTGTGATAATTAAATTCTTCCGGAGTGGAGAATAAACCACGTAGAGCCCTTTCACAATTGATTACAAATGGTCCGAATATCGCTTGTGTATCGCTCGTGTATTTTACTGTTCTGTTTCTTCATGTATCGTAATAGATCAGTATGATCTAATAATGACTTATAACTTTCAGTTTTTTAAAGGCTTGAGGATATGGACCAGCTCCTATAACTACGGTGACCAAGTTATTATATTAATCTCTCTCTCTCTCTCTCTCTCTCTCTCTCTCTCTCTCAATAATTCAACGTGTGGTGTAATATATACTTTAACAGAACAGTTGTTCTATTCTTACAGTTCTAACTTTCTTCTGGTGTCATAACAGATTTTGTGTGTGTTGGATATTTAACATAGCTTTAACAAAAGTCATATCGTTAAGATGTCTGCAGTGTGGCAGATTTTAGTGATGTCTAGTACCGGGGCATCATGTCGCAGACATGTAGCATCCTGTCTAAACCCAGTCACATTATCCTGACACTAGACCGACCAGTCCTAAAACTAACCTCTTAATGCTGAGCGCCTAGCGAGGCAGTTGTGAGTACCATTTTTATAAGTCTTTATTACGAGTCGGCCGGGGTTCAAACCCGCAACCTGCCGCATCCGAGGCGGACGCTCTAACTACTAGGCCACCGGAGCGGTATCATAACAGATTAAAACTGTTTTCCAAGCCGAAAAGTAGTTATCTGCACTTCAAAGTGTCTTGAGAAAACAATACTATATCGATCCCAACATTTATGAAAGCGAAAGGTGCGCTTGCTGTCAGTCCTACACTGATGTTGAGGGACGCCGCTATTTTCCACAAAATGTCATCTCCCCTGCCACTGCTGACTTAACAAAATTGCCCATTCCGTTCAAAAATATATACAATCTGTATATGATCAATGTGTGAGTCAAGAAATGGTATTTCCATTCCTAAAGAGAATATGTGTACATTATGTATCAATAAAAATCATTAAAAAGATGCAGACGTTTTCTTTCTGCGGCTTAATCAAACTTAAGACACATTCTTTTAGGGTTACCGGCCCTTTATAAAAACCACCAGCTGTGCTAAAAGCAGGTTGTTACACTGAGTAATGTATTTTTTTTCCCCACATTCCAATCGTAAAATGTCACCACTGACAATGAAATCTATAAAGCGACCAGATAAGCTTAATAACGAAAATCTCATTATTAATATCTTCGAATGCAAGGCTCCTCGACAGATTTTATATTTGAAATCCATTTGGCCGTATATGATAAGCGAGAAAGGGATTCTCCCTTCCTGCAATGATGGGGCGATAAGACCAAAGAATAATGAAACCATTTCTTATGAAAGCACGACTTTATCAATTCCAAGATAGTGCCTTAGTCTTGGACTAAATTTACCATTTATCTTGGATTATCACAGCATAAACAGATCCGGCCCCTGAACGTCGTAATATTGATCATATACGAGTCTCAATCAAGCGCGATTATCACCGGGCGACCACATTGCTAGTTCTCCATTCTAATTACATACGATGGGGAGAGTGTGATAAAACCTTGTCCTATCATCGGCCTTTATCAGGCCATATCGGCGTTACCATCACTCCTAATGGATTAATTCAAACAAAATCTATCATTGTGGAAGCAGTTCTAATCACTTATCGGGGCCTTCATAAAGAAATGGAATATATAGGATGATGTTATCAAAAACTGCAGAATGGGTGAGCCTGCTTCAGCTAGATAAGACACACTTTCCTGAGCTCAATCACGTCTCTCCATAATTACAATTTGCAAATTGCATTTGTCTAGGACCAGAAAAATCTTCTCGTCCTGATAGCAGAAATGAAGAGCGCCATTGTTTAAGATTTTCATGTTTCGTAGTGTACAATACAGCAATACAGAAAAACACATTCTGCAGGGTATGTAATGACAAGAAGAATTCGTACAGTAACAAACTTTCTCTCTTGGACTATATATATATATATATATATATATATATATATATATATATATATATATATATATATATATATATATATATATATGCCCCACCAAATCAGAAGAATCTTCATATCTTAGTCAATCCTTCGAAAGTCGACATTGTCCTAAATTAATTATGCGCAAAGTCTTCCTCAGTCAACTAACTACTTTTTCCCCGCACCCGAAATCATGCTCTGGCCGCCACAACCGAAACAAAACCGATCCAAAACAACTATTACGTTAATATTTGCATGTATGTAGCAGTAAGACTTCAGCACCTCTACGTAATGTATAGGGTAGAATTACACGTTAAAGAACTTATAACAAACCATCTCTATTTTTATGAAGTACATTTTCATCCTGCGATTGTTTTTCCAGGAACAATTAGGCAAACTCAGAATTTGCATTTCGAAGAAATATTTGTTAACTGATATAATTCGACGGTTTGTATTGGCGGTATTATATGAGGAAAAAAGAATACGAAGAAAGAAAAAAAAAACAAAAAAAAACAACATAAGATACTGCATGAGTGGCTTTTTCAATGATTTATCCTGGCTCCCAATCTTGTACAACTCAACCGATTTCGTACTTTTAGGAGCCGCATTGGTTAGCGTTTTGGACTTCTAACCAGAAGGCTACATATTCGAACCCTACCATGGATCAGACGGGGTCGACTATCCTGTTGTATCCGTGGTCAAATCTCTTTACTCCTATTGCCTCGGCACTTAATAACCTACATGTGTTGCTGTGCCCCAAAACAGGCAAAACAAACTAATCAGCCAGCGTTGATATGCAAAAAATCCCACAGTGTTGTGGTGTAGATGCCTTTTCTACTAATCTCTTTAAAATAATCCTTCTTGTTATGCAGCGTGGAGAAAAATACTAGCGATGCACGTGAATTGCAGCGACGACACATGAAAATGAAGAAACAACCGACCGTATTCTTAAATACTATCAATGCACGAAACCTATTATTGTGCCGTTCCTTCGAGTCAAACACTCAAAAGAAAGTTGCCCTTTTTCTCTGACGTCAAGCCACGTACTGATATATAAGGCCAGCCATTTCATTGATATCGGCTGACAAAAGTTGACTTTATGACGACTTAATTTTGCTGGTATAATGTAGTAACAAGCAGCCAGGTGTCAGACCATCTTTCAAAATCCTGATGTATATTTTATTACATAATGTCTAACATATGACTTGTCATAGTGTTTGTTAGCGCGCCGTTGACATTTGCCGTATTTTATAATTTGACAGGTTACAGAGTCACGCAGAGTCACGATCTGGTACAACCAGTCTGTTGAACGTTAACCAATCGTATTGTGATTGTTAATAGAGGTTACTCATATATTACCCCTCTAGATGGCGTATGTGCACTATTAACATTTATATTCCTTGTTTTCGATTTTTTTTTGGAGTGAGCAAATATTTTAAAACAAAACTAATTAAGAAATCGCACATATCTGATTAAAATCGAATTCTCCAGTGAAAAGGATATCTGACGATGCGAGGTCACGTTACGTTGACCTTTCGGTTGACCAGTCAAAGTATAGCTTTCTATTTATGAAAGTGGTAAACGTCATTAGGAACATTTCTAATGATATCTTTCCTTAACAAACAATGCTATGCTTATTCCAATATGCAAGAAATTAAGTGGACTGAGAATTTCCAAAGGTCGGAAGAACACGAACCTTTATCTGTACCCGTCAGGTCTACTTATTATATCTCGATCTTAATCAGGTTGGAAATCTCCCAGTATACTCGCGCCATTTGGCGATAGACAAGAGAGATAGGTAAGTTCCATTAGTAATCGTCAGGCTGTTTCTCGGAATCCTGGCAAAGAAAACTGGGATGGTTTCGCTTTTTGACATAAATAAATTCAAATGTTACTAACTTGACCGTTTCTGTAAGAAATGTCGTAAATCATGGACAGTGATGTTGAAGTATGTTTGGAATCCTTAAAACATAAAATATCTGCTCAAATAATACTTTTCATATGCTAGGAGTAGCTAAGTCATTGGGTTAGTTATAGAAGGAGTTAAGTCAGTGGTGAAATACTGGGATAATGTGTCAATGTACAGGTCGGGATATGATTCGGGTCTGCGGTTGTATAATGCCTGGACAGATTTGACTTTACGCTGTTTGTTTGAAATGATTATTATGCTGTCAAATGCACACCCCGATCAATGGCAGGTGGTATTCTGTTACTGCAGATCTGGAATTATGTAACTGGAAGAGTCGTAGGAAAAGGATGCTAACTAAGAGTATGTTTTTCTGGTAACGTTAGGTGTTCCACAAATATAAAGGTTAGTCCTACAAGATCGAATATATATATATATATATATATATATATATATATATATATATATATATATATATATATATGATTCCTGGTTTCTTAAGGGGAAAAAGTAGCCTAATTAAGACTGAAGCTACCTTAGCAACACGAGAGCCCAATAATGCTGGGAATGTAAATAATTCAATTTTTGACTAGATGTGTAATTTGTATCAGACGAAGCATACGCAACGAATCTACCTGTTCTATTCCGCTTCATGTTTAAAAGCTATTGTGGGTAATTTTCAACAACGTATTTTGGGTAGAACTATTATTTATTTGTAAAACATTTCGCTGATATTAATGCTTTATCGATAAAAAAAAACAGCACCAGATTTACAAACAATGCAATACAGAAGTTACCCACAATGCCTTGCCAAAATGATTGATTTGTCCAGGCATTTTCTTGCGATGGCAATGTTTGTTCTTACGTTTAATTTGGTGAAGTATTTTTTCATGTTTCATGATACATATATCATGTTTTGAAAAAGACTATTAATAAACACCTGTCGATGCTACTTTCAATATAAATTATAATGATGTAATACATACAATATTTTCAGACATGGTAATGACTGATTGAAATTCAAAACTTGTTGAATTAGAGCCATGCATTCAAATGATTCATGTTGAGCTGGCAAAAAAACAAACAGACAAATGCATACAGTATCTCGACACCAACTGATGTAAAATAAAATGCCCAGTAATCTTGTCTGCAATCAGATCAAGACGTTTACACCACTGAATTTTATAAATGCAGTTGGAAGGCAGAAATGTGCTCCTACACAGATGATATATAAAATCTGTCGCAAAGAATGTATTCAACTTACATCAATACAGCTTACAAAATAGTATACATGATTTCGTCCACTTTTGTGTATCGACCTTTGTGAGAAGAAAATCCTTTCAGTGTGCAACCATTATTGTAGAAACAAAATATATACCATAAAGCTTGTAAATATTTACTTTCAGTTATTTTCACAATCAGCTTTAAAATATTCTCCTATTACCTTTTAATGTGTTCATACGAGAACTTGAGGACTGGACCTATCAAGAATGTGTTTTACCTACCTAAAAGAGGATTGGTTTTCTTAGGTTTAGCGCCATTTTTCATCATATGACAGGCTATACATTGCGGCCAGTATATCTGATGGAGGAAGAAACCGTGAAGAACCACCGACCGACGGGAAGCTACTGGCGTGCTTCCTCACATAACCACGTTGGTCGTGCCGAGACTCGAACCCACACGGGCTGAGGTGAGATATGCGAATGATCTGCAGAAAATAGCGCCTTAGACCACTCAGTCACATTAAGCCCCACCAGAAATAGGATTATACCCCATATGTAAACCCAAAAAAATACAACAATAAATTGACATGTTAAAATTACTGAAAAGGTCCAGTCCAATTTGAGATTGTTTTATATTCAAAAGCATGTTATCTTTTTTTTTTAAAAAAATAAAACGACAAAACAAAACATTTCTCTAAAATGTGATATATGGTTTTGGAGATGCAGACGTTTAACCTCTGAAAGAATAACCTGTTTAAAATTGTATATAGTAATTTTATGCAAGTCAAACAAATTAAACCAGTCTTAAACTAAAGAAGAGCGCGTTGAAATCATTACATATCTCTTAGGCAAACCACATCGACCTCTAATCTTGATTATCACATTCTTGTTAATTGTCAAGGTGCAAGTTCATTCATCCCCTTTTTAATGTCCATTTCTAAGTACTGATGACCGGACCACAAAAACGGATATTCGTTTTTATATCCAAAAAGAACAGTTATAACACTGCTGTACGGAGACTTTCCATTGCGCAGTAGCGTGTAATAACTCTGACAAACAGTAAGCCCCATGAAAGCAACACCAGTTTAGAACGGTACCAAAAATAGGCATTAAACTTCCGTATGAACATTTTATTTCAAATAGCTATGAAAAAGGACAATATTACACTAAAAAGATAAAATCAAGACAAAGGGATTTGAACTGTACGACCAGTCGGACGTGTTTCCTGCTGCAATATATCTGCTGGAAGGATTCAAAGGTAACAAAATGAGTCTTTTTTAGCCGATTTAGAATATAGCCCTTGTTCTTCGCAATACTTTGTAAAGTTTGTAAAAAGTTTCAAAAAAAAAAGCTCAGAGCGCGTACCGATGTTTTTATACAGCCTATTTTAATTGACATTGCAGCAAATTAACAATAAAATGGGTTTTATTTTGGACTAGACCTTAGAAGGGTCAACAGTTAACAGTAGTGGCAATCATATCACTCCGCTTGCTTCTGATATAAATGTCCGTAAAACAATACCCACACTGTTCCTTTGCAGACGAAATAAGTAGCAGTGTTTTTTATTCTTGTAATTTATAAAATAGGCAGTTAACTAAAATACACCAGCAATACAGTAACGGAATTAAAATAAAAAATCTGCCTTAAAGCTAAATAATTGGACAATTTTCTACAACGCTGTGCCTGCGCTACTATTGTTTTGCGCAAGTCTACCACTGGCCTTTTTTCCTTTTTTATTTTAATACTGCTTACTCATAGCCCGAGGACTCTCAGGGCCTGGAACTCTATTGGCCAAAAATAATTCACAGGATCGTATGATACGCTCGTTTTATTCTGCTGCGTATCTGGTGCTATTTTCTATTTCTGAGTTAACAAGTTCACAAGATACCTGTAAGTGTATGACAAAATTCCTTAACATGGTCTTTGGCCATGAACCTGATATCATAGATAGAAGATCACTGATCTCAGACAATGACTCAATATGACCACAATACATGTTTACTTAGGTATATAGGTAACGTTTTGTAAAAACAAAAACGAAGTTATCTTAGTGAAATCATTCAATGCATTTTTATTCACAAACAGGGTTTACTTATAAAAATCCATTCATACAGTAATAAGTTACAATGCTTACAGTTCGGCTGAATACCCCAGGCCGAGACCTGAAACGCTAAAATCAATGTCATAGTGCTGACACTCAGAGGTCTGCAATTGATTTATATACGCACGAGTTTGTGTTCATAAGCTCAAAGAGACACATAAATGTATAAAATGACCTCTGACTTCACCCCAAGGTCCATCAAATGTGGTTTTTAAAAGTGAGGATATGCCAGTGGTCAGATATACACCAGTTTCATTCTGAATCACTCTAAACTTGCAGGAGTTATTTTGGTGAAAACCAATTGACAATGCCATTATTCATGAAAGATAACAAGACCTTTGATGGTGCCGTATCGGAGATCTGATGAACAACATTTTCATTAGAACTAGTTACGATTGCCATAGTGTTTTAATTTAAATAAAAGAATAATAAAAACACAAAAATATGTTGATACGCGAGTTAAGTCAATAGAGGTAGCTATTATAAAGCCATTTAAAGCTTTTAGTTACAAAATTTTAGACATTGATACAATTAACTAAAATTCAGAACTTACGCAATATAGGTGACAACCTTACATTTAGAAAGTTCAGACCCAGTAGGCATCACACTACACAAATGTGGACAATGCTGGGTTTTATAAATGTTAGCTTGTAGAAGTGTTGTGCACCTTCACAGATGATTAAAAAAAACTGTCGCTGAGAAGCAAAGTTGAAGCAAATTCAAGATGTCTAAAGAAAACATTACTTTTGCGTTTATCTGTATAAAACACGCATCCAATATGGGCAGCTGAAATGATGTCTCAATTACATACTCGTAATCTGCGAACAGCAGAGATCAAGATATGTCAATACATTCCCGTAAGCTGTGGACAGAACAGATCAAGCTCTAGCATTACATACTCGTGATCCGTGGAGAGCAGAGATCAATATCCGCCATTACATACTCGTAATCCTTGGACCATATAGATCAAGATCCACAATTACATATTATCAATCCTTGGACAGCAAATATCTACACCCACCACTACATATTAGTAATCTGTGGATAGCAGAGGTCACGATCTGCTATTTACCCGTAATCTGCGAACAGTAGAGATCAAGATCAGCCATTATATACAGCATAATCAAGATCCACCATTACATATTCCTAATCTGTGGACAGCAGAGATTAAGTTCAGCCATTACATACTCGTAATGCACAGTCAGCAGAGATCAGGATCCGCCATTACATACTCATAACACAGTCAGCAGAGATCAGGATCCGCCATTACATACTCATAATGCAGTCAGCAGAGATCAGGATCCGCCATTACATACTCGTAATCCGTGGGCAGCACAAATCAAGATCAGTGTTTGCACTTTTCACATGTAATCATGAGAATGAACGGCAAAGACACAGACAAACACGGCAGTAACTTTTTCTTTTGTTAATAGTTTGGAGCTCTGCTCCTGCAGCATTGAGTTCGCATGCATGATATCATATTGTGAAGTCGTATGCAGAAGTAGATCGCGTCGGCTATGAATTTATACTTCCCACCGAACAAAAGATGAATTGCTGAAAAGCATTTACAGGAAGAACATAACATAACAAAACGTTTCAGATTTACAAAAAAAAAATTGCTCATGGATAAGAACTCACAAGTCTTCGACTGTGTTTCTGTTTTGCAGTTGCTCTTTCTTCCTGTCGATACTTCATCCTGGGGTTTATTAAAATATTGCACCGTTTATACATCACAGGAGTTTCGACACAAGTCTTACACCATGGGTCTCAAACTCAAACCACCCTGAGGGCCGCATGAGGGCATTTTCGATGGTCCAAGGGTCACACCACCTTTGTTATCTCTCATGACACCTTGCGACGCCAATCATTTTGCGGTCCACAGGATACCGCTTGGTGGGCCGCATGCGACCCACGGGCCTCGTGTTTGAGACGTCTTACACATTTTGCTGCTAAATAGATTTATTCATTTACCCATAAACTTCTTTGTTTGATCAATGAAAACGTTTGGTGTATATCACACATTTGTTTATATTTCCTATGGTGTCGGCAAATTCCAACTTTTCGATAGGAGTGGACTCTGATCCTACACCCCAACATCAATGTCCAAATATCAAAAATGGGGTGGCACGGGTCAGAGGAAACTCGGACTAGGGCTGAGGAGGATGGGATGGGCAGAGGCAGGAGTTTCCAAAGAAACCGTTAACGACTCACGGTATTAATTCGGCTCCTATAGTAAACCTATGCAAGCACCAATGATATTAAAAATTCAATATCTTTAAATTAATGAATGATCTTGATCAAACCTGCATTTATCAGTATAGACATATCATTGACGACATATTCTGTGTAGAGAAAACCATATGAGTCGTGGCATATTTTCTATCTATAAGTGTTTGAAATACGTGTTTTCAATTATGTACCAAAGAGTCGGGTGCTAGTATCAGTAATGGGTTTAATTAAAAGAACTGAAATTTCATCAATAGAATATTGTCCATTTTTCAGTTAGAACAAGGATAAGCGATCAAAAAATTCTTTTTACTAATATCTAACTTTCATTCTTAACCATTCCTGGCTAGCCAAACCCATATATACTCTATCTCAGCTTCACCCATTTTTAGACTTGTTCCCATTCTTCCATATAATTTGTACCGCGAATCCTTAAGGACATACGGTACTAATGGTATGGAAAAATGGGAACCAGCCTGGAAATGGGTGAAAATAAAATAGAGTATATATGGGTAAGGTTGACCAGGATTGGTTAATAATGTAAGTTATGGTGTAGGAAAAAGAATCTTTTGAGAGTTTATCCTAGTTGTAAGTGAAAAAAAAAAAATAGAGACATTGTTTTATTGATGGAAGTTCAGTCTTTTAACAGTCTTGAGTTTGTAACACTCATTACTAAAATTAGCACCCGACTCTTTGGTGCGGACTTGAAAGCACATGTTTCAAACACAAGCAGGTCCAGAAAATGCCGCGGCTCATATCCTTTCCTCTACACATGAGCACTCAAAAATGTTAAGTCATTGAATTTTAAATATCATGATGTTTGCATAGGTTTACTATGGGAATTGAATTAGTACCGTGAGTACTATAGACAGCCCACATCAATACACAGTGACTCCACATATGCAAGTGCAATTAACTTTACTATAAATGCAATCATATGGTTCTATTTGTGGATAACAAGCAAAATTAATACCTTTTGTAAACCACAGAGTGACTTTCAGTAGGATATTAAATGCATATTCACATATATCAACTGTTCCAAGAAGGGGGGAGGGGGAACAGTGTGTAGATTTGACTATGTTAGGTGGAGTGTTTAACAAATGGATTATATCTAAGTGATGCATATATAAAATTTATACAATTTACCATTTATAGAGTAATTACAGTAAGCAGTATGATATTTCCTATTTGTGTTTTGAAACATAATGCTTCAGATCTGATTAATTAGGTCTCTTCCACCATGCTTAATGGTGATTACTTCTCATGATCTTGCATCCCACTAATTTCTTTCAGTGAAAGTTTTGAAAGTTCATATGTTGCATGTTAATGGACTTGTGTTTACTTTACTTTAGTTTTAAATTATGTCTTCTGGAGGGGGTAATTTTAGGTAATTTTGTCATTTAAATCTCTTTTTCTGTAATAATACAAGTACATATAGATGGTCACCTTGACCTTTTATTCATTAATTACATAATATGACAAGGCTGGTAATATATTTCAGCATTAAATTGAAAAGCGATAAATGGTGATATTAAAAGAGATGATTCTTATTTGACAGCTTTATTTTTTTTAAAAATTCTTATTTTCTTAAATAAAGCTCAAGTATTTAAATGTTGCCTGAAAATACACCATTGGTCTTTAGGTGAAGATGAACTTGCAATATATTTTAATATTCACAAATGTAATCTTTAACAAGCAGAACCATGCACATTGCTTACTTATGTTGTTGTTGTTGTGGGGTTTAACGCCATTTTTCAGCACACGATTGGCTATTCATGGCGGCCAGCATTAATGGTGGAGGAAGAACCCGGGAAAACTCCGGAAAGAACCACCGACCCACGAGAAGCTACTGGCAAGCTTTCTCACATACCCGCATTGGCCGAATCCGAGACTCGAACCCACGCAGACAGATGTGAGATGGCAGTGATCCGTAACGGAGAGCGCTTTAGACCACTCGGCCACTTATGTACTGAACTACTATTCCTAGGGCTGTCAAGAAAATCAAGGGTGAATATAAGACACACGGTACTAATGGCATGGAAAAATGGGAACCAGCCTGGAAATGGGTTAACATAAAATAGAGCATGTGTGGGTTAGGCTGACCAGGATTGGTTAATAATGTAAATTACTGTGTAGGAAAAGGAATCTTTTGAGAGTTTATCCTAGTTGTAAGTGAATTTATTTTTAGAGACATTGTTTTATTGATGGAATTTCAGTTCTTTAACAGTCTTGAGTTTGGAACACTCATTACTAAAATTAGCACCTGACTCTTTGGTGCGGAATTGAAAGCACATGTTTCAAACGCATGCAGGTCCAGAAAATGCCGCGGCTCATATCCTTTCTTCCACACACAGAAGCTTACATCCAAGTTTCATCTATACTGATAAATATAGGTTTGATCATGAGCACTCAAAATTTTTAAATTCTTGTGACACGTGTTTAGGCTCGATAAACAGTAACACGAGAAAGAGTGAAAACAACAAGCTTTGAAAAAAATAAAATAATTTATTTCCCTGGAAAAATTCTGTAAAAAATATTTTTAAAAATATGAACTCACGGTTTTATAGAATCAAATCCAAATTACTCCAAGAATAATCCAAGAATAAAATTTGTGAAGTCCTAATAACAAAATATTTTTATGATTTCAAGTTCGAATCCCGAAAAATAATCCAAGATGGAAGACGATGGCGTATGCTGAAATCTGTAGTGTTGAAGTCTACAGTTCCTTGTAGAAACAAGCATTATCACTCCGGTTTTGGAAATCAAAATAAATTTCTTATAAGAACTGTCTTTGATTAAGAATCTCATATGATCACATGCATTTTCCAGAAAAATAACAGAATTAATCCTTTTGAATCCAAGTAATTTGAAATAACTCCAAACAGTACAACATACAACTTCCATTTTAACAGCCCAGATTCTACTGAAAATAATTTTCCAAAATAGAGGTTACATCTTCTTCTAAACGCAAACAGGGGGTCACGTGATCATGTTCTGGAAGCTTATAGAAACTAAGTACTTGTTAAAGATCACGTACACAGAGTGTGACCGTGACGAAAACAAATCATTTTACTCATTGAAATAAAAAAAATAGTTTGCATCTCGAAGTCCCATCATGACCTCGACAACAACCAATCATTTTAAAATAAAGATAGAACTTGTTTACGTGATTGGTACAAAATTTGAAACAAGGTCAGGATTTAGATCAACACCTAGTGTTTATAAACTAACAGTCTAGGTCAAACTATTTTCTGAAAAAAAGTATCATCTCTAGTGAATAAATTTACATTACAATACCATATACATAACAACTGAATTTTTAATATCATTGTGTTTGCATAGGTTTACTATGGGAACTGAATTAGTACCCTGATTTATTAAAGTCACGACGTCAGTGTTGTGCGAATGACCTTTTTGAGTTAGTAAGAAGAATGGTATGGACAGGCCAAGTCAAAACAATATAATAGGTCGGTAAGTAGTAAAATCCGTGCCTTGGTTGTTTTACTTACTAACTCAGATCATTTGCGCAATATGGCAATCCTCGAAGTAGTTTAGGAGGATTAGCGATAACAAATTTGTACTGACTGACGAAAGGACAACGGACGACCGCCAATTTCATAAGATCTTCTGCAGAAGAAAAAAAACCCCAGATACATATGCAATCAGAATGTTCTCGGCTTTTCCTTCTAATGCTAGAAGAAGAAGAGAGAAAAACATCGGGTGTCAATATGACGTTTTGAACAGGCATCAAGTTTATTGTTATTTGTTACGTCATAATAACTATATGACGCTACAATGACTAACGTACTCGCATACCCTCCCGTTTATTTGTAGCCTCTACCGATTTTAAAAACGAAAAGCACCACGGATATAAAAAATGAGCAAAAACTGAGTAATTTCATTCACTGATTTATAATTTCTAACCTGACTGTCTCCAAAGGGTTTCTAAGATCGTCGACTTATCGGTGTTTCAAAGCGAACATAAATGACGTATCGTTGCGCAGAATTACCCGACGCGCAGAACTGGCCGACATGGGGGGTATATTGTGACGTCTGGTGCGTGCTACCTTGTAACGTCCTCATCTCAGTGCCTTACCTTATTCTCCGCAAGTAAAGAATTCCTGACTTTTTACCCCAACGTTGAAGGTAAACTCTTCACACTCTGCGCTAAAGTAATTGTATAGAAGAAAATAATGGCAGCAAATGCAACATATAATGCAATATGTATAAGATATCGACATCGCTTTATTAAATATTAAGAAATATTTAACGATTCACAATATAAGATGTTTCCACTATACAAGTCAAATATTCCATTTTATTTAAAGCTAGTCTGTAAATTTGTGTATTTTCCAATACAAATAATTTTGATAATTTACTTGAGTGAATTACGAAAGACATTTTTTCACTGCGCTCAGTAAACATCGATAACATTATGATAAAGACATTCCCATGTGACATGTTACTTACTTGGTGTGAGAAAGCTTGCCAGTAGCTTCTCGTGTGTCGGTGGTTCTTTCCGGGGTTTTCCCGGGTTCTTCCTCTCCCATTAATACTGGCCGCCATGTATGGCCTATCGTGTGCTGAAAAGTGTCGTTAAACCCCACAACAACAACTTACTTGGTTTTGTGGTCAGCGTGAACAGCTGTAATCCTGGAGTAAACGGTTCAAATCATACAACAGTGAACACGCCTGTTTTTTGTTTTGTTTTTTTTCTTCAGTTTCGTTTGGTTTATATGTGTGGGGGTGGATGGGTGGGTGGGTGTTGACTTGAATTAAAAATTAGAATTATGCGACTACTGATATTTTCCGTGCGAATATGCACAAAACACAAACAGAACATAAATGGTAAACAGCTGACAGTGCGGGATACTGTAAGAAATCTGTATCTGTTCTTTCAATCTTGTACACATTGCTAGCCAATACGTTTGAGCATAAAAATGAAAATTTGCTTGTTCTGAGTTAGTACTAATATTAGTACCCTTACTCGTACCTCGTGGACAGGGTACTAACATGAGCATATATGTGTTAATGGAGCAAGCCGGGTGTGATTCACACCCGGCGCTCTTTTAGCCTAAAAATAACACTTTAAACAAATTCCTTGCATAGAATCCCATAAATTGAGTAGTCCTCTTATTTAATACCGGAAGTATCGAAAATCATTGTAGAAATAGTTGTAAAATCTCGTTTACCTTTTTTAGCCGATATTTTCGTTTAGTTTGTCCGCCATATTATTTCAAATAATGATTACTTCCGTTCTCAGCCTTGTTTGTTTGTGTGCCATATAAGGACATTGACGCCTTATTTGGAAATGTAAACAAATCGTAGTAAAAATTTGGCGCCGATTGCATCATAAATTCTGAGCATTAAAAGTAAATACGGTTTATCGGCAACTTTGAAATTCCACCAAGAAGCGATTATTCGCACTTGATTGATAATAATATAGCGTAGAATATCCAAAATATGGTCTTGCAAGCCTTACGTAGAAAAGGGGTCACGGCGAGAGTCTCGCGTTATCTGTCATGGTGGACAGGATAAGGTTAGAGTAACCATGCCAATTTATTTTATCGTGTAAGGGCTTAATAAATTTAAAATAAGCCAAACTTCTTTCACAACATGATTATACTTATGTAGTTGATTTCTACACGGTTTGTTTTTCTGACTTTAGTGATGATTTTTTTTGCTCCATTACATGATATGGGATCAGTTCGTAGCCTCAACCACAGCAAATCAAGTTGAAGCTACGAACTCGTAGCTAGTTCTGAGTGAATAACGGATACATTTCAAAGCGTTGGTGAAAAACTAAAGTATTTTATTCGTAGGTTCCACCTAGTGAAATACGTATGTTATTCAACTATTTTCGACTCGTTGTATATCCGACCTTATTCCCTTATTGACAATTCGTAACGCATTTAGTATTGTTTACTATAAAACATGTATTCTGAGTTAGTTTTTTGAGGACATATTTGCTGCGTGGTATGTATTTTCATTCCTTCTTTAATTTAACGATGATAATTAACACTGGTTTATACGATATCAAAATGACCGGTGTTCACTCGTGCAAGTTTCTTTCGTGGTAATGTCGCTATAGCATATGGAGTTAACAGCATTCGTAGTGATCATTCTTGGGATTGAAATTAATTGTGGACGGTTTTAATGTTGTGGTTTATGCTTTTTGTTCTGGTTTATTTGTCATTTTTGCATTGTTGTAGAGGTAAAAAAAAAATCATTAATTTACGTGAATCATGTTTAAACGTAACGTTCTGAAGAAAAGAATTATTTCTAGTAAAATAATCATTTCGTCACAACAATAGTTCACAGGTGATCCAACAGAACATGTGTGACGTTTCTTGCTTAGAATAAATGAACATCGAAGACATGATGTAATAATCGAGAGTTATGTACTTAATTCAGCGCGTAATCAAACCTACGATGTACATGCGGTGGCGCCATTATGTAAATACGTTCAGTAGTCTAATTGCGAACGTTGAATCGAAACGTACTGTTGTTGTTCGTTGTGTTGTCATACTGGGATTAGATTTTATTAAATTAGGTATTTACAATTTCAAAGCAAAGTGAAAACGTAATTACCGGTGCACTGATATAAAATGTCCAATGTAATAATGCATAAACAAACAGTAATCGAGTAAAAGGAGAGAGGTAGTGTTACATCAACTCGCGATTGCTAAATTCTTGTCATCGTTCGATCAAATTATAACAAATCTAAATTAGGCAGAAATAATAAGAAAACATAAAATTAAATAATTTACTTTTCAAACAAGTTTATACCATTTCATTTTAATAATTATGCCCGCCAACATCGAGATAAGTAAACATGTATTTTTTTTTAAAATATAAGTTTGTCTAAACAAGGGCATTTAAAACTTACCTGGTGCATCTTGAGATTTTCTCGGAGTTATGGGTCGGATTATACGCGGGTCATGCACTTTTTAGGGTTTATACCTGTTCAGTTTGGGGATCGGCTTATATGCGAGCGAGTTTATACGCGAGTATATACGGTACTCATGCCATCCCAATCGCACAGTCCACATTTCCCTTACCAATCAGAACATCATTCCGCCATTGACTCTGGTCAAGAAATAACCCCAGATGTAGGTGTAGGAAAACAAAATTTGATGGCTTTGGTGATTAGCATCAGCCGGAGTGCACCACATATGTTGTGACAGAATAGGCCCACAATGTTCTGTTTGTGATTCTGTCTCTTTCCGTCGTTGACGCAACATTGTGCAATGTGAACAAAAGTAATTTCGAAACTAGTAGTCAGTGAAGGCAATTACATCAGAGGTTTCCTTTTCCTCTAGACGTAAAAGACACAGGATATTATGACTGTTCTCGTGCTTTCTCAAATGATCCAAATCTCGAGACATACATTTTCATGGACACCAGAGGTCAACGAGGTCAAACGATACAAGCAATCAATAGACAGAAAATGCCAATGCTAATTCGATTGCATTCGAATAAGTAGACCGCGATATGTGTCGATTGTGTGACTTAGCATTGCTGCATGTGAGAGCTGAATATGTCCAATACTGGATAATCGGCTCATATTTTCACTTCTTAAATTTACAAATTATATTCCAATTGTTACGTACAAGAAGAAAAATGTCCTACCTATCGATTTAAGGAAGGCTGACTTCGAAACAAGATCGTTTAAATAAATATGGAAGACTCTGTGCAAAGGGACTACTATATGCCACTACTTCGCGATTTTGGCGAATTACACGTTTACGAGAGGGGGATACGCTAGGCCTCCAATCCCAACATGACTCCTAAAATCTAACATAGGGTGGGGAAGGTTCAGAGGCAACTCTGACTTGGCAAGCTTTTTGTCCGGTTAGGGGTCATCCATTTAGTACGTACGCAAAAATCTGGCAAAACTTGTTCCCCCCCCCCCCCACGTACACATGCGTACTTTTTTACACACGCTCCACCTGCGTACGTATGCTTTACGCACCCCACCCACCCCGAATTCTATAGAACAGCCTATATTTAATCCACGTAGAAACCATAACGGATTAATAATATTAACGTGTTTAATAAAACATATAGTCCACCGACGTTGAATGTCTGGCTGCATAAAAAAAAATACGCTGCGTAACTTTAAATAGTTTGTCTAGTGTCCGCTAAATTTCAAACGCCCACTGGAAGGTTTCACCAACCCACCCCTTTCCTATGCGTACGTACATTATCTGTAGACACCCTCCCCCCATACGCAAGCGTATGCATTTTGGTTACCCCTTCCTCCTCCCTCCATGCGTACGTACTAAATGGACGGCCCCTTAAAATATTTATAACAATTCATACCTAGATGGATATGGACGTGTTTAGCGGTCATTGGATGTTACGCAATAGTTGACTGATGGATCCCACTCACAACCAAAGGGTCGAATGAATTGATAATTAGACATTCAGTACTGACCCCCCCCCCATAAAAAAACAAAAACGAAAAAAACCCACAAAAACAAAAACGAAATGTCATAGGTTTCAAACTGCAAGGTGAACGTTACAGTTGTCATCAATATATTTCTTTGAAATTCCTAAGCATCGCTCTTAAACAAGCAACAAATTCATCATGCAACTCCGATTGGTGTAAAAAATATGAATAATACACAATGAAACCAGTCTACAGGGAACACTGAAGGAGTCACAGTTTTGTTCTTTGTAGACTGTAGTCCTTTATATACAGGTTACTTTAGCAGTGAGATAAAGAAATGTTTTTTTTTTTTTATGAAAGTTGGACTTGTTAAAACTTCCTTTAATTTGAGGTCTATGTTACGACAGACTTCGCTATACACTGCTGAGTGCGTTTTGTGTTTCGCTGTACATTGCTTAGGCATTTTTGTGTGTTGGGTTGAAATATTTTCTTTCAATAAGCTACTGTTTATCTGTGAACTCGGCAAATGTTTCTTTAAAAAGTAAAATCTGAGATCATACATTTTTTTTGTTTGTGGTTAAGATGTATATTACACGTGACTTCAACATCAACACGAAAGAGATTTAATAGCATCCTGGTTTAAATTTTTTTATATAAATTATTAATTTATTATTATGTAGGATGCATATTAGTGAGGGTTCTTCCCAAAAGGTATGGAAGGTTCTCAGAAACACTACTTTCGCTGTTACACATGTTGCAAACACAGTAATTATTATATTGCTGTAACAAAGTTTGATACTTAACAAATATTAAATTTCAAGTATCTATTTCTGGTATGATAAAAAGAGAAACGAAAAGAAAGTGATTGGACAATGTCTATATTTACAAAAATCACACGGCATATATAGACATGCCCGCAACTGGAATATATATTTGCAGAATCTTCAAAAAATATTCTGGTCCCATAATAATTGGTAAATTCACGTTTTACATTGTAATAGTAAAGACGCTAATTATTCTTTCTTATGAGAAGAATTTCAGAGAGGCATACGGTTCACCTGATAGTCCGCCACATTCGGCTAGCACTTGCACTTCATGTAATTGCAAAAAGTGTGATGGTGGTACAAGATTGACTGAATTCAAAATTAAGTGCATAACTGCAGATTTTAAGTTTGTGCTTCATAAGATTCATAGAGGTAAACTTTTGTTTTTGTTTTTAAATATAGAGATAAACTTTTGGCTATATTAGGTTCCCGCTCTTCACTGAAATGATGAAATAAATAACCTCATGTTTATATCTGAACAGATTTAATGTGTATCACATGTATTTTATGCAAGCATTAAATTTTGTAGTTTGTCAGTAAAGGGCAATTCGTCGATACTTAAAATTCGTGGATGGGAAACTAATGGGGATGGGGTCATATTGTCTTTGCCGATGGATACATTTTTGTCCTATCTGTTAATTCGTAGTTTGCTGTAATCATAAAATGAACAAAACTAGTGTAGCATGAAAACAAGCGAAATCACAGTATTTCCCTACCACTTATTTTTGTGAAAGTACGTTTTGTGAACTTAATCGGAAATGTAAGAACTTTCAACCGCTGGGTATATAACCACGTGTGCTTTTACAAATCTTCTTGCATAATTAATCGCATGAGATTTGATTTTGCGTTTGAAAGTGAAACTCCGCGAAAATTAACGCGAATTATCTCGCACCCCTCCCCCTCAATTTTTTGTTCGAAGATAAGTATAACATATGTTGCAGGGATGCATTAAGTGGTAAGATTTTATGTGATAGAGATGTGTTTATAACTGCGAGAAATGATTTCGTATTTGAGACTCCTCGAGAAATGATGCGAGACTAAATCTCACGCAAAATGTATGTGAAGTCACAGTTATCAAGCAGTTTGTACGTGCCAGAGAGACACAGAACTAAGAGTTCGTTTAGTGAGCTTATTGACTTACACGAAAGCACTGTTAAATATAATGGGTTACCTTTCTTGAATACGTGTTCTCTGGGGACAGGGTGAATAGTTGGATATCTAGAGTACCATATGTTCGTGTTTCTTATCACTCGAGATATAACCTTTATCACAAGTCATGTACCAGGGCCCCGTATGTTTGGCCGATACTTTTCAAATTACACCGATAAGAAATCTAGTCTTAAGAAACATTCCACTGGGAATCGGGACATAACTGTTTTAAAACATCCGTCAAGACTTGATCAAGATAACTACGTGATAAAAACTTAGGTCTCTGTATTCATAACTGACCCGAACAACAAACAAAATCAACAACCAAAACCTATACAAGAACAAGCCGATGATAGCCGTATCTGATATCAGGGTTAGATGCCAAGTCCGACCCGTCGCCATGGGCGATAGACAGCGAATCTGAAAGTTTTGATAAAAATCTATCGAATGATCAAAGAAAAGCCATTTGACTTCTACAAGTCGATAAAAGTAAAATAAAAGCATAATGCTTTTATTAAAATTTATTCAACCGTAACGGTCTTAATGTGTCCTGTTGATACATATAATCGACATTTCAGGGTGGTATGTTATATCAAAATGAATATAGAATGTTATCTTATCTTTTTGCAAACAGATGATATCATGCCCTTCACAGGTGTTTGGCCTACTTTGAGACACTTTCAACCAGTGAATGACAGAGAAATAGCAATTCACATAACCTATGCAAAAAAGGAAGAAAAAAATATCAATTTCGAAATACATTTCTCGTCGCACGCGTATATTACATATTCAGTTGAATATCAACTAATCAATATAATATCAAGTGCGGCTAAACATCAGTCAATATAATAACAAGCGATGCTAAATATCAATCAGCCAATATAATAACAAGTACTGCACCACTGTTCTTTTGTGATGCTACTGTTTAATAATGTTCATATTTTTTTTAATTTTTTTTATCATCGACGTTATTCTTGGATGTACCTATCAGAAATCAACATTATCGCATATAAGCACTCAAATTCTAACATTATGTCCTTCTAACTTCCAGAATCAACAAAATCAGGAAATTGCGCCTTTTCTTGGTTTTTGGTTTTTTCCCAATTTTCTAATCTTTATTCCATATAAATTGGAAGTTGATGAATTTGGAACTTCATTGCAAGACGGAGTATAAGGTCCGAGTAATTTTTTCACCAACCGGAAATGGGACTTCGACCTTTAATGTATTATTATGAATATTAGTACATTAGCAATATTTTAAAATAGAATTGTATGCATCTACTTCAACTATATGGTTGATTTCTGAGTTGACTTAGGAAAAACACTGTAACGCAATACAATTCCTTTCTAATTATATAGCTAAAACACAATTTTTATTTGGATCCCAATGAGGTAAAGCGGTATAGTTTTGAGCAGAACAAATCGGCTTGTACTATATAACACTATATAAACAGACTGACCATCTGGAATACGCAAACCATATTTATCTCGCCAACATCTTGGGGATTAATGGTGGAGTTTCTCACACTTTACATCGTCCAGTATTCGTCCATGAATGCCCAAATTTACTTACATTTAATAAAACCTATGTGTACGAGAGACATTAAAATTATGCATTACGTAAACTATAAGTTACCTGAGAAAGTTTAACAATACAGCTGACTGACCATAAAATTTATGAAGTGTCCAATAGTTAAATATTTGCCGAAACAGGCTTGAGTTTGGTGTTTTACGGCTCAGCAACAAAAGAAGGTTATTTAGTTCTGAGGTCATTGGAGTTAAGTACCTTGCCCAATGAAATTAAGTACCTTGCCCAACGAAACACAACAATGGTAGCCGCGACTCGAGCTAAACAGAGGGTATAACTGGAACGCGCACCTTTTCGGTCGGGATTCGGGCATAAAAAACTCTTGATCGCTGCTGCTCCCACCCAAACACAGACGATAAAGTCTGCATTTTCTTATGAAAATTAGAACTTTCATTATATGGCATTGTTAACAACACTGTTAACGTAACCTGTTTCAGCCTGGTCAACTTTATTTGTTCGTTTCATCTCGACAAACAATTTAAAAAAATATTGGTCCTACTCAATTTTGTATTGAAAAGATTGCGAAGAAAAAATAACATTTCTGTAATTTAAATGGGCTGAAGATTTTGCCTGGGGAAAAATATGAATGCACTAGACACAGAAGCCAAGCGAAAAACGCCACCTATGCAACAGTTGGCAAGTTCCAGTTTCCTCTGACCTTTCCCCATTCAATTTGTGATTTTTGGACAATTATGTTGGGACGGAAGGTTTTAGATATCTCGGAAGACATGTTGTAGGAGAAAGCCTTTCACCTCACTCGGCATTTCCGCCCCAAGACATCTTCGCTAGCCAAATGCCATACGTCCACTTTGTTCACACTGACTGGTGGCATGTGTAGCTAGCCGAAAGGAAACTTCAAGCAAGCGCCCCCTCACGGATGCAAGACTTGTTTCTCGTAGCAAGATGAATCGATTTTTTGTTATGTATTCAATATGGCAACTTCTCTTATCTTCGCATACATCGACTCATAAGAAAAGCTTGTGTGATAATGGTTAAAATTGGAGAATGCTATATGCAAGATGTGTCGTTGTCTACTGATACATTCAGGATTATTCCTATCTTCCAAACTATATCTAGCGAGAAACAGTTCCTTTCAGCTGTATCCAATCAGATAGCAGGTGTGTTCCGATTAGTTTACACACGCAAAGGGTCTGTGTAGAGCGAAGCATAATTGTCCAACTATCGAAAACAGGGTGGTATGTGTACGAGCAAACACGGACTATAGTTTGACTGAAGCACCCCAAAGGCCGTTACGTTCTTAATGACTCACGGTACTAATTCGATTCCCATAGTAAACCTATGCAAACACCATAATATTAAAAATTCAATAACTTAAAATTTCTGAGCGCTCATGATCAAACCTATATTTATCAGTAGAGTTCATACCTGGATGTTAGCTTCTGTGCAGAGAAAATACAAGTGTTTGAAACGTGCTTTCAACTCCGCATCAAGGAGTCAGGTGCTAATTTCAGTAATGAGTGTTCCAAACTCAAGACTGTTAAAGGACTGAAATTCCACCAATCAAACAATGTCTCTTTTTTTCACTTACAACGAGAATAAGCTCTCGAAAGAATCTTTTTCCAATAAATAACATATATTATTAACCAATGCTGGCCAGCTATACCCATATATACTCTATTTTATGTTCACCGATTTCCAGACTGGTTCCCGTTTTTCCATACAATTAGTACCGTGTGTCCTACATTAAACAAACCCTATTGGCGCGTTGCATGATGGGATTAAGGGGAGGGGGGCGAGAAGATACTCAGTGGAAAATACTAAGTTTAGGGTGTTCAAAGCTAAAACTAAATTGCACAGTGTCTCATTTTGCATTGAAAAATATTTAAACAAATCTGGGGAGAAATTCTGCTACAAAATTATGTGGTGTTCCTTAAAATGCTACCCATCTTTTGACTAGACAGTTCATGTCGAAACTGTCATAATTACATTATCCAAAGGTACCGCCATTAGAAATTTTTATTATGCTTAATGAATGAGAAAATCGTACAAAAATATCAGTCTTACCCTTATCCCAACAATGGCGTGAGACTATAATGCAGGGCAACTGGCACTGCTCAGTCGATTTTACGGAAGGAAAAGTTCCAAAGATAAACTGCAAAATTCCATTTCAGATGAAACTATTTCATCATCGTATATAAGCCAGCCTTTTTCGAAGATCGGCATGACAAAATCACTTGATTTCATTGGCCTTAAATTGACAAAACTTGTATGTGCTAATGTGCCGCCAAGCACTAAAGAAAAAAAAAAGGCAGATCCATTCAAACATCAGATGTGCAATATGAATAAAACAATGGTTGCATTTTTTTCTTTATTTTAGGTTTGATGTTGAAATTTCTTTCCCACTCAATTATCTTAATACCTGACGCGAGAATGATCAGACGAACACTTATAACCCTCACCAAAACCAAAAGGTACACCCAAACCATAGTCTGTTTCTTTAACTTAGTGGTATCATCTGCACCTTTTAAACGGCATCTAAAGCAACGTCTGTTTTTAAAATACTGACGTGTGTGAAGTACAAGGACATGTCATTATCTTACCATGTACTTCAATTAAAAGATGGAAAACAACCATTTTAACATACCAGTGTATGTAACGCAATTTCTGATTGGATAAATCCCAGCATTTATTTAACTGTTGCTCTTACACATGCAAAATCGTTTTCATTTGTGACGTCAAAATATTTACCCTTATGACACAAATTGTATCCACAAATGGAATACACTCCGGCCCAGTTGATCTATGTTGTGGTGTTCCACAGGGGTCTGTTCTTGGACCTGTTCTCTTCATTCTATACACTCAGTTGCTCTCAAGTGTCATAGATCATCATCCAGTGTCTCACCAATTGTACGCTGATGACACCCAAATATACAAATCTAGCCACCCAACTGAAGTTGATGCTACCATCCAAGGTGTAGAGAGGTGCATTTCTGATGTGAAATCATCTATGACTTGTAACAAGCTGCAGATGAATGATGATAAAACTGAGGCCATTCTGATCACAACACAAAGACTTTCTCATTCACATCCTTTACCTCAAACAGAAAATATCAGCAAAACCAACATTAAATTCACACAATCAGTACGAAACCTAGGTGTTACTCTGGATAGTACTCTCACACTGCACCAACATGTCATGAACATATGCAAGGCTGCATATCTTGAGCTGAGACGCATCAGCTCAATTCGCAAATATCTTTCAGTTGATGCCACTAAAACACTTGTGTGTTCATTAGTACTTTCAAGACTGGACTATTGAAACTCAATTCTGTCTGGTTCATCTCAATATCTGCTCCAGAAACTTCAAAACACAGCTGCTCGGATCGTACTTAGAGTACCACGATCAGAGCACACCTCCCCGCTGCTCTGTACCCTACAATGGCTATCCATTCGATCCAGAATCAAACACAAAATTTGTTCTCTGTGCTACGTTTCATTGACGGACTCTAGTCCAACATACCTATCCGACCTCAACCATGTGTATACACCAGCAAGATACTTATGCTCCTCTTCTGACAATCGTATACTCATTATTCCCACTATGAAAACAAAGTCATATGGACAGCGTTCTTTTGCATACCAGGGCCCAGCAACGTGGGATGAATTGCCCACTGAACTTATACACCAAGACACCGTGATCCCATTCAAGAGTGCTATCAAAACTCACTTATTTCGACTGCAAGAACAAACTTAAAAACCTAATAATGTTTCCTACCTTAAATATTCTCAGAATGTTTTTTGTTTTTGTATTTTTTAAAATGTTTTTTAATTTCATTGTGTTTGTTTTTGTAATCATATCATTATATGTGTTTTATCTTATAGGTGTTGTCTAATGTTGTAAAGGGCTTGGAGCTTCTAAAGATTAGGCGCTATACAAAGTCCTCATTATTATTATTATTATGTCTTACACTCAGAAATGCAGAAAGGGAAAACCATCGCAACAGACAAAATAAAAAGTGTTCGAATTTGAATTAATTTTAATTTAAATGACTATATTAAAAGTTCACTTAAAGAAAAGAAAAAACCCACAAAACTTGACAGCTGTTTCTAAATAAAATGAGTGCCATGGGTAGTAAATCTTGCCGGAATCAGTTTATAAATGTTTGGATGGCGCTCTACAGATATTATGTACTTCTGAGAGAGAGAGAGAGAGAGAGAGAGAGAGAGGTCAGAGGTGTAGGCTGAAATGTTTTGCCTTTTCAACATGCATAATGGAGAGAATGTTGGCATACTTCTTTGTTACTTTCATGTGCTGTGGCTCAAATTTCATTGCATATTGTACGTATGGAAACTGCACATGGTCTAAGCATATAGCTGACCAAAATATCTACTCTCATGTGTACAAAAAATCAGCCTGAATTGGTGTAAAATACAATATCTTCAGCAGTTATGAAAATATGGAAATTTAATTCTGCCAGGCTAGACAGTACCAGTTTCTGAAAGTGCAATAAATGAATTACCAAATATATCTCTTTTATTACAATTTACTTCTGAAATCCAGGAAGTGAAAACTGAGCTAGCCGAATTTTTATTGGTGCATTTGAAATCAATCCTATACCCCTAAATGCACTCATGAACAAAACATCAAAATGAAGGAAATTAAAGGTACATTTAACGATACCTAAGTTACAATAGAGGGTCATTTTTAAACAACCAGTATAACCAGTGAGGAAAATCTGGGAAATTTTTTTTTCTTTAAAAACTTAACCCTACGGAAAATACCAAATTGCAGTGTGCTATCTTAATGAATAAACAATATGAAGTAAAGGCCGCAATAGTACGATTCAGTCTGCCAAAATGACATATGAATGATGTAGCAAAATCCACGATAAACCATCATAAATTTTGACGCAACTATGACGTTATGAGTCTCCCATTTGACGTGATGCCATAGTGAATGATATATGTTGCTCTTTAAAGAGAAAATTTTCAAAAGGTATTTAGCATGCTGATAATAGTTTTTTCTTTGAGAATTCGAATGTTAATGGTAGTTTTAATGTTATGAAATATCCGCCGACACGCTCCGATGACGCGTCGACGGCCGGTAAAACTCAATTTGAAATGGAATAAACATTCAGTAACATCATGACATACAAGGCTAATTACACTCTGATTTTGCATCTTTGATGAAGAATTATCAAGAACAATCGCATTCGAACTTAATTTGTCTGAGAGAGAGAGAGAGAGAGAGAGAGAGAGAGAGAAGAACAAGAGGAATTCGGTAGAGATTACTGATAACTGTTCGTGACTTTCGAAAAGATTGGGCTGCAACAGTTGCAGTATATTATCTTCTAGACAAGACCTACATCTTGGTGTTATCTTATCCCTGAAATTATCTAACTCCTCCTATCTGCGAATTATCTTCATCAAGGGGGATTCGAGACCTGTTAAAATGAGTCAGTATGAAGCTTATCCTAGGCGTTTACCTCTGGCAACCAAAGATAAGAACCGCGAGCTTGTATTGTAGATACCTAGGATAGATTCCAAGTTTGATACAAACAAGGCTCTGAAAACTTGAGAATTAAAATAAAAAAGAACAGCCGAAATTGTTAAATATCGATACTACTTTATATAGAGGCTCAAGAAAGACAACAGCCATCGTTTTACCATGTAATAATAAACAAACTGTTCCACAAAATAGTCTCACGTGCCAAACAGCGTAGTCAAGGACAGCACAAGATAATTTTGTCAATGAAAGTTTGCGCCAAGCTTATGTTGTGACGCCAACGCCGCCAACTTTGAAGTGAGATTTTTGTTTTACCTGTTTCTCGGGCAAGATAACTAAATGTGAATGTCAATAGACTTGTTAAGATGTCTTGGTTGGGGTGGGGATTTTTTTATGCACTGGATACGACGACGAGAGAGAGAGAGAGAGAGAGAGAGAGAGAGAGAGAGAGAGAGAGAGAAGAGGTATTATTGCACACTTCCCTTTTAAAAGTGAGAGTAAGTTACAATTTACTTAATTAGAAATTGTATTTACATCAATAAGAGATGCAAAATTATCTTTACAAAATTAAAAAAGGACATCAACAAAAAACAAGTCGAAAGTTGTCATATTCAAGTTAAATTCAATACATGTCACAGTGCTGAGACTCGCTCTCTCGCTCCCTCTCTCTCTCTCTCTCTCTCTCTCTCTCTCTCCAATACAAGTCATGCTATTCTTATGGCAAGGCAAGACGCGAAGACAGAAAAGAATCTCGCAACGCACCAAAATCACATGCATATGTACACAGTTAGTGCATAGCATACAGGTAACATGTTGATTAACTTAAGCACCGTTCATATAGTATGTATGTATGTATGTATGTATGTATGTATGTATGTATGTATGTATGTATGTATGTATGCATGCATGCATGCATGTATATATGTATGTATGTATGTACGTATGTATGTACGTATGTATGTATGTATGTTTAATGTAAAACGGTTGAATATCGGTATATTTTAAGACATACATACATACATACATACATACATACATAATATGAACGGCGTATTAGTTTATTCTATCAACATATTAACTGTACGCACTATGTATTGGATAGATCTATTTGTGTAATCAAAGTCTTCGATAATGTGTGTCGCGTACTCTGGCGGAAATCTACTAGCGTACAAAAATTATGCGAATAGTGTTTAATGAACGTACATTGTGCCTTAGCTAACGTATCTGAATAGTTCAGACGGAATAAATGTTTATGTAACACCTTAACATAAATTACCTTTTCTATAATACAAAGTATACACGGATTTTACTGCGAAGTGTAGCTTGCAAACAGACGAGCTGATTTGAATAAGTGATCTTTCAAAGTACTCCACTATCAAACTGGCACTATTGGCGAAGGTGAGAACTCTCCCTCTTTTACATTATCTCCGCTTTCAATTATTAATCATTCAGTTAAAATCAATTAAACATTTTCCTTTTTGCTACACACAGACTTTTATGAGTTTCTTCTTCATTTAAATAAGGCAATGTATCAGAATAACTGTGTGTTTTCTTTCTTTCTTCGTGAATGTCTTAAATTATAAAACGCATAGAGGATCGGAAGCAACAATATCGGTTTGAACATCAGTTCAAATGTGACATTTTTTTTTAAATTACAGGGAATGCAACGTAGCTATCGCTTTGAGGAATGCTTCAACTAAGTACGAAACCAAGAGCACTAACAACTACCTTCAACTATTTGAGCGTTGGTAAACTCAGTAATTTTTATGCGGCAAGCTAAAACTTTTCAAATAAAGTAGGCTTTGACTCCAATTTAGATCATCACCTTCATAATATTTTTAAAAAATATCTTTCTCCAAAATCCATCCATTTTCTTCATAAAATAGTTGCAAGTCTATATAGATTTGATTGTTCAATGTATAATTTAAATAATAATAATAATAATAATAATAATAATAATAATAATAGTAGTAGTAGTAGTAGTAGTAGTAATAATAGAAAAAATAAAATCATGCCACGATATAAATACCAGTTATGTTGAACTAACGTTTTCTATATCTAGTTTTTACACTGCATGAATCATCGTTTCATTATTTCATTGTCTTTATAATGTATTGAAATGTACATGTACCAATCATCGAATTACAGTAAACAACATTTGAACGCATCTCTGAATGGATGATTTTAAAGTATATCTATATTTTCATTCTTTTCTAAGCACTCTCCTGAATTATACCAATCGATACATGGGAGCCGCAGAAACAAACAAGCCATTAACTCGCACTTTCAAATGTCACCCTCTTCTGCACTGACACTTTAACGCTATTCGGCTAGTGTTAACTTTTAGATCGGCGAAGCATGTATCTAAATTCTAAAGAATGACCACATATCTCATTAAAAAGAACATAAAATGATGTACTTACTTTTAATTGGCTTTGGGTTTGACTGTTTCCTTCTCGACATAGTCCTTGTAGTTTCACACTTTCTTAAACTCCCCGGTCCTTCGCTCGTGACATGTACATTGCGCAGTCAACCCATGACCTTGCTTAACTTCAATGCGCAGTGACCTCTGAGAGGTTACATCTCGACAATGTAAATAACTGTAACACGTTGAGTGTAGATCCAACATTGGAAAATGCTATAAAATCATATATAAAGTTTTATAGACAGATAGCCTCGGCACATCTATTGTTTAGAACGTCACAACTGAATGAGCTGAACAGCTTTGGCGCAGAGAGATCATGTATTCCTTCAACACGCACAAGCGGCATTATCTCTCAACTTATCGGCTGATGTTATCTTATCTGGGCGCTGATCAGGGACCATTCATCACCACTTATCTGCAGTATCAGGGGGCGCGTCAGTGTGTTCGATGTGGGATTAAAACCATTGGCAATCTTCCTCTATAAATACCTTGTTATAAGTGGATAATCAAATCGTGGGGCACAAGATATCGACAGGCATTGACGATATAGATTTGTTCCAGTTCTGTAGTTTTGAAAATTATATAAGGTTTAACAGCTTGATGCTCTACAAAAAACAAAAGACCCCATTCAAATAAACACGTAATGCACGCTATCCTTGAATGAGACTGGTTTTGATCAAATTATGGGAATTGATCAAAGATATTTCTTCGATTAATTATTGATATAAGACTATTGCCTTTTACGTGTAGGTTTGTGGGTAGGCAGGCAGATTGGAAAGTCAGTTATATTGGTATATAGGTAATTATGTGGATTAAAAAAAGTAGATAAGGATAGATGACGACACAAAACGCAAATTCGAAATTTTATGTTGATGTAGCATCCGAACTTATAGAGTACACTGAGATGTTTGTTTTTCAAAGGCACTTCTTTTCATATGAGTGAAATTTATCTTTTTAATATGCATTTAATTTTGTTGGATGGATTCATCTTTTTAATGTGTGTTTCAATTTGTTGGAAACAAAGAAGGGCTTATTTGGACCTAAAGTATATATGAGAAACTCTATCTCGACGGGGTAAATTTATATTGATGTGGACAGAACGCAGCATGTAATCCTAGTTTACCATGACAGCACATATCCGCATAAAATTTTCATTTGCCGCGGAAGTGGCTGGAATTCTGCAGTTCTTTTTTTTTTTTTGGGGGGGGGAGGGTTACTAGACAGATGCCCCCCCCCCCATTTCACTCCAAAAATAAAAGTGTTTTCATGTTTTTCTGTTTCTTCCTAAGGTGTGTGTGTGTGTGTGTGTGTGTGTGTGTGTGCATTTCTTTATAGAAATAGAATTTTTATAAAAAATTTATTTAAATAAAAAATTTTGATGTGGTATTTTTTTATATCCCTAGTGTATTTTAATGGGTTGTTCATCCGATCTAGACTTCAATATCCATGTCCAATTTCCTTCCCTTGTTTTCTTCCAGTGACCTTAGCTAAGGGTCCCCTTTGTCCTGTGTATGCTATATGAGTAATTTGCTATTTTGTTTGTGTGCTATATATTTGTGTGTGAGGACCGCATTAGAATAAAAATATCCTTCAGTTTTTCTATATTTTGATTGGCTTAATTTTTTTTATATATTTATGTATTTAGTTTTCTCCTAAGGTTAGTTTGGGTACCATTGTTGTTGGATTTAGTCCCCGTGTATGTGTTTTGTTTGTCTATTTCCCGCATACAAGTTTTTCTGAGACTCTTTCTCAAGCCTGTTCACTTCGCGTAGCGCCTTGTGACCTAGCCCTGCGACGTCTGTGCCCGTCACCCGTCTGCAGGTTCCCTGTATCCCTGTACAGTTTCACGGGGGGAAAAAGGGAACAGCCTTATGTTTGTTAGTTTATTATTATTGGGGTTTCTATATGTTGGTTAAGTTTTAATGCACATACATTTCTTTTTTTTACTTCACCCGTCTGCAGGTTCCCTGTATCCCTGTACAGTTTCACGGGGGGAAAAAGGGAACAGCCTTATGTTTGTTAGTTTATTATTATTGAGGTTTCTATATGTTGGTTAAGTTTTAATGTACATACATTTCTTTTTATGCTTAGTCGGCTTAAATTTTTTTATTATATATTTTTTATTTGTTGCCCCAAGGTTTGAGATGAGATAAAGGTTCCAACCCGCGCTCATGCCGGTGCATACTCCTACTCAGGCTGCAGACCGAAGCCCTCCTCCCATCTCTCCCTTCCTTGTCGTGATGTCTTGTTAGTGAAGTCTTTCCTCGTTCAGTCATTGGTTAGTCTTTAGTTTCTCTCTGGGGTTCAGCACAGGACAGAGGGTCTGTCCCGCGCACAGGCGGTACATACCCCTAAGCGGGCTTTAAACCAGTCCCCTCCCCCTTGCACCTCCTCCTGGTTGTTCTACTATTTCTTTATCTTGATTATTTGTCCGCAGACTATCATTGTCTTTGTGATATAATCGGTTATTTTCAGGACTATGTTCTTATCAAAGTTTCCGGCTATAAATAGAAGATTGTTTCTATGGTATTTTTCCTTTTTGCAGATTTCCACTATCAGCGTTAGGCTATCGTTTTTGGTTTTCTCACATAGGACTATAGTACGTAGTTTTGTGAAGTTCGCCGTTTTGCATAGTGGGCATCTCGGCATTAATCTAATCTTATGTCTTCTTATTGCTTTTTCGCCTGCAAGTTCGGGCAAACCCTACTTGGTAAGGAAGAATCGATTCTGTTTGATGGATAGGTGTGATAAATGAATGAAACATATGCCACTGTTTTTTTAATAATTATTTATAATTTAACTTTTGTTTAAAGTTTATGGAAAAGATGAATTAAACAGGAAAAAAAATGTGATTATCGAAACTGTTAATTTACTTTGGGAATTATCAAGCTCTTTCATTTAATACTGTAAATTTTTATATGAAAATAAACATGTTTTAATAAATGTAATCAGGTAAAAATGTAACTATCTTATTTATTTCGCGTGCTTTCCCCATTTTACAAAGATACAAAAGGGAAGTAACTCCTAAAAGTCTAGGGACTACAGGGCGGTCCATTACACTAAAGAACTTGAATACAATTCGTTCTGTTCTGGCCGGATGGTAAATGCGATAGAAAAAAGAACAAATATGTACACATCAATCATCCCATCCATTGATACATGGAGACCGGCAAACAGACAGATGGGCGTGTAACAGGTAAAAACATAAGCAAGGGTCCGGCAGTTGGATCTGGGACTGGCATGTAGATAGCATGGTGGGACAGTTAAAAACAGATGGGTTTGTAAGTAAAGAGTTCATACAGGTATTATGATAGAGATGTAGATAGGATGTGGGGTATGGAAATACTCGTAGGTAGGAAAAGAGAGAAACAATTACGTGTTGAAAACATTTTATTCGCAAAATGTATATGGATGCAAATGAAGAAACACAATTTATGTAGCAAGAGTTGATTTTCACTAACAATATTTGTTTGAATAAAGAACTCCACATAGAATGTAATTATAGCGCCATCTCACAAAAGATGTGTAGATTTTTTTTTAATCCTGCTGGCCATCGTCGTATGATGCTTAAAAAAGAATATGGAAATAAATCATTTTCATGCAAAAGCTGAAAGTGCTCAAGAAAATGTTCAAACGTTTTGCGATTAAACATTACAAGGTTGCATTTGCGATGTCAGTGATGAAGTATTATAGAGATCAACTTGAATACAGCGAAGAAAATATTTAAATAGGAGAAATTGCTATTGCGGATTCGGAAAGCTCTCGTGAATGAAATCTGGAGTAAATTCCATGTGCAATAATGATTCACTTGATCGTCTGAGCCCTTCATTAGTTGGTAATATAAAAGCTGACATAGTTAATTTCTTCATGCAAACTAAACACATGAATGTATGACATACCGACAATACATCACGAAACATTCGGAAGAAGATTTAGTGGTTTTTGCTATCGTTTCAAAATTGTCATCTTATCTCAGGAAATCTGATCATCAGCACTAGAGAGATACAGTATGATTAATTAATAGCCTATGATTAATTATTTATTAACAAGAGGTCTAATTAGGGCATTAACATCCAAAGGGTAAAAACCTTGCAACTGCAATTTGGCGTCAGGTAGGATACTGACGGGCCTTTTAGTCATAGACTTCCTTTTTCTGATATGGTATGTATTTAATTTGATAGAGTATATATTTAATTTGAAAAGCAAGTACAGTTTTCTGATTTGAATTTGTTTCGCATATGAACCTTCCAATTTTTTTTAAAAGCTACTTTTAATTTTGTTATGCCTGAAGAAAATAACTGTCGCAAATGCCTGAAGAAAATAATTGTCGGTAATGTCTTCAGGGCTAAATTGTAGTTAAAAATAAAGCTTTTAGGAGCGATTTCTATTAGTTTCCGTCGACATCGTATCAAGTGTAAATGTGTGTGTGTGTGTGTCATTAGAACTTTTAACGTTTCTTTAAAAAAAATTAAGTTATATCGCTACAATGTCTGCAGTGTGGCAGTTTATAGTGATGTCTAGCACTGGGGCATCATGTCGCAGACATGTAGCATGATGTCCCACCCACTCACATTATCCTGACACCAGGCCGACCAGTCCTTTACACTAACCTGTTAATGATGAGCGCCAAGCGAGGCAGCTGTTAGTACTATTTTTGTAAGTCTCGGGTAGGACTCGGCCGGGGACCGAACCCACGACCTCCCGCTTCCAAGGCGGACGTTCTAACCACTAGACAACCGGAGCGGTATCAAGTGTAATAACACGAAGAGACAATTTAATTCGTTAAAATATGAAATTAATACGAATTAAGAAACTTATAGTATTTAAAAACGGTCTTACCCCAAGCCGTATACAATCTTATAAGACGAGTCCTACAACAAACTGCACACGCTCAGATCTACCGGCACATAATGCACTTAAGATCTTTGTCTGTGCAGTTTGTTAGGAGTAATTAGTAAAACAAACAACAAATACCCCTATCTGCAAGCGCGTTGTGATACGTCAAATAAGGATTTATGTTGTTTGCAGTTGAACTCGTCTTATAAGCGAGTAAAGACGGTTATCCATATCTTTTTCTTGTCGGTACTGTCCCTGAACATAATTTTACTGATTAGATTGTGTCATCTGGGCGTCTCAGGAAAAGTCAATTCTGCGTGGAGACAATAATTTCACAATTGCATCACTGACGACTCAAAACTGATCAGAGCACAATTTATGACATTTAACATGTAAATCTTCTCCTTATTTTATTGAACTAGAGGTAAACGGTGCCTGTTTTGGTTTGCAGTTAGTTATCCCGAATGAGATGACGATACTTTTAGCAATTGTTCTGAGAGAAAATAGGTAAATTTTAATCAGGTGTTACAAAGTTTTACATGTCATATACTTCTTAACTATAATAATGGCTTGTGCTTTGTGGTTCTGCAGGTTAAACGTAATTTTTCAGTATACACTTTCTATTTGTCGAGGAACAGCCTGGGAAGACCCGAAGAAGAACCACTGACACTCGGGTAAATACTGGCAAGCTTTCTCACGTACCTACACTGGCCACGCCGAGGCTCACGTGGACAGAGATGAGATGTGAGTGATGGACATAGGACACAATTAATTTTACTATATGTTATCTACATTGGTTTCTCAGTACTGACCTTTCCACTGTGTGACAATCAATACAAATCATATGCTAATCTAAAATACCTTCAAAGATGACTTCACGGTGAAGTTCTCGTCAAAGGTTGACCTGCTCTTTTTTTAGATGCTGAACTGTCAACACATCACCATATAAACAGAACACAGATTTCACTTCCGGAGCATCACCAAGGCCTTATTACTCACTGTGCACTGTCGCCGAAATACACACATACAACAACACCCTGAGCTCGTATTATGAAGAATAAACAGTTACCTTTAAATCCCTACAAAAAATGCATAAATAAAACTCTTCTATCACCACCAAAATAAGAGAGGAAAAAATGTTCTAAAAATAGACTAGAACTACATTTGTGGGTACTGAACTGGAAGTATTAATTGTGAACCGATTCCTGATGTGCAAAGGCGAGCACCAGGGCCCCAACGCGTAATAATGACTTGGGTACGTAATAAATGCTGATATAAATTATGTATGGTATTGGTTCTACCGAAACGTTATGTCCCGTTTTATGCAACATTCCTTCCTTCCTTCCTTCATCCCTTCATTCCTTCCTTCCTTCCTTCATTCACAACATCCTTCACTCGTTCCTCTCCTCTCTTTCTTTCTTTAGCTTCTTTGCGCTGAGTACGTTGGTGACTCGGCCAATGACATATTTTGGTGTATGTCTTAGCACTACAGGATAGTAAGCTGTGATTCGGTCTATCCTTGTACTATTTTTTTTATTTGAAAACCCAATAAATTTGTCAAATTTAAAAATATGTGCTGCATCAGCTTTAGTATATTTATCGATAATGCCTGTTAAACAGAGGCTCAAACAAATAAGTTTTGTTTTTCAGAATAAAGTCAAAAGAAGTGCACGTTTTGCATGCAAGAAACAACATTTTTTCTTTGGTTCGTCGGAGAGAGAGAGAGAGAGAGAGAGAGAGAGAGAGAGAGAGAGAGAGAGAGAGAGAGCGAGAGAGAGAGAGAGAGAGGGAGGGAGGGAGGGAGGGGGTATATATACAATCGTGAGAAAAGTGTTATATTTCTGTTCAAAACCTCCCCTTTAAAATCTAGGCCCACTTCTTAGTTCCATATCTTGAAACTCGTTGGCTGTCATTGTCATTTTAAAGGCCAATTAAGGAATAATGATATAAATTTCCTCTAAAACAATAGTCCAGAAACCCGATAACGGCGAGGACAAAAGAAGATTCCGCAAATACGCCTTCTGTAGATAAAATATTGATTAAAATAACAGGGACGAGATAATGCTTTCATTATTGTGTCGTGAAGATATCTAGAATTGTGTGTTTTATGTGCTGTGGAGCTAATCCTGATAGAAGAGATTAAATACAAGTGATAAGAGGGTTTGTATAGGATGTGTTCTCAGACAGAAAGACTGATAACAAGCAAGATAACGAGAACAAAAATGAATGTCGTTATCTGATCGGACTCACTATGCCAGGTCACATGACCATAGACTGGTAATCCGGTTATCTAGACCAAGGAGACTTGATAACAAGGGGACATAATGATATAAAATCCGTCTAGGACTTATAACAAACACTTAGTTGCCAAGTTTTAAATACACAACTATAACCATTTCAATAGATAGATTGCTTTTGTCTAAGATGACATAGGCCGTCATTAGCTAATGATAGTTATACGAGTCAGTAAATTTAGGTAACAAAAACAAAATTGGTGTCGACATTCAGAAGGTTTAAATATCTGTGAAGACACTGACAAAACCTACCTGGTAACGTGGTGTTTTCTTTTGACTCTTTCATTTGTCTGGAGGATATATATATATATATATATATATATATATATATATATATATATATATATATATATATATATATATAAATCGGTGCGTTACCAGCCTCGCAAAATAAATATAAAAGATGATATAATGCAATCACAACACCATTTACTGATTATTTTTAGTTTTTCTTTTCTTATTTTCTTCTTTTTTGAAACCAGTCTATCACTCCTATTATTAATCACATGGAAAATGAATGCGAACATGGGTGACCATGTGAGAGGGGCGGACGGACTGGATTGGCGGGTATAGGATAAGCAAAACATTAGCCACCTAGGGCTGGTCAGACCAGTGCGCATACGGTGGACCCTATGTCAGATGTGAAGGCCTATCCTGCCCCTCCTGCGTCGGCTGTGGTTGTAGACATTTTACTAATGGCAATGCAATCAGCAGCGGGAACACCATAAACTAGGTACACCTATGCCCCTCCTGCGTCGGCTGTGGTTGTAGACATTTTACTAATGGCAATGCAATCAGCAGCGGGAACACCATAAACTAGGTACACCTACAAACAAAACATGAAAATCATAATCACGACACACCCATTACACCAGGGGTCTCAAACACGTGGCCCGCGGGCCGCATGCGGCCCTCTATGCAGTATCCTGTGGTCAGCAGAATGATTGGCGTCACAAGGTGTCATGAGAGATAACAAACGTGGTGCGGCCCTTGGGCCATCGAAAATGCCCTCGTGCGGCCCTCAAGGTGGTTTGAGTTTGAGACCCTTGCATTACACAGTTAGGTAAATCTGGAGGCATTGGTCAGTGAATGCATCAAATTAGCAAAACTCGACCCAAACGTAGCAAATCAGGTGGCTAAAGCCCACAACCATCAGGTTCCGCTGCACAAGGCGGCACTCATTGGTATAAAACCCTTGCATATATATAGAACTGATCCCTTAAATTAAATTTATAAGGTGACTAAGCCAAAGTCATCATGCCCCCTCCTACGCATAAGGCGGAAATAAATACCTAGGAACATGCACCCAAATAAACACAATAGGCTAATGGCATGGCATCCCGCTAAATAAATCAACACAGTGTAACACTGGCTAATAGCTTCCATAAAAGTGGAAAATCACAGACCAACATTCAAAATTTGCAAAACGACGAAATTAGATTTATAACCCTGGACGTCTAGAGTGCCGTTGTGACGCTGGGGCCTCCCCTTCCGTCGTTACCTTCCGCCCCTGCTACGACCTGATATTACAATTGAGAAGTATGCAATGCATATATAAAAACGAAAGAGGGTGGGTCACCATACTTATCTTCTCGACTAATTAAATACCCCACTTGGTGGGATTAAGCAAGTGCAAATGCCTTGGGGCGAAAGCAACTGTAATCCAACTAAGGAACGAACAGTCTGTGGAATTCGACAACTAGCAAAGGAACGAAGAACACTTATTATAATTATAATCAGCGACTGAAACATTAATCGCGGAGCAAGCTTTGAGCGACATTTTGGGTCTAGGCCTAAAAATTGCATCAGGGTGGAGCCTTAGGACTCAAGCGAAAAGGACTACTCTACTTCTGGTCTTGGAAGAAAATGCAAACGACACTAACTGGAGATACAACACCCCAAGAAGACCTAGACCAGTAGCAGTGACCGGTGGGAGAGCGACGGTACGGCAGAGGGAGCCTCAGGTTCAGACCCAGCCATTACCGGGCTGCCCTGCCAGAAAAACCACAAGTACTAGGTCTACAACTCCTCCAGTTCGGACTACACAGACCTCAAAAGAGACATTACCTCAGGAGGACTACGATAGGTCACTATTAGGAAGAAACAAATAGAGGCGAATAGAAATAATGAACAGATAAAGGCTCTAGCAACGACACCAACATCCACCACAATAGCAACAGTAACTACACAAATGTCTAAAACCACATCGAGCGCACGCAGAACCACTTCTGAAGTTACAATAACCGGTAGGAATACATTGTCTGCTGCAAATATGGAACAACTAGTACAACAGGAGCTATATCAAATCCAGTAACAGCAGGGTTACCAGTTGCACCACCCATTACAAGAAAAGAAAACAAACCTTCACTTTTATCAACTCCATTCCAAGCTGCAGAAGAGATAAAGAAAAAATAGGACCAACCGAGTGAAGATCACAGTAAAACTTCAGTAGAACAAAGGACCGGCCTGGTTCACTACATATTAAACCAGACTGAGGAAAGAGATATGAGCGCTTTCCATGACGACTCTAAACAAACACGCAAATACCTAGAAGACTTAAATGTAGCACTTGGAATGAAGAAGAAAGAAGTCTGTGAGGGACAACTCAGTCAACACTAACAACACTTGTGGTCCAGGCAAGCGCAGACTTGTTCACGCTTGGGAATAAGAATTGCATGACTACTCTGTGATTAGCCATAATCATGTCCAATGAGCCGATCAAAGTCCACAGTCTTAAAACAAGTAAACTCCAGATCAGACTAAAATGGGATGACCTTGTGGTTGCCGACATACTTCTACCAAAGAGTAATGCAGGAAGCACCAGGAAGAAATTTACACCTCCCGAGAAACTACAAGAAATCCTGTTATTGGACGAGGTTTAACCTCAGCCCTTTAAGGGCTATTAAGACACTGCCTCTTAATAAAGGATTTCATTTTGGCTTGAAATCCCAATTTGAGAAAACTTTATGCCAACCTACCACGATCGTTTCACTTCCGTTTTAAATTAAAACCATATTTCCTAATTTGGTCATACAAAAGTCTACTGGTCTCTTAGACCTATTATGTTATTTATAAATAATGAAAATATGTACACTATGTACCGTTAAAATAAAAAAGACAAGAAAGAACATTTATATTTAAAAAGCGTGACTTTAATTACAATTGTGTCTTACACAAAATTTCGTAATGGAAATCGCCCAATTTAAGGTAACTGGGTACAAATTAAGATCTAGTACTGCCTTGCGTTTCGGGAACGTTCCGGCTGACGTTTGGTGTCTCCATCCGAGTTCCTTTCCTCCACTCCTGATTTGGACATTCAAAAATGAGTGTGTGGGCCAATTCTCACTCGTCTAGAAATCAGGTGCTCGATGAACGTGTATGGACGGAACCGGAGTGACGTCTAGAACCGTGTCCAATCACGCTCGACGTATCGTTCTGCTGTAGAGAGACATTAATTTATACTGAGTGCGTGTTGTTTCGATTCCCACTCACTACAGCATACAGACAAGTCGATTGGAACTTAATAGTCCTTCGACTTGTAGGCTGAACTAATTAGCACATGGTGTGTGCATAAACGCTCGAGAGATGTGGCTCTTTGTCCCCTTTCACGAGAAACTAAAGAGTCCGCGGTGCGGGCATTAACCAGTCGTACACGCCCGAATGGGCGAAAGCGACATAAATTGAATGAACGAACGAATGAACAGTCTTGCTACTCTACATTCAGTCTGCAGCGAACAAAGCAACTAGCAGGACAACAATTAACATGGAAATAGCGACAGAAATCAATCCCGCCCAGGCACTGAGTGCACTGAGAGGCCTTGATCTCTCAGTAACTTCCGGCTGGAGTTTGAGAGCACAAGAGAGGACGCCAATGTTGCTCCTGATTTGGGATAATAAGCCGATAGAAATAAGAAGAAGGCTCAGGAGTATTAGAGGTGGAAGAGCTCAGCTACGGGGGTGGGGGTGGGGGGGAGCAGCATATGCAGACCAAGTTTGCTAGCGCCTGTCAAATACGACCCATGGAGAACACAAAGCTCAGCAGCCGATCGAACCATCTGTTTCAATTCCCACTCATCAAACGTCCCGTGGGACTTAATTGTCCTGGAATCGGACACAACTAAAAAGCATACTGTGTATGTATTAACGCGAACTAGATTGAGGCTCCAATTCCTTCCCGATCAGGTAACTAAAGATCCCACGGTGTTGGAATTAACCAGGCATACATGCTTAATTGGCGGTGAGGTCAATAAACCAAGGAAGGATGGAAGGAAATCAGGACGTCTGGCTATAGATCGTTGACTCGTCAACACGTTAAAATAAGCAGGCTGCAAAAACGTTTGGAGCGCCAGATGCACCTAGAATGTATTCGTCGCATCCTTGACGAACTGACCATGGATGTTATACAGAAACCAAACGACAAATCTAGATGAACAAAAGACAAATGGTTGAAGAGTTAAAGAAAAGTGTTACTACCCCACCTAAAGCGGCGGAAGACCTGCGATGTGAAGCATGTGGTAATGACACCAACACAGCTCCTACCACCATAATAGAGGGTCACTTTCCCTCAGATTGAGACCTAGGACAAGCAGTTGGACCGACAGCGACAAGAGTGGAAGCACCGGAGACCACAACCACATCAGCATCCACATACACATCGTAAAGTGCAGAGGTAAAAAGTATTCAGAGTCCTTCGAACGGACTTGAAGCCACACAAGCCCCTCAGCACTCATCATCACCATTAATTCACGAGATGTCTATAGATGGAGGCAACGATGTGTTTGTGGAGCTTGGCTACGGAGGTGCGAGCAATAACCAGGTGCAATGGAGGAACAAAAAGTTGCCTTTTCAGAGCCAACCAAATCTCTAGAAAAGAGACTCACTGTTGTGCTAAGAGAATTTTTGTTTGTAAGTGTTTGTATATGCCTATCTTTTGGTATGTGTTTTAGTGGTTTGTCTATACACACAAACTTTGTAAATATGTGTGTGTGTGGTTTTGGTTGTGTGTCTGTAAGGACATACTACCTTAATGGTATGATAGTGCTTGTTTGATTTGCTTGGTGTATATATGTGTTTGTTTGTGTATGTCTTTGTTGTTAAAAGGTTTTCCCTTCTCCAACATGTTTTTGTATGGATTAATGTGTATTTGTTTGTATTATTGTGTTTGTATGTAAAAAGAAGTCGAGCGAGATTCTTTTAGGCCCGAGCAATACTATTTCTTTTCGAGATTTGGTCTTGTATGTGAAATGTATTTTGTGTGATGGATGTTTTCCTTCACGTCTGTGCTTCAAGCGTATAAAGCGACGCACTCGCCAGTAGCACGAAAAGGGCATATTCTCCAAGACTCCACCCCACCTGTAACTACAAGGGGACACATTATGTAGACACACCAGCCAAAGGGACCCAAATCAAAACTCAGCTAGTAGAGAAGGCCTGTTCTCCAAGAAAACCACCCGCAGTGGAGACCACCTAGAATGGAATTAGGAATCCAAAGCCTCAAAGTTCAACTCCAACGAAACAACCAAAAACAACTCCCGAAATTGCACCAATACAGGGAACAAGTGATACTGAAAAGATTTCGGAGCAAGTTGCCATAGAACATGAGGCATTAGCAAGAAATTAACACTACCTTCCTATACCTAAATCAGCAACAAAAGGTAACCTCAACTGTATATGTTCAAGCAAGTAAATACACGTGGGAGCAGTCTGTTGATATGAATCAATACGGTTCATGAAAAGAACATATCTCTGCAATGAAGCTTGTTGAATAAGTAGAGATCATCACAGACATCAATAAACATTCTCTTCCAACAATAAAACCAAGGCTGATAAAACAAAGAATCAGGAAAGCAATAGTAAATACCAGAAAAAAGGGAGACAATTTCTGTCCTGTTCCCCTCGCAGGCTTGATAGAAAGCCTCCTGATTGAGCAACACTGTTTGCAGCTGCCATTATTTGGTTATACCAAGAATATGACAAACTGGACTTTAAAAGAATTCATAGACCCAGGCCTTCTAAAAGAAACCGTCAGAGGAGTAGTTATCAACCACCAGCGTACCTGGTACAGGACATAAAACCTAAACGTACTATTTAAAGGCGATATACACTACCAGTTGCCTTCAGGGTTTTCATTTTGCCTTGAAAACACCTTTTGACATTATTTAGAATGAAACAAATATGACCCATTTGGTCACCGGTCTAATTACGCTACTATTATTAGCTAACATGGTTAAAAAATTTAATCGGTCACGTAGATCTACGCTGAATCAATTATGAAATTTTGGAGTTGTAAAGTACAATCTGTGCACAAAGTTTCTAAATTTTAAATGTCGTAGGAAAAGTTTTATTACCATAATACTATGAATTTAATTACAATTGTGGATACCACAGAATTGGCAATATGAAGTGCCCATAAGGACAACCTGGCTCGATTTGACATAATATTATAACAATGGCGTTCCAGCTTGCCATGTGATGTTTGGAGTTCTCGACCGAGTCGTTATCCTCCTTGCCACTCTCGGATATGCCAATAGAGGAGTTTGTGGTGATGATTCCCGCTCACCTAAGTTGTCAAATACTCCGATGAGCCACTCACTTGCCTCGAAAAGATAATCTGTAACCATTGCTAAAAATTCTTTGTGATATGTGGAAGTTTTTGTTTGTTTTCGAGTGTGTGCTTGTGTGTGTATTTGTGTATGTCTATGTTTTTAAACTCAACCCTTAAATCCTTACGCATTCCCGTTTAACCTATCAACCCCTTTTGATCCATCAACCCTTTTGAGTTTATTAATTGTATCTGCCTAAACAAGTCAATACGCTTGGGAGCAGTCTATTGAGATGAATCTAGACGATCAAAAGGATCACCCCTCTTGAGGCTATTAATCCATTTTAGGCTATCAGCCTCTCCTATGCTAAATTCCCCTTGAAGGTATCAGCCTCTCCCAGCCAAGCATCGTCGATCCACTTCGTTCAACATCGTCTGTTAGTGGAAACACAATATCCTTCCGCGTACTGGTTGAATGCAGTTGAAAGACACGGATCAAACCAGATTGTTCGTTTTTGGTGACAGGATCCAGTTTCGTAAATTGGCCCCTGGCTAATTTCTTAACTTAAGACTGTGCCAATGTAGTTAGTGTGCACATACATTTTAATAGCTTTAGCTAGACGTACGGTTCATTTGTGAAACAATCATGAAATTCTGCGGAAACCACCGATCTTTTGTCAGACTTGTTACTCTATTCAAAGACGAGCTTATTGTGCCTTAGATTACGTTATTGTCTAAAAGAGATGACATTTACATTGAAAAGAACGATTGAGTAACCTACTATGTCCACCCAATACTCATAGGCAACGCTGAGAAAAAAGCTGCTTATGAAAGAAATACAAACGTATTATATCATAAACTACTAAAGAAGAAACATTTGCAGCAATTATTAAACGACGATAAGACGACTACGAGGACAACTGTTAATTCAATGACCACTATGAGAATGACGATGATGTAGTTGTATTGGTGAATGGAACTGATCCACATATTACTCCTCCAGATGATTTTCGTGTACTATATCTTGACTTTCAGAACTTTCGGTCATGAGTTGTCATCTGAAACTGGGAAGCATCTAGGGACATACCAATCGGAACATCGCTCTACCATATCAGCCAGGTCGAGAAATAACCCCGGATGTGATTGTAGGAATACAGATCAAGTTGCTGGGTTTAGTGATATTGTTGCAACAGAAAAAGTGGACGATATTCTGGTTGTGACTTTGTCCGCGAGATTTTGAGTGGCAAAGAATAGTTTGGTAAATTGGGCCCTGACAACAATTTCTTACAATAAGGCTATTATGTTACCTTTTCAGATATTTTTGTTTAATAATTAAAGATGATGTTATATTTTGTGGATTAGGTGTATCGGGCTTGCTAGTGAAATCTATGTGAGGCATTTACACCTCCAGTAGTACTTCACAGTATCTAGAGAGTGAACTACTAGTAGCTGGCTACTAAGCAGATCTAGCCGCCCATAGCAGTAGACACGTGAGGTCAATGCAAGCAGAATATCTAAGGTTGCGCTCTACAGTTTCGTATTTTGCATGGGTTAGAATTTTAAAGAAGAAGAATTTCCTTACTGGTTATACTGGCTATTAAAAAAGACCTTGCATATCTTAGGTATAGTTCAAAGAACCTTTAATTCCCTTTATTTTGGTGTATGATTGATGGGTGTAATATGGGTTATAGAGTATACAGCTTGGCCTTACTCCAGATGTGCACCCTTTCAAAAAAGTGCTAGCTCCACTAGGTCCTTTTCACTTCCTGAACTTCAGAGGTAAATTGTATAAAAAAGAGCTGATAACCTTTTTATATATTTTATATAGCTGGTAATTCATTTATTGCACTTTCAGTAGCTGGTATTGTCTAGTCTGGCAAAATTCATTTTCCCTATTTTAATAGCAGCTACGGATAGTGTACTTTAGACTAGTTCAGACTGATATTTTTAGAACAAGGGAGGGTGGCCGGACAAAATGGTAGCGGACAAAATGGTACGGACAAAATGGTATGGACAAAATGTTAAGTGGACATAATGGTATTGGACAAATTGGTATGGATAAAATGGTGCGGACAAAATACTACGGACAAAATGGTATGGGACAAAATGGTACTAGGATTAAATGGTATAGACAAAATGGTATGGATAAAATGTTGCAGACAAAATGGTATGGGACAAAACAGAATAAAATGGTACATATATTAGAATTTCGCTTGCTAATGAAAATAATAATTACCTAAAATCATAATAAAATTTAGTTTTTATGCACATATTAAAATATTCAAGCATCATAAACTAACCGAAAAAGATACCAATACAAATGATTTTTATTAAATTCGTGTAACTTTGGAAATGTTAATTGTATTTTATAAAAAAAAATCAAGTGAAACTGCAAATAACTTATGCCGAATCTACAAAATGCAACGATACCAAATAGTAATTCAATGCAATTTTAATGACTGAAAAAATTCGCAACAATTATAAAAGCAATTTATATCAATATACCTGTGCATTCAACCCAGACATAAACTAATGGACAATGGTTATTCATATCATCTGATAGAGAGTTTGTATTGGTCTCATTATTAAATCAGACAACTAAAAATAACTTTATGATGACCTTTAGCATCCTGGCTTTCTGGCATTGAAATTAAGCATTTACCATGAAGCCTAGGAATAACTTGATCTAGTGTTTGTGTCACGCTTCCATGCTCTTCCTTGCCTTTAAAAGTTCTTCTAACTATACTTAATTTTTGGCGTCCCGTCGTTTGCGCGCATGTCGAAAATGCGCCGACAATATATTGCAACAATTGTAACATTTGCGATTAGCGGAAAAGTGACACCCTAGAAAGCCTGGTAAAACTTACGAGACCTGTGTACTGTCTGAGACTAGGTTAAATAAAGTTTGACCTCATATGATAAATTTTATCTGAGTATGCCTTGGATGTGTGACATTTTTTAGTTTATTTTTTCTAAAATATTTTATAGTAGTCAGAGTTTTTGTACATGTCTTTTGTCATGTAGCTTTATAATTTGCGCTTTATTTTTCTTGACTTGCTTTTTTATTTTAAAATTTTAAAAAAAATTGTTTGTATAGGTAATTATTATAAATCATCCATGGTCAGTTCACAATAGCAGCCTATTAATGTTATTTAGTAAATACTTGTCTGCTTTTTTTTACATTTCGTATTAATAAAATTGTAGTCGTACCATTTTGTCTGTACCATTTAATCCTAGTACCATTTTGTCCCATACCATTTTGTCCGTAGTATTTTGTCCGCACCATTTTATCTGTACCAATTTGTCCGCTACCATTTTGTCCTAGTACCCAAGGGAGAAGTCATTTTAGTTCAGTGGGCTTAGATCATGTACAATTTCCAAAAGTACAATATCATACACATTACATTAATGTAGCATAGAGGTATGCCAACATTCTCTCCATTGTACACGTTTTAAATGCAAACAACTTCACCTTAGATACGTCACTCTCTCAAAAGTACGTAACAACTGGTGAGCGCCCCCTAAAACACGGCATGGATATCATCTATTCTTTCAAATGCAACAAGTCATTTAGTTTACACTGTTTTTAAAAAACAGTACTGTCCGGAAAGGGCTTACGTTTGCACCGTGAGCGTTACCTTCTGATAGAAATGAACAAAGGATGTGAACAATGCATACATACATTTGGGGTTGCTGTGAATTTCCATTGTCTTGGCAGATAAAGTGAATATGTTTTGTTTTATAATAGCTATCCAAAATATGTAACTTTTTTATATCTCACTTGTGTAAATTTTAAAATGAATTTGTTTATTAGGAAGGTGAATGAGGCATACAATTTATGCATTAAAATTGTCCCTTGCAGTCTGAGTTTTGTAAACAGTAGTTCCGCATACAGTTGTCAGTGTAAGGATAATGACATCCAAGTCTGGTTCCTACTTTGGACATTCCCTACTTTGGACATTTCCTACTTTGGACATTCCCTACTTTAGACATTCCCTACTTTGGACATTTCCTGCGTTGGACATTTCCTACTTTGGACATTTCCTGCGTTGGACATTCCCTACTTTGGACATTCCCTACTTTGGACATTTCCTGCGTTGGACATTTCCTGCTTTGGACATTCCCTACTTTGGGCATTTCCAGCGTTGGACATTTCCTACTTTGGACATTTCCTGCGTTGGACATTTCCTACTTTGGACATTCCCTACTTTGGACATTTCCTGCGTTGGACATTCCTTACATTGGACATTCCTTGCGTTGGACTCCGCTATTTGAAACTTAGGATTATTTGGGATTTTCATTTACACTATTCTTTTTACTTTGCAACTGAGAGAAATAAATTACTTGTTCATTTTACTAATCTTGATAGTTTCGCTTCTTACTGTAACATAGTCTCGTAAAAAGAGTCGTAATAAAAATTGGTGTACGTACGGGATCTGAATTTCTTTAAATCATTTGTTTCGGAATTATCACTGACCCTGGTAAAGATTTTAATTTCACATTTTTGTGAAACCAACAGGCATTCACAATGTCATATACAGTGGAGAACTTAATTTTAAATCGTACCCAAGAAGGGTGTTAGTCTTTGAAATTCGCTTGCCAGACATTATGATCTTTCTGAAGCGAAAGTATCTTTAACAAATCAGAAAATAAATAATATTTTAATTCAGTATTTGGTGGGAAAGAATATATTGGATGAAAGTGCTTTCGATTGGTTCTCTAGTTTTGATTTGATAGGAAATAAAGAAATCATAGTTATTTAAATAAAAAACCGAAGGAATTGGAATAAAGAGAGTTTCAGTTCAGAAAGAAAAAATGGAACTGGAAATCCAGAAAGAGAAAGAGAAGAGGCAGATGCAAATGCATAGTGAGATAGAGAAATATAATTGCAGTGAGAGAGGATAGGGAAAGGCATATATAAGAAGAAAGATAAATATAGAGAGAAAAAGAAGAGAGAGGAATACAAAGGCAGAGAGAGAGAGAGAGAGAGAGAGAGAGAGAGAGAGAGAGAGAGAGAGAGAGATGCATGCAGAGTAAAGAAAGGCAAATGCAATGTAGATTAAAAGAATTAGAACTTCCAGTTGGAAAAAGACACCTCTCCTCTTTACACACAAGTTCAGATTTGGATGTTACCAGAAAAATAACGTTAGTGCCCTTTTTGAAGAAAAAAAGATGTAAGTAGTAATAGGGAGCACCCTAGGGACAATGGGACTTACCATTAAAAACAGGGTCCCGGCACTCTGGGGACAATGGGACTTACAATTAAAGACAGGGTCCCGGCACTCTGGGGACAATGGGAAATTTATCATTGTGGGCCAGTCTTGGTTCAATGGGAATTTAACATAGGAATTTTAACATGGATGGGTCTATAGGGGGACAAAAAGTATTGGGCCTGTCTAGGGACAACAGGAATGGAACAGGTAAGGTGACATTTATAACGCATACAACGGACAAACAAACAAACAGCTATACAATTGACATGCTTTTTGTAGGGCAAAAAAGCAACTCTTTTCGAGGCATATGTGTCCATGAAAATGGATTTTGGGTTCTTCTATTTTCTCTAGTTCTTAAACCATTTCCTCACTTTCTCGATAATTCCTTTCTTCTTTTTCTTTTCCGTCTCCGGAATCCATTCAGGATGACCCATCAATCTAAATATTTTCTGTATCTTCATCCAGTTTTCATTCATTCTTTCAAACTCTTCTTTTTCTTTCTGTTTATTTGTCCTTTCTTGTTTTAGTCCAGCTGTCTTTTATTTTCTTCACCTCTTTTTCCAGCACTTTCTCATTATTTCTTCTCCTTTTTTTAGTTGGTCCAGCCCCCACTTCACAAAGGACCACTCTGTCCAATGCAATATGTCTTCTAAAAAAAACACTTGACTTTCATCAGATTATCATGTGTCAAGCACGAATGTGAAGGAAGACATTCCTTACACTCACTTCACATATTATCTACTATACACACGGGAAGGAGAAAAACAAACGCCAAATATACTATCAAAAACATCAATATCTACTATCCACATACGGGAAGGAGAAAAAACAAACCCAAAATATACTATCAAAAACCACAATATCTACTATCCACACATGGGAAGAGACAAAAACCCTTACTATACTATCCACAAAACCAAAATATACCATCCACACGCTGGAAGGAGAAAAATCAAACCCAAATATACCATCCACACAGATGGGAAGGAAAAAAAAACACGCACTCTACTATCCATACAAACATACGCGAACGCTTACAAACCCCAAAATCTACTATCCACGCAAACTAACGCTAGCTCATTCTAGCACACACACACACACACACACACACACACACAGATATGTTTTTTTAAACTTCAGATGCACCTGTTGGTGATTTCGTCTTTTAGGTCGGGCCCCACACAGACATCGCATACTCCAGTCATTTTCCCAAATGACAGTTGTTCTTGGGAAGGCGGAGGGTGCTTGACTGGCCTCATCATTCCAATTTTCTGTTTGAGGGACCCTGAAGATTCGTTCCCTAACGACTCTGCGATGTGCCTGCGGATGTTGTCGCTGGCTCTCCAGCTCCTCCCAGTTCTCAGTCTGGGCGACAGTGACTCTCGGTGCTGGTATTGTTTGTGTCTGACGTTGTTGTGGCTGTGGCTGCGGTTGACGTGGTAGTGGCAGTGTCGTCACTGTAGGTTTGACCTCACAGGTCTGTCTCATGATATGGTGAGGTAAAATTGTTCTTTTCTTTTCCTCGTTTACTTTCTTCTTCTTTTCCTTTTCCTCCTCTTTTATCCTGTCTTCATCCTGTATCGCCTCCATAGCCAGCTCATCCAATAAACGTCTGGCATGTTCCAGGTGCATTTGGAGCTGCAGTAACTTTGCTGCTCTCTTACTAATCTTCAGTGATGATGAATCAACGACGGGTAGCCAGACTGACTTGACTTGACAATTTAAATTAACGTGACTTTCGCACTTTTGTGCATGTATCACGCTTTCTGCCAGCACGGCTGGCTGTTTAATGAATCATGGGGGAAGGAATTGGTACCTCATCCCCCATGCACTTATGTGTTCACAGAACACTGTTTGATCCAGCCGTTAGATCATAGGACTATTTAGTCCCTAACGACCTGAATGAAGGGCTAGCATGAGTGGGAATGAACCCAACACGCACTCATGTTGAAAGATGAATTTCAGTCTGCCACAACTGAGGAAGGATGTCAACCAAAGCAGTATATGACGCCAGTAGCGATTGGTCGCCACTATGACGTCACATCGGGGCATATATCTTTGGACTGGTGGAAATTGTTCCATATCTCCGTCCATGTACGAATGTCCGAGAGAGGCAGGAGAGGCAGGGAGCTCGGCAAGCCGGCCATTGATGTTGTGTACTCCCAGAAAAGCCAGCCCGGACTTATTTAAAATCTAGTCAAGATGTTACTAATGTACGATAAAATATACCAATAATGTGTAAGCCACCTGTACAATTAGATCAAATCCAACAAGTCTAACAGTGTTCCTACTTCTTAACAAATCTATATAATTCTAGTACATAGTGTACATAATAAATGCTCTAACTTTTTTCCTATTTAACTAATATGCCTAAGCGACATATAACAAGTTTGGCCACTATTAGGTCGTAAAAGTTTTAAGTTTTGATGTGGCGGTCCAAAGGATCAAGTTTGTGTAGATAATAGCTTTATCAAAATGTGATACCAAGCCAAAATAGTTCCCTTAAAATTAGAGGCAATTTGGAGCACTGAGAAGGGCTTTATTTTATGTCCGCAGCCTGAAGGTGTCTCTCCGGTTCTCGTAGTCCCAGGTTACCGCCGGAGTGTGTTAGTCCTCGTATGTTTCTGTGGGAATTGCCTCATACCCACGGATGATAGATAACCCAGCGGCAAGTTTCACAAGGGTGGTAAGCGGACAATCCTCATAGGCTTTTGGATAGTGCTTAAGTGTACGTTTAGCGAATAGCCATTGTTGTGTGTTGGGCTGCTTCTTTGGTTCAAGCGATCTCCAGGCCATATACTTAATAGAGCTGATAAGATTTTTTGCCATTTTGGTGTATGTTAGGGAATCTTGACAAACCAAGATCGTAGCTCATTGCTCAACCGTAACTCCTTCTCCGCTCCTATCATAGATTATTATGAGTGCTTATCTTTTTCAATTTGTAGCGGTTTCTTAGTCATTTTGGTAGCTTCATTTATGGATATGTCCATCTGCGTTTCAGCATCCTTCCTCTTTTTGGGCTGCTGTACTCTAGTCTAGGTTGAAACAGATGAAGTTCTAATCATTTGGGGCTCCTTTACCGGGTCTTGGTGACCTTGTATGCTGCCTAGGTTAGTAGCCGGAGTTACGGAGTGGCTAGCCGCCTCGTTGTGGGCAGGTTTCCTTCTCTGGTTACTTTTTTTGTTGCTTTTCTTCCTTTTGGCTATACAATAGTCTCCATCTCCGATATTAAGGTCTGCACCCTCAGTGTTAGAGTCCCAGACAGGTAATAATGTTGTTCTATTTGTTCCTGCTCTTAAACTCCAATTTGAAGCTTGATTTGTCAAGAGCCTTAATGGCCTTTAGCGCTGGAGCCGGTATTACTGCGATAGCTGGTAGCCATCTTGGAACCACGCCTTGCACGCTTTGTGTCGCAGCATTGGTTTTCACTGTTGTGCTGTCTAGCTCGGTCAAACGTGAATGAATGAAATCGAATGGGGTAGCCAGACTGACGAACGCTTCCTTTATATTTGTGAAGCACGGACGTGAAGGAAAACATCCCTTGATACCAAAACATTCAAGATTCAGATGATTACACCCAAAACATGAAACGCGCGGACATAAAAGAAACACTCACTCACTTTTTAATTACAAACACTAACTACAAACAAAATTACACACCGACTATTTTTTTGGACAAGCTACCGAAACTAAGTGCTTATAGACACACTTCTAACAAAGTCGAACAAAAGAAGTCCTTATAGAAAAACTTCTATTTTTAACTTACTAACATACCACTGGCAATTGAATCTCAAATTAGTATCTCTTTTCTAGAGTATTGGGTTGCCCTGAAAAGGGCTGTTTTTGTGGACGAGGAGTTATGGCAATCTTTTATTGTCTAAGATTGCATCCTCGTCTGGTGATAGGCTTTCCCACAGGATAGGGTCTTTTTCTTCGGAAAGAGAATGATAACTCTATTGGCGGTCGAAAAAACATCTGTCTGGTTCCTGCTGATGTTGCTGCTGTTCTCTCCGCTCTCTCTGCTTCTGAAGCCAATACTTCTCCGTCCATTCTTCCTTTTCTTTCTTGATTTCCTCTCCGAAGAGCTCTTCTATCAGGTCTTCAGTTACTTTCGACATCCTGACATTCTCTATCTCTTCATGCTCCGGTATCAGGCTTTGTCTGATACGATGTAAATTCACGTAAGCTTCGTTCTTGAGCACATATTCATAGGAGGATGAATCAACAATGGATGGTGAGACTGGAGACTGCCCCACTTTATATAGTTCAAGCGTGGACGCGATAGAAAACATCCCTACAATGTTTCGAGTCGGAACGCTAGGATAGTTTGATTTGAGGGGGAGGGATAGAGAGAAGTCAAAGGGCATATATCATGATAAAAATGAAAAACAAACGACAGACGCACTTTTTCAAAACAATATTTTTATTCAAATAACTAACAAGCAACAGTGAACAATTAACAACAAAACAAACGAACATTTTTTTCCAATAAAAAAACTATTTTGGACAAGGTTGACAACGTTGTTTAGTCAAGCTAGACTTCCAGGAATGAAAGTCATTGGGCCATTGATGTACACTACGTTTCCTAGCTAAAGAAAAATGATTTCCATTCTGGTCACAAAACCATCGATCTACTTTGACGTCGTTTCTAGAAGAGTCATTAAATGTTCTAAAGAATATCCAAGACTGCGTTGACGAAGAAAATACACACAATATTGTCCGCACACCATGGAATATGTGCCTTGTAATTTCTCTTTATCGAATCGTGTTGTCTGCGCATTTCTTCTCATAAAGTCAATGATATCGTCTTCCAAAATACTCAAAACAACTTTCTTTAGGAAAATAGACGGCTACCCAATCGAATTGCACACACGACAGGATTCCAAGAAGCAGTGTACGAACTCTGGTTCAAAAGGTAATAAAGTTCCCAGGTATCCATTTTTGTGTTGTTTTTTCTTGTTGTTTTTCCTCCTAGGTAATGATAAGTTATCAATTCAATCCTGACTTTTTGCTTGAAAATCTCTGACAAGTAAACGTCTCTTCGTTTCGTCACCGTACTCTGAGCCAAGAGTTCTTCGATTTGACGGATTTCAAGAGCCATCAGTGGAGAGAGGAAGTCTTTATACCACTGATGCAACACGGCTTCTTCCGAGATGAGACTCCAAGCTTCGTCCATATACTCGTCCAATTTTTCTTTTTGACATAGCATCATACATTTATCGTGCTGAATTGGACTGGGATGATCGTTTTGACATCCATATCAATCTTTCTTGATCAAAACCGCAATTTTTTTTCTGCCAGATGCTTGGCAAAACAGGAGACTAAATGTTCTTCTTCTGCCCATCCGGACTTAATCACTATGTCGTTTTCGTTTTTGTCTTGGCTTCTCTTTTAGTGGAATCCTCCAATTCCATTTCCATAGATTCTCCCTCATTCAAAAAGGGATTACAGACTTCCATAGCTTCTAATAATCTAGAATGACCTATCACAAACTGTTGATTTCTATGGTATTGTCGAATTCGGCATACAAGATGACGTCCACTTTTTCATCTGGGGCTCGGTTTGCAAACTGAAGTTATAGGGTGGAAATGTCCCTCATCGCTGCCTTGGTCTGGAGTAAAATCAAAACCCCACAACGCATAGCCTCCTGCATAATCATCGTACGTAATGCTGTCAATGGTTTTGGTTCCTATCTGTCCGGTTGCTTGGTACAGGGACAAGTACGATCTCAAGTAATTCTTCTCGTCACCAAACTTAGGCTCGAAAGGTCTGGTACACAGGGTCTTGCCCTCGTAAGTGATGAAAGTGGAAAGGATTTTTCTAGAAGGCTCCGTTGAAGGCTGAATTCTTGACGATACCAATGATTAAACGCTTGGGTAACTGTCCATGGAACAGATGATCTTCGATCATGGATTTCTGTCTTTTGGGAATGGTGAAAGTTTTCACTTCCACACGTCGTATCGGATACTTGGCGGTCGTTCTGCTCAAAGTGTGACTGATGTCGTTTCCCACTTTAGGTAACACTCCCAAACGTCGCACGTATGTAGAGTCTGTCTTCTTGGATGACGGTTTTGTACTCGGCAACAATAGCTACTAAATTGAAAGCGGCACTGCTTCGATTAAGTCTCAAACGGACATCCACGCCGTTTAGCAAATATTTTTCTTGCAACCACATGTCCAAATGCAAGCGATCCATTATATCTAAACTTCGGCTTGCAGAAAGTTTTTTCGTCGTTCGATAAATCCCGAATTTTGATCGCCGCCCTCAACCGTAGTGTTGTCGAACTTGTTGTCAGGTTTCCATGCCACACAGACATCTAGATGGGTGTTTTGGCTTCTTTTCCGTACGTCAATAAATTGTCCAGGTAAGCTCGGTTAGGGTAAGTATCCATGGTGCTGCTGACCAGTTTGATATTCAAATACAAATCTACTGAGATGAACAAGGAATGCATAAAGTTGTTGACGGTAGCTACTCTGGACGCGTCAACTAGATTGGGATCTTCGCCCGTTTTGATCACGTTCACTTTCAAGTATAAGTAACTGCTATCCAGATCTGTGTAATCTTCGGTCTGTCCTTTGATTTCAAACTCGATGGGAGCTGAATCCGTCAAAGAGGTATAAAATTCTACCCATTGGGACTCTTGCATCGTCATCATGGTGGGTGGCGGGAGATTCTTCTTTATAGCTTTATGAGTGTGAAGGCTTCTGAAGGGGTGCTATCTTCGTCGTCTCTTTCTGCTTCTCCTTGATATGGCGTCAGGGAAGCAGAAATGCCTGACTCGGCAGAATTCGGGGTATTTGTAAGCGTTACTCGTCGACCCAAAATGTCGTTGGTCGTTTTTAGCAAGACATTTGTGCCTGCTCTCAAGAAAGTTTCTTTTGGGTTTTGTTTGTCGATGATGTCATTCTGGAGAAATTCTTTGCCTTGCGTCAACGCTGCATCTTTCAAAGCGTGCAATCCTCGTGTCACTACCGGTTTCAACACGGGAGCCACCGAACGAAAGGCCGATTTCAGCATATCTCCTAATCCATGTCCTCGCTGTCGAGCGACGCATCGGTACATTGCATACATGACTTACGAGTCGTTAGAGAATCGTTTTCGAAAATGGAGTTTCACCGTGACTTTCCCTTTGTTGAATGGGATATTTTGTCCCCGATCTCCGTTTATAGCAATGTTGACAGTGTCAAAATACGACTTACTGACGGGTAAATAATGAGGATATACAAATTCGCGGTCAACGTGATAGATGTTTCCACCTTCCTCGTCATCATTCGTGGCATAATCCACTTTGAAAGGAATGACACGCAGCAACGGTACGGAGGTGTGTCCCACCACGTTGTACTCCACCACACTGGAGTACACAAAGGTCAAATTCAGTCCTTGGTTCAATTTTACCGGGGAACGAAAGTATTTTGTAAACCCCAGGTTGTTGGCACTGGTTGGTATGGTGATCTTTATGCTAATCTTATCCATGACCATATTGAGGTCTCCACCCAAAATGTCATACAATTCAGGACAAAATCTAATACATAGCATTTTCATCACTTTCAAATTTCATCAGTAGGCGACGAGCCACTTTATGGTCAGTGGTGACAGGTTTGGTCACTTTGACCAGGGCTTTGTCAAATGCTGCATTGAATCTGTCAGCAATGGCCTGGGTTAATTTCAAACTGATAGATGTACAATGCAGACTCAATGTTGGGTACTGGTCGATTCACAGGGAAGTTTTGATGTTGTTTAGTGCTAATCATGGCTTGTTGCAGTGTATCGTAGAGAACTTCGACCTCAAAAGTGTTTTTAGTTTCATGGATGTTTTTGATTTGTGTAGGTTGAATGATTTCCACCAAAGCCACGTCCCAATGGGTTTCGTGATCTAATTGGATGGACTGAGGTAATGTGGCCGTGTAACAACATAAAGCATTGTGGGGAAACACTTCCATGGAGTTGTCACTGGGTAGCGTCAAGTAAAATTGGTTATTGTTGTTCATAATTCTAGAGTTCTGTTGCTGTCCGAGGGGTCACTCGAAGTCAGAGGAGTGTCTCCGCCCAAAATGTTGTTCTTGATGGAATGGTGACTGGCGTTGGGCACAAGACTCACGTTGTTCCCGTTCGAGGAGTATTTCAAAGAAGGATTTAGAAGAAGGTAATTGATGCAACTGCTCAATAAAATGGTCCACAATTGTCTCCTTGTTGTAAACTCAAATTGGCAATGGCCGCACCGATGACACTATACACTACAAAGATTTGGCAGAAAAAGACGATCGATCAAAGGATAATTATGTTCGATCAAACGTTTGACAAATTCGGTTTTGCCTGAACCACTAGGTCCAGCAATTAACATGTTAAAGGGATGGCGAAGATACATGGCCTGCCAACTGGCACGATCTAAGTGTTCGTCGATGACTTTGAAAGTGGAAGAAGAGTAAGCAGAGACAGCAGAGGAAGCAATAGTGCAAGGAATGTCACAACTGACACGAAGACAGACAAGACAAGAATTCTTATACTTTTTTCAGGACCCAATAATTGCAAGTTAAATTGAAACAACACGAAAGACAAAAATACATAAAAGCCAAATGGGTAAGTACAACGATAAAATACACATCAAAACGATCAAAGTGGAATATAAACAAGTCAAAGCACATGTTTTTGGTAATCAAGGTGTCCTAGGGATAGTGTGTAATGTTCTTAAAGTCTCTACATTGGGTACAGTCACACATGTGTTCTCCCGGAATAGCCTTTCGGGAATGTCCATGACAGTCCTGTCCTGAAGGGAGTGGTTGTCCTCGGTGACGGGTTCTTCCAGCACTGTCACTAACAGCGGTTTAAAAGTCACTCACAGCTCTTGGGCAAAATTGGCCACTTCTTTGGTCCAAGTCTAAAACCCCCAATTTTTCCAGTCACGCACATCTGTCCAGTGAGGGTGTAAGTCACAAACTACACACACATCGTCATGCAGATCTTCGGTACACACAAGTTGAAGAACCTTTTTTTCCCGTAGAGGTTGAGAAGTATCCAGATGAAAACGCAAGGCTTTCAACAAAATGAATTTCTCGTGCTCATTTAAAGGGACCAATTTCATATTTTATTTCGTGGTAAGTACTATTCGTAAAGAGCTCACAAGGAATCGGCTGGTAAACGAAATCCCAGAAAGGAAGTCACTAAGACACACATCACATGTCGATCATAATTCAATGGACACAGTTCTCGTAATAAGTGTTGGTAATCCTTCACCGTCTGAATAGTGTCATTGATTTCCTTCCAAGGAATTTGTTGTATCACGAGTAATAAAGGTTGTGGCATGGTAGCCTGTTTTTGTACCCTCTTTTGTCGGAGGTAATACGTGTACTATTTTGCACAAAACTGATCGTACTACAGTAGCCAAATCAAACTGTTTAGTCACTAGTTCACACACTACACATCGCACAGATTTTCCTCTAGAGACACAATTTGATAACATAAAAGATTTTGATAATCCACTAACTCATCCTCTGGTACTCGTTTAAGTATGGCCAAGATGTAACAAATAGGATGAGTAGACACCAAAGTATTCTGGTCCTCGTCCAGTTGAACAATGTCTGACCACTGGGACGTTTTCAAATGAATCAGTCCTCTTATAGCATTCAGGTACCAGTGGTTTAAACATTATTGATGACACAATTGCAATTATCCTTTGCTTTTGACCAGCTCTCGGTAAATGCGCTCTCTCAACTCCACAGGCAAACCACGAATGTTCTCTTGTCATTATCATATTATACCCTCTTTTGTCGGATGTAATATGTGTAAATTCTGCACAGAGATGATCATATGATCAGAGATGATCCAGTGACGAATATAAATGATTTAGTCACTAACTTGCACGTCACACGTCGTTCAGAATTTTCCTCTTGAACTAAATTGACGTTGTGTGAAAGATTTTGGTAACTCTTCTTCTGGAATTCGTTGCAGTAATTTTTACCTTGGGGCAAATAAAATCAGCAGTAACAAGCCAATCCTTCGTGCCTATGGGTTGATCAATGTCAGACCGCTGGAACACTTCATCTGAATCAATCCTCTTATACCATCCAGGTTCCAGTGGTTTAAACACCGGTGACGTAACGGATGCAATTGTTCTTTGCACATCACTTGTATTTTGACCAGCTCTTGGTAAATGCGTTCTTTCAACTCCACAGGCAAACCACGAATGTTCTCTTGTAAAGTATCCATGATCATGTCAGTCAGTATTATTTTATTTAAAATCTTCTCCTAGAGCGCACGTAATGAACAAAGTGAGTAATTTCTGACCACAGCCATTCAGGGTAACAGCCAAGAATGTCAATAAATTCTTCTGATGTAAACGGTCTAAAGCGGATGATCGGAAGAACAAGACCTGATTCAGAGAAATCTACGCGTTTGTTGACTTCTTTCACTTTCCTTTTGTGAATTTCTCGACATAAAAGTTCTACAGTCCCCAATTGAGATTTTGCTCTGGCAAGTGCCTGCTAAACCTCCTTGTAGAACTTCTCTTACAGTTCGCTTTTTAATCCTTTAATATTATTTTTTAAATGAGGTTTAAATACTTGTTAGACTCCTAGCCATGCTGGTTTCTTAAACGACATGGTATGCCACTTCAGTGTCTCGGTCCCACTAAAGGTAGGTAGTGACAATCCGGTGACCATCGAGCAAGTTCCAGGTAAGCTGAATCTTTCTGTTCACACTGGTGTAGTGACACACCACAACTGAAGCACTTGACTTTATCCCCTTCGCCCAAGTAGAAAAATCCGGCCTGGCTAATTCTTCGGGGGTAGGTCCTCCTAGATATTTAGGTCATCTTCCTTGGAAGGTTTGTTATCGACTTTCAAGGTTGTAGTATTCAGGCATACGCACAGGGAACGAATATTCGTCTTTCACAGGTTCATTTCGATGAGGGTAGGGTGAAATCCTTAGCAGTTTGCTCAGTTTTGGATGACATCCGTAGGGTAGTAGCTGCATCGTGTCACGTGGAGGATAACATTGACTATGAAAACCAGTAAAGAGCCCACGATAACGAGTGGCATCGCTTTCGCTTCCGTCAGGTTTGACACGGACATCATCCCTTTCCATGATAGGTGCAGTGGTAGTAGTAGTAATTATAGCAAAGTTCCCATGATGCTTTACTGCTTTGCGGAGGTCACAGAGTACGGCATCGGTCTCATCGCAAGGCACAACATCTCACTCCACTTGACAATCAGCAAACTTGAATGACGTCTGTTGAAAATTATTCATATTTCTCGCTTGGTCGTGGTAGTGACGATGAACTATCGGTCTTGGACGTTGTCCCATTTTATCTGCCGACCAATATGACCGTACGGCAAAGTGAAGTGGTTGGGAAGCCGCACTCGCTTCTGGTACACGATTTGATAGATTTTTTCCAAAGGAGGACTGGCGATTTGGTGTGTGGGTAAACGTACAATCTTGTGCGGTTCGTAGGTGGTCACTCTAAAATTTCCATCCTCTCCAGACTGCAAGGCTTCTTTCAATACCCCAAAGTTCACCACTCGACTCGTGCGATAATTGAGAGTCAATCCTTTCACTTTACACTCGGTTTGCACTTCTCCTTGTTTGTCTCGGCATTCGTAGCCGTAATTTTTAGGACCGCCACTGGCGAAACTTAAAATCTTGACGTCGGTGTGTTCGTCTGTCCAGGCTCCTCAACGGTCTCCTTCTACGTTAGGGTGACGTTGATCCGGCGATTCATGTAGATGCAGCTGTCCATATCAAAGTACAGGAGATGATCACCTAACAGTTCTAAAGCTTCGTACAATTTTAAGCGAGCATTGGCTGTCACGTAAGCGGCAATAATGACATTTCCAAATTCGTCAGCTTGTACAAAGTCCGGTTCTTATTCGTAATTGACTAAGACCAAGTCCTCACGAACGACGTCCACGTGTTTCATGTATTTGGTTTTGTCGTGAATCATCTGAAAGTACCGGGAAGGTTCTTTAAAATACTCTGTCTTGGGGAAACATGGTCGCTGTGCCATTTTGCCCCACAAGCAATTTAACATCACTTTGGCAAACGATCGCCTGCCTTCATTTTTCTCCACGTGGTCTAAAGTGATGCCTTCCTGCTCTCAGTATTTCTCTTTGAATTGCATTTGGTCTTCGGGAGTGTGGCACCAGGAAGGATAGCCACTGACTTCTTGTTTCAGTTTCAAAAAGTCATCCACGTAGTCCGCGAAAATGCCTTTCTGAGTCTTGTCGCCCTTGAGGTATTTTTCTGTCTTGGGAAAGTGATAAATTTCGTACACTTCTAACAGTTGGTATCCCAAGTTCAGAGCTTTGAACAATTCCACGCTGACCCAAGTTCCCGTCAAGGCGTGTTTTTCTTGGGTGTGCTGACAAGGTTGGTCTTGGTTACAGGTTTCTGCATAAGTACGGCACAAGGGAAACATTAGTTTACCTTGGCAATGTTGAGGGAAAACGGGATGACACAAGGCAGTGGGAGGCGAGACTTTGCACTTGGTCAATCCTTCGTATTGTCGGATGTTGTCGCACAAGTAATGTAGCCAACGCATGGCTTTGACCGAGTATTAACGTTTTACAATGTTGCTGGCTGGAGGGCTGATGACAGACAGTGTGCTATCGGGTATGAAACGTTGGTGGTACACTAACGAACACGCTTTGGCAATGGTGCAGGCTTCTTTCCGTGTTCCATGAACAGTTTTCGACATTTGCCACAGCAATACCGTAAAATGTCCACGTAGGAACGACAATACTTTAACATTTCTTCCTGAAAGTCGAAGGGGTCCGAGGCGTGAGCGTGGTACCAAGCGTAGAAAGCTTCTTGTTGTTCGGTATGGATGTTGTCAGGGTCGTAATCATGAGTCTTAGGTAAATGGGGTAGAACCGCGTGTTGATTGGCTTCGGCATTGAGAATGTGCGGGATAACCGTTTGCATATATGTCATTCCAAACGTTTTAGGCATTCGACTCAAAAACATGGCCAAGTAACTCATGAATCTTTAAACTGCACTTGACCCACTTGTATGGAAGTGATTTTGGCTCCGTTCACATTCACTTTAGAACGTTCGGTGCCTTGTTCCGTATATTATCTCAAAATAAACTACCCATCGTATCCCAAGAAATTGTGAGCCATTGCCGTGTCATGCCGATGACAAACTCTGTAACGTTCTATGTATTCTTGGCTCCACGTCTCGTAGATTGGGTTCAAGATCCATTGGGCGAAATCGGCTAGCGTGTTCGGTCCCTGAACTATTTTTTTTCGCGTCCTCCAGGAATCTTGCTGCAGTGAGGGAAATAACTAAAGATAGGCTCTTGGATGCACTTCTCGCACGCTCGATGAGCCACGCATAAATTAGGAATGTGAATGCCAGTCAAAATCGAAAAAGATGAAATTGCCTTTCTTCAGGTCATCTTCCTCCTCTTGTTTGGGATGGTACTCTTGAATGTAGCATTCGTGTTCCAAGTCCACGATTTGGTGACAAATGTGACATCGTTTCTTTCCTGAACATACGTGTAACTTGGCACTATCGGTACGTATGCCTTGTCCACAAGTAGGGCACAATCTCAGGAGTTGACAAGCATTTTTCTGCTGTGAACTTTCATCTTCAAACGTTGTTGGTAACAGGTAGGGCTGACAAAAGCGGCTGGTAAGCTGGGCAATGCACTCGTTCTTGTCCTTCGTCCAGACAGGGATGAGAGGCCAGATATCCTGAGCATTTCGATCCACAATGTTATCCCAAGAATGCGGAGATACTGGTAATGGCATCGAAATGTTCATCGTCATAACAGACGTGAATGTATTGTCCGTCTTTGAAATCTTTGCCTCGAAACAATAGAGGTCCACGCACTTCTTGAGGGTGCATTTTAAGGATATCTTGGAGCTAGGACATCTTTCAATTTCTGCATTTCAGGAATACCACAGGGTGTGTCTTTGGATAGCCCCGCTTGCTGTAACAGGAGTTATGCTTCACTTCGTTGTTTGGCTCGGTTCGACTTTCGAATGTTCTCCCAGGCTCTTTTCCATTATACTGTGTCGTTCTTGTTGGGATACGTTCGTCCCACCACGATGGCCCTGGCTAAACACATTTTGTCTTGAGGGTTGTTAATTCGGACTAGACTCGTTTTGGTGCTACGAAGTTCGTCCAGCAATAAGACCTTTTTACGTCCGGTCCCTTGGGGAAGAGACACGTGGGTCATAAACAGTGTCGCTTTTCCATCGGTGATGTGAAACTTGTTGTCGGATTGTTGCACGTGGTGAATCTTGTCGATAACTTTGGAAGGTGTTAATTCTGCTGGGCTGATAAAGTCGATTCAAAAGGGGGTCTTTAAACTGTCGTAATGAATGGAAAGTCTCAAGCGATCGTCTTCTTTGGCTTGGCATTGTCGTTCCAGTGTGGCTAACAAACAATCCCACACTTCGGTGATGACGCCATCTGCTTTCTTCAGCGGTACGTCGGACTTGTAAGCCGTCGTTCTAAATTTTCTAGAGGAGTGCTTCCCGTCTCTCGAATGTGGTAGTACTTTTCAGGATTTACTAATGGTGGTGAACATTGGTTGCGTGTAAACTCTCTGGGTCTGGATTCTGGCTCACTCATGTCATCGTCAAAATCTCTGGTATGAATTTGTGCCATGACTTCAGCTACTGTACGAGGCGATAAATCACGTTTCTGCCTCTTCTTTCTTCTCCTGTGACATGATGCGATCGTTTCATCTTGACTGCAAAAAGTCAAATGTCTACATTTTAAACGCCATGGGTCACTTTATATCCATGTCAAACCAGCGTATATATAAAGGGTGTGTGTCTTCCTTTCCAATATTCATTTCATTCTCAAACCGAGCAAAACGATGGAAGAGCTCACACAGATCTTACTTCTGATCAGAGCTTTGCGAGGTGTCATAAGAAAATTTTCCTCAGACAAGCCGACGGATTACTCCCCCTCCTTTCTATATAAAAGCCAATATACTTGCTATATCTGTAAGAAGAAAGTGTAATGGACTACCAAGTGTAGTAGGCCATCATTAAAGAAAGACAGGTGTCAGAAGAGACAAAAGTCAAGATACCTGTTATCACTGTCAAGAGAAAGGATATTGGTCTTCAGAATGCCCTAAAAAACAACAGGAGCAAGATGAAGATACGGGTTCAGAACAGGAAGAAGAGGTACCCTCCCCAAAGGATGAACTTAGACACGTGCAGAAAGAGAAAAAAAAGAGAAGAAAAGAAGACGAGGAGAAAGTGAGGAAGAAGAGGAGGAAAAACCTGTGAAAGTGAAGAAATTTAAAAAAAAACAGAGAGAGTGAACAAAGACACAGAAGAAGTCTACGAACTTTTTAAAGTGTTGTGTTGTGAATTGGATTGTACAGTTTGTACCTGAATAGACCAAGCAAAAAACGCAAGTGTCTTTTGGTTTTGATTTTTTAGAATATGGACCTACACTCACGCACTCACTCACTCATACACATATATCATGGGTAAAAAAGAACTTTTGAGTTTTAATTGATTTTGGCAATTGAAATACTATCTCTTTTCGAGAGATGTGGGTGATCCTGAAAAGGACTTTTGGGTATTTGTTAAGAAAACAAACAAACTCAGGAACGGAACGTAATCATCTTTAACTGCCCTTAAGCCTTTGCCACGGCCAAGGCCTACTTCTGGACTGGCTCCTGTCAGTGATGATTTGGTAGAAATCACTAGGGTGGTATCGCTGGCTTAGTAACCGGGATGGGTTGCTTGGCTCGGGAAGGTATGTTTCTCTTGGGTCGTTATAAAGAAGTCTGATACATTTGTTTCAGACACCTTAACTCTGCTAAAATGTCTAAGAGTACCGTTACGGTTTGGCTTTCAATATTCTCCTTCTCTCCTTGACCTTGTTTCTTCTCTGCTGTTTCTTCCTGTCCTTTCTTTCTTGCTTCTTCTTCTCTCTGTTGCTGTTGAAGAAAAGCTTGTTCTGCTTCTTTCTGCTGTTGTAAAGATTTCTCCAATTCTTCTTTCTGTATCTGTTTAAAACCTTCGATGTGTGGTAAAGAAGGAAAAGGTACTGGTACCGGAACAAATTCTTGCGAAGAAGAAAGTAAACCGACTAAATACCAATTAAAATCGACCTCTTCTTAAAGTAGGCCTGTGTTGACTTTGGTACCGCTCCTATACCATCGCTTCTCGTCTCCACGGCCGGTGCACTCCATTTAATTGTCTTCTTAGCTTCCGTCATGTTTGAAAACTGCGTCGCATAGATTGACTCCGCACAGACGCTAACGCATCTCTATAGGGAATGTGACGTCACAGTCCGCTCTCGTCGGATTGGAAGATCGACTCCGTGTTGTGACTGAAATTGTGTAACGCGTGTTTGGATTGGTGAATAAACTCAATCCCTTTCGATCAGCACTTCCACTATAAATAACCACAGTTGACTGCATTCCCTTCACATGTTCTCGTCACAAGATGTGGACAAACGTAGAATCATCTACTCTTGTATCGTCAATGCTGTTCCGTACGGACTTACCCATGTACGTCAGATCATCATGGACAATTATCCGGATCACCGATACGAACGTTTGGAAAAGAAGAATTTATGTGGAGAGGCAAGGCTGTTTGAAGAGAGTTCTCACCTACTGTCCAGAAGTCAGAAGAAGTTTGAGGAAGAGAGGAAGACCTATGTGATGACCTCTAAGTTAACGGAATGATGTTAACAAAAATCCAAAGGCCCTTTTCAGAGCCACTCATATGCCTCGAAAATATTTGCTTTTTAAGCCTAAAATTTCTTTTAGTCAGTTGTATAGTTGTTTGGATGTTGTATGTGTTATAAATGTCACCTTACCGGTTCCATTCCTGTTGTCCCTAGACAGGCCCAATACTTTTTGTCCCTCTATAGACCCATCCATTTTAAACTTCCTATGTTAAATTCCCATTGTCCCTAGACTGGCCCACAATGATAAATTTCCCATTGTCCCCAGAGTACCGAGACCCTGTTTTTAATGGTAAGTCAAATTGTCCTAAGGGTGCCGCCCTATTACTACTGATGTAAGTACATGTTTTCCTCATTGTGAGAAAATTGCTGAAACCATGAAATGGCCAAGAGAGCAAATGCCCTTATTAATACAAAGTGTACTTGTTCGTAAAGGACGTGAAGTCTACAGTTCATCGTCGATACAACAAAGTGCTGGTTATACTTACAGAATGTATCTTGAAGAGTCATGAGTTGGTATCTGAGGCATATGGACAAATGTTTAAGAATCGTAGAAGAGAAACTGGATAAATCCATGTCGAATTTTCAAGGTAAAGAGAACAACTATTTGACAGGTAATGCTCAGCTATAACCTCAGAATGTTCATATTAATTAAAAAATTCACGAATTGCATCTCTGTTGATAGCAAGCGATAAAAAATGTGGAAACGTTTGAAAATGATGGATGCAGAGTTGACGATTATTCCTTGAGTCATAAAGTTTTATTTCTCAATAAGTCTTCTTCTCATCAGCTTTTTGGTTTAAAAAAAAATCATCACAGTCTCCTACGAGTACTTCCACATCTTAATCTGGCACGACTTGTACAAATCAAACTTCTGATAATACTGATCAGACACCCTTTTCTCTCCCTACGCGCACTTATTGTAAGAAGAATGGGTACGCTATTTCTGACTGCCACAGGTTAAAAAATAAGCAACATAATAAAGACAGATTTATCCCAAAAACTTTTATTTTAAAGAGTCAAGGTGACAGTTTGGTATAGAAGCAATACATTGGTTGAGTCAAACGAATCCAAGACGAAAGGTTCTATAGAACTTATTGGTGAGTCTTCCAATCCTATCTCTATTAAAATATTAAGGGACACAGGGGGTTCTCATAGTCTTTTATTATCAGTTTTTTCAATTGGTTTAACAATTCTTCGTCTAGTGGAAGTGTTCTTATTCAGGGAGTAATAGTGCGGCTTTGCTAATGATCCTTTCCATTTTGACACCGGACTTAGTCTCTAAACCCTTGCCTGTTGGAGCTGTGTTTTCTTTACCTATTGAGGGTATTTATTTATTACTATGCAATGACCCAGCTTGAGATAAGATTATGGTTAATCCACTTGTAACTGACAAGCCTTGTTTGGATTAAAAGTTGTTTCTATTGAGAATGATTTGTATCCTGCTTGTGCAGTCGCTAGAACTATGGCAGAAAGAACCCCTGTTGATCAGGAAATTATTCTTGTAACTGACACATTTATTGGCTAGTCTTTTGATGAAGTGGCTTTTACTTCTAGTATTGATCAATTGATATATATTTAGCACAGTGTTCCTCGTTTTAACAGGTATCATCTCGATTCTAATCGCTAGTTGTCGAAGAGGAACACCTTCCTGAGATCTGCTCTTTGTTTAAGAGGGCTATTAGTGAAACTGGTTCTTCACAAGTAGTAAGTTATTATTTTGTTTAAAAAATGGAATCCTTATGAGAAAAGGGAGACCGCCTGGAGTACCCGCTGGTGACGAGTGGTGAGTAAGCTATCAAAGTGTCATTCCGAAACGATATCGACAGGAAATGATTACCCTGATTCCTGAAACTCCCTTGGCTGGTCATTTAGGAAACAATAAGACTTATCACAAGATCTTGAAAAATATTCTAACGCTTGTCAGATGAAAGGAAAACCAAATCAGAAGATACATAAAGCTCATGTGCAACCTGTTCCTGTTTCATTTCAGTGTTTGTGAATCTATGATCAGAGTTTGCGGCTCATTTTATATTATATATCACATTCGCGAAAGGAACGAACAGCGTAAAATTAGATTTTAACTAGATAAAGCGCTTTTGGCTGTCATTGAATCCTTCTCATAAGTTAGTACTTGTCAGAGAGAATGCAAACATTAGACACTAAAACAACACTGTCATATTTTCACGACAGTTTCTAATGGTATTTTAGGCTTGAAAATGTTCCACGTTTCGTCTAGTTGGCATCAGGTTCCCTGCTGATTTGGTAAAACAGCATATATTCTCCATATGCAGTCAATACCAACTAGCTGACCACACCATCAGTGACTGCATTCCAATTTGGAGAGGACTGTTCTTAAAAACTAAGACTTTATTTTGTTTCAGCAGATAATATCTTACATGAATTTTTGACGGCCTCTGGGCCTGCCCCAGCCCCTTATCAGTTTTTGGGGGTTACCTGCGCCACTTTCTTCAAGCAATCAATTGCAAATTGAATTTTGTAAATGACATAGTACACACAGTAGTCAGAAATGTCCAATATTTGCCAAAATATCGTCATCCTCATTCGCTCATAGAAGATGTTTGGTGGTTATTTTTATATGACGAAATGTGAAATCTGCACTATTTGAGTTGATATATTTTTTTTACCTAAACTTTGGCAATGTTAAGGCTATCATATATCACTTCAAATCAATTTCGACTTAAGATTTATAAAGCAATCGATTGGAGGAGGAATTTTGAAGTGACGCAGTGGGAAATATGTAAAATAAACAAAATATGTTTGTGTGCACTCCTTTAATTCAGCTTCACCTGCTAGTAAAACTGTTCGTCAAAATAATTATATGACAGAATTTATTGTTAAATTTGAGCACAAGATAACGATTGCTATAGATGAAACAGACTGTACTAGTAAAGTTTATATTGTGTCACTAACAAACAGAAAATGAAAGGAATACATTTGCCGCGGTTTGATTAATGAGGTTCCTCCATAAGCGGCGATTAATATTTTTTTGTGTTTGATCACATGACAATGTGGCATCGGCGTTCATCTGACTACTATATGTATCAGGGGGTAGTTGTAGTCCTACAATGTAAAACATAGCACATGTTTTTGTTTAAGTGCTATGTCTTACTATCCAAATAACGGGCTTTTATAGCGTGTTCCGATGCCTGTGACATCGGAACGAGTAGTCAAAGTTTCAAGAATATCTCACACATTTGGCAGCATATATCGACACTCTTCCACTAATTTATATGTAATTTATATACTTACTGTGCTTTCTTTATCCTGGCGGAATGAAAATATGCCACTAGAAAATGGACACATTTTCATGTTCCGTTGACATACATTTGAATTTGTTGCAATGCGACGGTAGTCGAGGTATGCCGAAGTACGTTAAAGTAGGTTCATGTGGCGAATATGTTTCTTGAACGAAACTATTATTTTAACTTAACCCGATTTCGGCTTTCCCGGCTTTCATCGCTTTCCAGCCAACTGAAATTTAGGCTAAGGAAACTTGAAAACAGGTCCATTTCTTTTGTGAGAATTTGAATTTATTAGAGAAAAGACATCAGGGTAAGTAAAGTCTGACAAAAACATTGTAACTTTACTTTGTAGGAAAGCGTCGTTATTGGTTGCCAGTTGTGTGATATTTCTGAAAATTTGACTTTCGTTATAGTGTTAGTTGACATCAAAACACGCTACACAGTGCCGTTAGTTAGGCTATAAGATCCATTCCCCCCAGAACAAAAATATCTGGTGATGTCTTTCGTTGTAGGATATTGGGTAGTTGTAAATTGATCCATGTATCAAATTTCTTAACGTAAGGCTAAAATGCGACTTTTTCAGCTGTTTAACAATTGAAGATATGGATACATTTGTGAATTAAGTGTTTCGGTTTGAATTTTTCTTGACACTGATGTGAGACATGTTCACCTCCCATAGTTTCTTTACAGCATGTAAACAATGAAATGCAATAGTCGGCAAGGAAGAAGAGTTAGCCACCCACCCCAGTGGACAGGTGGGTTCATGGCAACTATAATATCTAAGAAAATGCTTTGGATTGTAACTATTTTGAATTGCATCAAGCTGTTTAGTACACAATGTATTTCAACATTATCACCTAGGAAAAAGGCTTGTGTTTGCATTACAAGCATCACATGGTGTCAAAAATGACCTTCAGACATGAAAAATGCAGGTATAAGTTTGGTGTTGTTGTTTGCATCAACTTCTTTTGCCATGAACTGCCATTGACTTCTCAAATCTTTGGAATAATTTTCGTTTGCTTTGTTTTAATAAAACTATTTAAAAAAATTAACCGTTTCACGTCACTTGTGTATTTTATATTTTATGAATTTTTTTATATTAGGCATGTTGATACGGCATTAAATTTGCGCATTAAACTGTCATTGGCAACCTAGCGGAGTGCAACGTATGGAGGATATGAAGCATGTAACCAGACTAATAATATCAGAATTTCTTTGTCGCCCTCTACCTGATGGAAAAGATTGGGGATAATCCAACTGGCTACATAAATGTTCTGTTGTGGTTTCAATAGTGGTAATGACAAGAAGATGGCGGTGAGTGTGAAAAGAAAACAGTAGCGGTCGCTAATATAAGTACTTCGACAATCATACAACAACCAAAATCAAATGACAATCAAGACTCATTTTAATTACAAATGCAGATCAGTGGTCGGGTAACAATTAAATATTTATTTTCTTGTTTTTGTTTGAAAAATCGTTATTGATGTGATTCACTCATTGAAACCTTCGCTGATGTGATTCATTCATTGAACAATCAAACTTTTATGACTCATTCTTTGCAATACCTGGCTTATCTAATTATTTTACCTTTCGACTTCCTATTTTTGTAGGGAACAGTTTTTCTTCTCTTTCTTGCAATACTGTATAGATCTAACTGTGATCAAAGTCATCAACGAATAATAGCGCAATGGACTTCCGACAAATTGCAAAAAGCTGAAAATGAACATAAAGTTCATTTCCACTCAATAGTTATCAATCGATCACAAGGATAATTATTGGTAATGAAGGTCATAGCGAAATCAAGGTTGAAACACCGTCTTTTCAGAGTTTCAAATTGATATCAATAAAATGATATAATGTTTAGATAAATGTTCCCAGCTAAAAAGTTCTCTTGATGCATCTGATACCAAAATTGCTTTTTTTTCATCAAGAGAGCTGTCTTAACAATATTTCTATATTTTATTGGATGACATTTACAAAGTCTCGTTTTATCGATATTTCTGATATCGGGTTGCCTTGGTAGCGGCGCAAATAATGCACCAGTCCGTGCGATAAGAGATGGTAGGGCGATAGCAGGCGCCCGATAGATGTTCAGATAAGATGCACAGGACCGATAAGAACGTATGCCATCTCCGATAATGTTATTAATGTTCCGGCTTGGACGAAATGAAGATGGTGAGATAGTGGATAACCTTAAAACGTCACGTCGTGGCAGCAGAATCAATAGGACGACTGAATGATAGCGCCAATCAGAGGTTTTATCTAAGCAAGCTTGGATGTTCACTTATTTTTTATTTTTTGCACTGTAAAGCCACACGAAATACATACATACATTTTGACGGTTATTCTATGATGCGTACCTGCATCTTAAGTGGTTTTCTTCTTTCATTCTCGATTGTCTTTTGCATCTGAATGGCCTGCACGATTGCATTGTGACACCTTGGCACAAAGAGGGACAGTTTGACTTTGCCACATAAAATAATTATTAAAAAAATAGAGATGACATAATTGTACCAAATGTTGACTTTGCTGATATATAAGTTCTTTTACATTTAATATTTTGTTCAAAATTTATGACTGAATAATATCAAATCTAAGAAGCGTTTCAGTAACAAACAAACACATGTGTACGTCTTCGGAATGTAGCACGTATATATAAGACTATTTGTGTCTGCGTTTCTAGGAAAATGAGGAGAATGGCGTTTATCGTTGCTTATACACAAATGCAATATACATTCCACAATTAGGCAGAAACTTCGTACGTATATTCAACCTGTATGTACAAGAACAAGGTCGGCTCTGTACCTTTTGATCCCTCACCTTTAAGACTCTAGGAAGCATACTAGTAACATATCGGTTTTGACACTAACTACCAGGCCAATAAGTTTTCACTAGGAAGAATCTATATCATGGACTATTTTGCTTACATGAACATTCTGCCAAATACCTCGACACGCGCACACACGTACACGCACCTTACGAGCGAATTCTTGAAAATGTATTAAGTTTGACCGACCACATTCGATCTTTTAGCATAAATTTAATTAAGGATATATAAAGTCGTCAGACATCAGTGGATACCGAGCTGAACTCGCAACCAGAATGGTGCGGGTTCGAATCATTACCATCCGATCCACCAGGGTCGGTTAACAGTCTGTTTACCTATAAGCGCCCTTTACTCCAGTTTGCCTCAATGATATGTGTTGTTAGTCAGAGAGAGAGAGAGAGAGAGAGAGAGGTATTCTTTTTTTAAATATCTGGTAAAATAAAATAAAAAAGTTTCTGGACCAGAGTGAAATTCTTTTCGCGCTGCCATTGCCCATGTTTAATCAATACATCAATAAACTACAATTCCAGTACGTTCTCTATTTATTTACCCTCTACAGCCAAATCCTGTTTTCATGATGTTCGAAATCTTACTGTAAGAAATAAATGAAGACAATAAAGTGAAGTAAACTTGAAAATGGATGAAAATGGACGCTCGAAAGTCTCTTGCTCATCGGCAGGGATAATATAATATAATATAATATAATATAATATAATATAATATAATATAATATTCATCTTCTTGGCAATCCTATGGTAAGATACTTCTTACCGTTTAATAGTGTTTCATATTACTAATACCAACATTTTAAACACCGTATGCTATTATCTTGCCAATTCTGAATGATGTTGAATTTTAATAATAAATTTATCACATGGGATACCCGTTAACTCGTCAAGCCAAAGCTATAGCTAAATAATAAATTTCTCACATGAGGATGCCCGTTGACACATCAAGGCAAAGCCATAGCTGAATAATAAATTTATCACGCGGGGATGCCTGTTAACTCGTTAGTTGTCATGCAGCAATTTAAGCATTTTGTATCATTCTCCTGGCTATTTACTCATATCCATACGCAATAATTTACACTAGTATTTAATACACCTCGAGTAATAAATATGTAACACACACAGCGGGAGTCTGCCACATTTTTCAATGGCAGCATAATTTTTCACATTAAGTGAGATACACAGATATTGTTCACAAACGCGAGTACAGGTGACATTAAATTTTAGAGACCAATTATTGTATTGATTTATTATATTGATTTTGCCATAGGATAAAATAGTTTAAAGGCATCTTCACAACTTAAGTACCCACAATTCCACTGGCAATTAAAAGAGGTCCAATAAGATTGGATGCTCTGTGCTATTAATTTTTCTTTTGACTTTGTTCAAGATAACTTGGCTGTTAAACAGCTTGACGATGACGTATATCCGGATTCAATTGACCTTTGACACATGTACAAAACTTTTGTTCATAAACGATTGTCTTCTAGCACGTGTAGAGCAGACAACGACGTATTGATTAGAATTTCAAATGAAACATTTGGTAGTGTAATAGTTTGTTTAATGCACCAGCAAGGTTCAAAATAGTTCCACTAATGCGCCAGATTTGTTTGTTTGCTTTTACAATTAGGCAATGTTTATTCAAATGCTCAACTTCTTGAGAAATTAATTTTCAAATTATTGTATCAAATACTGTTAATTCAATAGTTCGACGAATCGCCAGTCATTTTTAAATGATTCTCAGTTTACCTCAAAGTCTTAAACCACAAAAATGAGGACTCTAGGGATTATTAATTTTGATTTGAATATTTTCATATCCCTAAACGAGACGGTTGATAGGAATGCTCGATGATTTATCGACTCGAGCTGTTGTATGTAGAAAAATATTTTCACCTCTGGCGAGGTCGGAACCGCAGACCTTTAGTCGGTAGTGCTGTCAAACACACACACACACACACACACACGCACACACACACAAGCATGCACACACGAGAATTTTTCAGGAATTTTTTAAATTTTATCTATTGCCTCTTCTTTTGCATAAAATGATATCCTTTTCGTGGATGTCAGAAATTACTCCATCAAGGTACTTATAAAGATATATACACGTGGTTATGCTCACATACCAGAGTATTATGTACCTTCGTTGGCGAACACAAAAATGCGTCTTTATAAAAACAACCCCATTAATTTCAAATGTCTTTTCCTAATTAGGTGCAGACTAAAGATGCAATGTTGTTGTAAGCAGTTTTTCTTACATTACAGGTATAAATATTAACAAGTCTGAGAGAGTGTAATTCCCGCTCGCAGACGTTCGCCACGTAAACATATGTATTGGTTAGGTTTGTTTTGTTTTACACTCAGAAGCAGATTCCCGTGAGGCTTACATGTCGGTCATTTCAAAGTGTCATAGCTCTCGTCTCGAAGTTCAGAAACATTTTGGCTGTCTTATTTTGTGCAATTCGATGTATCTTTAATAACATTCATGTTACTTTTGTTAGCCCTGCAATTTTACACCATGCATTTTGCCTATTTGATTTCAAACGTTCACAGCGGAAACACTAAATTGTATTTAATTATGACTGACAGAAGTACATAGATTACATAATTATAATTACAGACAGGTAAACTATTTCATCAACTGCTACTAGGATAAGCAACAGAGGCGTAGCTGGGGGGGGGGGCAGGGGGGTACATATGTCCCCGGGCGCCAAGGTACAGGGGCGCCAAAATGAGGCTTACAACGTTACATTATAATAAGTAAACAAGGGTAATATTCAAAAATGTGATTAAACGGGGAGGGGGCTGGGGCGCCAATTTTATAGTTCGTCCCCGGGCGCAAAATATCATAGCTACGCCTCTGATAAGCAATTTTGTTTTTAGTTTCTGAAACTTCACAAAAATTGACCAAAAGCTTAAAACATCCCGAAAAATGATGCGTTAAGACTTTTCTACACTAAATCTTGCTATTCTTAATGTTGCAACTCAAAGGAATTTCTGCCATGCAATATGTACCACTAACCTTCGGTACAGACTCGATGCAGTTAGGAACAATACCGCTTCTGCCTCAACGGCAGAGCAAGGAAGGCATGGCACAGGGGAAATAACTCGATAATGTGTGATTATGATATGCCTGACAGAGTGATGCCTGAGAAAAAGTAATGGCCAGGATGTGCCTCTATGTCGTTGGAGACCTTCATGAAATTGAAGATTACTTGTTCTTGCGTTGGAAATATGAATTGTAAAAGTTAAAACGCACGATATACATCAAAGTTTAAAACTGACATTTTGGATTATGTAAGGGCACTGACAACAGCGAGAGTAGGATTTTAGATATAAAAGTATCAGCATATGAGAGCACCAAATCAACTAGAAATTGGTTTCAGCTGATAATGTTGCAAGGGAAGAAGGACTATTTAAGCAGGAAATTGAAGTATGTATGTATGTATGTGAGCTTGCCCGTGGCTAAGTTCACACAACTGAGAGAGTGATACAATAAAATACAGTAGCTCTTGTGAGTTCATAATGCTTTATGTTCTGCAAGTTTTACACCCTGCGATCTCGCCACGGTAAACATATCAACAACTTTATTTAGCTTTTTATGTAGCACATTCTTCTTCTGCTTACCTAACTACAGTTTCTTACATCTGTTGTGTGTGTCATTTGCATCTTGTATTCAGTTTCAAGGTCAGTCGCATAAAACGTGATAATAAGAATGTTTATTGTTTAAAGCAAGTTTTGACAAAACTTAAACAAATATAATTATATTTTTAACATACAATGTAATCGTAATATTTGTACGTATTACGGAACTTTCAGTTTTTAAGCTAGCTTCGCGGAGTTTGTTAGAGATTTTCAAAGATTGTTTTGATACATGTCGCCATTTGTTATGGCTAGTAGGTAGGTGTTAATTGCTACAGCTAGTGAGATTTCTTTGACAGGTGCGTGCTTGGAAATTAATGGCGATCGTCTTTAACGATTAACCAACAGAAAGATTTCGTTCAAATGGTGAATATGTTAGGAAATGTAGCAATCACAGAAGGCGCTTAAATGTTAGTTGCAATATATGTGAACTGGAGGCAGATGGGCAACTTGGGGGCAATGCGGTAAATCATATGTTGAATGGGTCCATATGTTTAACATGGGCAACATAGAGGTTAAACGGGAAATCCAGTGTTGAATGGGTCCATATATTTAATATGGGCAACATAGAGATTAAAGAGGAAATCCTATGTTAAATAACATGTGGCACTTGAGGGTCAGAAGAACCACTTGGGGGAAGGGGCAATACGTGAAATTAACATGGAGAAGCATTTGGGGTCAATACTGGAGATTAATATGGAGAAGCACTTGAGGCAATACGGGAATCCTGTTAAAATGATCCATAAGTTTAACATGGAAACGAATGTATTGGACATAAGGGTTTCTGGATCAAAAGGGTTTATGGGGGCAGAGTGTTAACGGGTCAAAAGAATTTCTACGGACAAACGAAAATGGTAATGGTAACATTTAAAATACAACTTAAGCATATATACTATTCAGCACCTACTTTCTGCTGACAATCCAATAAATCATAGATACGGCCCGCCAATTGTTTTTATGTAACAATGTAGTCGACCACATATCCAATCCAACACCAGCTTTTTGTCTATTGTTCACATACTAACAACTATCATATTAAACTAGGATGGGTTCAAACAAAATATATAAATCCTATAAACACACTATCCATCACACCATATGTACCATCCACCACCCCCATCACCAACCCCCCCCCCCCGAAAAAAAAAGCCTTGTGGACTTTCCTGACACTAACTATCAGACCAAATGAAGAAGGTTTGAAACAAACCACATGGAAGGCAAGAAACATACTACACATCACAACATATGTACCATCCACCCCCACCCACCCCAAATAAAACGCCTTGTGGACTTTCCTGACACCAACTATCAGACCAAATGGAGAAGGTTTGAAACATACCACATGGAAGGCAAGAAACATACTACCCATCACAACATATGTACTAACATAACATACACACTATCCAAGATCTCTTTACCCCATCACTGACTGTCCGAGTGTTTAAGCCACAGTATAACAAATCAAGACCGAGCAACGACGGATGGTCAGACTATCTATCTATTTAATGTACGTCGCAAACGCCCTCTTCCCCCAGCGCATGTATGCATACAAAGTGTGCTATTTAATTAGTCCGATTCCGGATCATTTATGCCCCATGGAACATACGATGGACAGGAATAGAAACATACATGCCCATCGTTGTAGTCTGTATCCATTATAAGACGCTTACTAGGGATAACAACCCGTTCATAGCGCGACCCCGGTTCCATGTTTACATGCCAATCGGGGCACCTGTTAATTTAGACGAGTGGGAATAGTCCTACATTTCCTCATTTTGTGGTCCGAGCAAGGAAGGAAGAGAAGGACTCGGCAAGTGTCAACTGATGTACTGTAACTCCAGGTCATACTCTAATCAAATCTAGTCCAGTTACCCTAATGAACAATAACGGGTAAGCCATATGTGGAATACGCCAAATCCATAAAGGTCAAACAATTTTCTTTTACTAATCGATTCATTTGAATTTGAATTTAGTGTATAAAGTGTACCTTAAATTTCCAAATTGATCCAATCAACTGAATGACTCATTGTTTTTGTACCACGCAAAATTATGAAGGATTGTAATTTTGATGGCGGTAAATAAATGATCAAATCAGGTTATCTTTAAAGATCTTATGAAAAGAGGTTTTCAATAGCCTAATTGAATTCAGGCAATCTTGATTATGACTCGACCTCTTCACGTCGAGTTCACTGATAATAAGGACGTCTAGACATCTCTGGTATCAAAGCTGCACTAAGGTTCTGGCTGGTTTTCCTCTTATTTTTTGGCGGCTGTCATTGCACGCCGTATTGCTTTCAAATTTCAAGGTCACCTAGCCTGTTTCAGTGCTACTTCTTTTCAGTTCAGCAACCTCAGCTGGTTTCCAATCCAATAGGGTTGGTGGCAGCGCCTCCCATCTACAACATGGCGAAATCCCTAGGTGACTCTCTGGACTGTTAACAACCAGGTGCTTTTCTATTATTTATTATAATTACTTTCATAAGATGGCAAATCCTCTCGTCATTACTTCGTTGAATGAGACGGTCAATGAATTATCAGCATGCTACAACAAGCACAGGGCCACTTTCCCTTTTTCTTCGATTTTAATGGTTTGTCATGACCGCACGTGTAGCACGTTTTTCCTGCTCCTTGCTTCCACCGATTTCAATAAAGCAGCTGGTACTCCGGTCTTGCTTGCTCGACGTTTGTTTCCTGAATGTGGAATGGAATAAATGAATGAATCAAAATGAATGGAATGGATGGTCAGACTGACTGACTACTGGATTTACGTTGCTTTCGCCAATGAGCCATGTGCGACGATTTAATACCCGCAAAGTGGGCTATTTAGTTACTCGCGGAAGACGGAAAAAGAGCCTCATCCCCCAGCGTACACATTCTCATAGTCGTAGTCTGTATCTATTATAAGACGCTTATTGGGAATAACCACCCATTTATAGCGCCACCTCGATTCCGTGCTCACACGCTCATCGGGGCACCTGATTATTAGACGAGTGGGAATCGGCCCACACACTCGTCTTTGGTAGTCCGGACAAGGAAGAGAGCAGACGGACACGGAATAGGAGGCCAAGCCACAGTTGGTGCGTCCTGAAACGCATAATAAGTCAAATTCAACCCATTGGTACTAGTGGCTATTCCCTATTGCATATTCTGTGTTAAGCACAATCTTAATTAGAGTCACATATAATTATGGTTAGATTTGACCATTATTATAAATTTAGAATTTATTGTACTAAGCGTTCTCGATTCCTTTAAATTATTAACTATACACATCATAGTGACTGTACATTTGTTGTTGTTGTTGTTGTTGTCAATATTTGGATTATAAGTGCAAATTTAGAACGGTAGCAAAAAGGATCATATTAGTGTAATGGTTTTATCAAAACGGGGTTCCAAGCCAATAGGAACCCTAAATATGGAGGCAATTTTGATAAGTAGCCATAAAATACAGCTCTTTAGGTTTGCAGTCTGAAGGTTTTTCGGCTGTCTTGTTCTTCTTTGATCTCCGCCGCAGTCCGTGGTTCCTTATACTTTTTCCTTTGGGAATGCCTCAAACCCGTAGAGTTTGGTAATCTCCATGGCGGTTTTGATGAGGATATTTAGAGGGCACTTCTGTACGCCTTATCGTAGTATTCAGATAGAATACACAGCCCAAACCACCACTGCTGTGGTCTATGTTTCCTAGTTTTCAGGGGACTCCATGCCACGTACTTCACAGAAATGACACAATGTTGAGCTTTCTTTTTAACTGAATAATGTTTCTTCTATTTCAAGCTTAATATATCTCTGCGTAAGCTCATCTGCATTTGTAGTTCATCAGTTGTAGCACCATCCTCGTCTTCCTCTTCATCCGTGTCTTGTTGATCATGGGATTGTGCTTCAGCTTCCACCTTACAATGAACAACGGCTTCAGTTTGGGCACGCTCTCTGGCTCTGGTGAGTTCGATTAGGCTTATATCCGACTGTGTCTTCTCGTCCTTCGTAATATCCCGCAGAGTACTGGTCTGGGTTGCAATGGAGGTTCTATTCAACTGAAGAATAGTTATCTGGTCTGTGAGTCCAGATATACTGCTAACAGTTTCAGCCGTCGTAATAGAGTGGTTGGCTGCCCTGGTTTGTGCCGCTTTCCCTCTCTCCTTACGTTTCTATTTCTGTTACTTTTAGCTGAACCACAGTCTCCCAGTCCTTCAATATTTAGGTCCTCTTCCTCATTTTATTTTTCATCCCAGACAAGTAGAAGGGTAGTTCTTTTGACCCCAGCTCGCAAACTCCGATTGATAGCTTGAGTTTTCCATACTACTTTAATGGCCCTTAGGGCTGGAGTTGAAATAACTGAGCTAGCTGGCAGATATCTTAGTGCCACGCCTTTTGTTGCAGTGTTGAGTTCCATCAAGATGTGCTCTCTAGCTCTAAAATCTACGTGAATTGGTCAGACTGATAAACGTTCCGTTTTGTATACCTAAAGGAAGGACGTGAAGGAAAACATCACTTTAATTTCAGTGAAAACACGACGCCGAGTGATAAAGAGAGGTGAAAAATCATACATAAATTCATAGTGAGAATTAAAAAGCCAAGCAAAAGTATTTCAAAAGTCATCATCTTTAATTGTAAGAACACTTTTACCGACTGCACTGCAGCCTGCTAGTTGTTCATGGGAAAGGAAATGGTGCCACCTCCCCCAGGCTTTTATGTGTTCAAGGAACCCTGATAGTTTGGCCTCAATCTGTGGGTCCATAAAAGAACCTTACAGTTGAATGCTTGGCTGTCATTAGTGGGAGGGAGAGCTCGGGAACGGTCCTGGTTGCTTTTCACATCGCTGGTTTCTTGTTGCATTTGCCTGGTGTTTTTTCTTCTTTTTTCCCCTTCAAAATGTTCTAAAAAGGGTGGTGGTGGTGTTCTATGCTGTTTATAGAGGTTGTTAGTACAAATCATGTATGAAGAGAGATTTTCAAGGTTATTATGGTATTACTAGTCGAGGTGTTTAGTGTGTGCTTCCTACATTATGTCGTTTATACGTTTTTAGATATTGCCTATTTAAGTTATTTATTTATTAATGTTTTTTAAGGGTTGAATGTTATTTATGCTTTATTTAGCAAGAGACAGGAGTCCTAGCCAATTACACGGTTCGTAAAAGACATTTAGGACCGGTGTCCTAGTTGATTACTCGGTTCGTTAAGGACATCTAGGAAATACGATTTTGCGGTTTCCTTAGTTTTTGATAGGTGTTTCGTAAGTGAATTATTTATTAATATTTTTATAAAATTCAATGATATGTTACGGGTTTTTATGTGGGGGCTTCTAATTTTATTTAGCTAGTTACTAGGTCTTTTGGTTTTGTGGGGATAGTAATTATATTTTGTTCCTAAGTCCTGCTGAGTCTATGAATTTATTTATATTTTTATATGCTGATTGTTTATTTTTATCAGAGTCCATAAGTAACTCTGGGTATGTGTGTGGTGATCCAATCTCTTTTTGGTTTTTGATAAATATTTTCCTAACGGGTTGATATTTTGGGCATATATTGAATACGTGGTGTAGATCTTCGGTGGTGTGGCAGTTAAAGCAGTTAATGGTTGCTGGTTTGGGTCCTATAAACATTCCCAAACTGCTTGCTAGTTTAGTTTTTCCAGTTATTATCCTGTTTATTTTTTCTGTTCTAAATAGGTACCCTTAGGTTTTTGGGTTTCATGGTGCTTTTTAGCTTTTGTGGAGGAGTTCCAAAAATCTTGCCATTTTTGGTCTATTCATGTTTGTGCGAAGCTTAGTGCTTCTGTAGAGCAATAGTTAAGCTTGATTGAGTTTTGATCTCTTAGTTTGGTTTGTGCAACTTTGCTGTTTCGTTGCCAAAGATTCCAATGTGCGACGGTATCCACATGAGCTCGACTAATTGATGTGCTGTGGTGATATCGTAGATTAATTGGCATGCTCTGTCGAGGGATTGTTCCCTAGAGTGTGTATTGCGATTTTGGATCGATTTGATAACGCTTAGGGAATCGCTTATAATGACTGCTTTAGGTATTTGGTTGTCTTTGATCCATTGTAGTGATTCAAGTATAGCCCAGAATTCAGTAGTGTAAATGGAGCAATAGTCAGGTAATCTGGATCCCGTTTGTATATTGAATTCAGGGATGACTATCGCTGCTGCTGTTCTTGGTGGGTTGTTTGTTTCTGATCCATCGGTATATATTTTAACATAATTCGGGTAATTTTGGTTGTTTTCGCTTACCAGCACAGGTTTGAGTAAGTTTTCTTGTCCTTCTTTATTGCCTAATTTGGTAGCTTCAATGTTAATCCTTGGTGGTTTTTGTAACCATGAAGATTTGTTCTGGTCTGTATTGTTTGTTACCTGTTTTATTTAGTAGTGGTATCTTTTCTCTTAGTTCAATAATTACTTTGCCACTTGGTGTGGTGGGTATGATTTTGGGTTTGAAGACAACTTTACACTTGTTTATAGCTATTTTGGTGGGATGGTTGTCTGGGTGGGTATCTAATCAAATGGAGTATCGGAGGAGCAGTTCTTGCCTACGTAATTATAAGGGTAGTTCTCCTGTTAGTGTTTGTAGTTCTTCTAATGATGTTGAGGGAAGTGTTCCTTTGCATAATAATAAGGCTTTTCTCTGGATAGTGTCAAATTTTTGTAGTACAGGTTGCTTAGCCGAGTTATATGCTTGGCAACTGTAATCCAGTTTTGATCTAATTAGCGTTTTATATATCGTGAGGAAGGTTTCCTGGTTGGATCCCCAGTCAGTCCCTGTGATGTTCCTGAGTAAATTGAGATCTTTGTTACAATTCTGGGTGAGTTGTTCAATGTGCTGTTTCCATGTGAGGTTGTTGTCAAAGAACATTCCTAGGAATTTTGCTACTGTTACGTATTTGATTAATTGATTTTGTAGATAGAAGTTTGGATAGACTAAGCTGACATTGTTGTGAAGTCGAACGCGACTTCCAGTCATCCAGGTCATTTAGCCGTTGATGTACGCTACGTTTCCTCGCTAAAGACAAAAAATAAACCAAAATGTTCACAAAACAATCTTTTCACTTTATCTTAGTTTCTAGCAGTAATCTCTGTCAAAATATCTCAATAAATGTTCTGAGGGATATCCAAGAATGTGTTTAATGAAGCAAATACACACAATATTGTCCACACACAAGGAATTTGTTCCTTGTATTGTAACATCATTCAACAGAGTCGAGACGGCATTTCTTATCATAAAGTCAGAGTTTCTTTTCGGGGACAAGGTCCCAAGCGTCATCCAGATACTCTTTCAATTTTTCTTCTTGGCTCGTCATGATACATTTATCGTGTTGACTGGGATGATCGTTTTGACATCCAAAACAACGTTAGCGGGTCAAATCTGTACTTCTTTCAGCATGGTGCTTAACGAAATAGGAGACTAAATGTTCTTCTTGCTCTAGTTATCTCAACATCATGACTATCGCTTTGTTTTCTGTAATTTTTCTTGTTCTGGCTCAAAGGCCTCGTCATCCATCTCCAAAGATGGTCCGTATTCCAATGAAAGTTCTTCTTCCATAGCTTCTAAAAGTCTAGAATTACTTGCTCAAACTGTTGATTTTCAGGGTATTGTCAAATTCTGCATACAAGATGACGTTCAGCGTGATTGGAAGAGCTCCTGCAAACTGAATGAAGTTGGTTGGATTTTATAAGGTCGATGAAGCTGGTTGCATTTTATAAGGTTGAAATGTTCCTCGTGGCTGCCTTGGTCTGAAGTAGCGGCACACAAAGGATATCCTCAAGTAGACGTTTCTGACATGCACACATTGGTAGAGACACAAAAGGGATAGACTATTATGTGACAGTTTTGTCAAGCTAGTGAATTTGGGGGTTTGTATGAAATGAAGATTTCTGATAAAGTTGCAAGTGTGCGTGTTGTGGAAAATGGCAAAGATCGGATGAAGATGTTTTCTCGTGACACAAAAAAAGGAAGAGTCTAATCTTTTTTCAAAAATAAGGTCACTTAGCTTTCTATTGTCTCGGAGACATTTCGACTTTAGAAAATGTTAAGTATAACGAGTCATTATCACAAGCAAACGTAGAAATAGCGGTGTGAAAGTTCTTATTTTGATAAATCCAGTAAACATTGTAGCACACCTGCTCTGACTTTATACTTACATCGATGTCATAAGACATCTTTTACTTTCAATAAACGTTTAATGGGTGTTCGAAGTCACGTCTTTTTGTTAGCATAGAATTTAAAGAAGAAAACGAAATCTAACAAAAGTACTATTATCACACCAGCTGTACTACCCAATACCCCATACACATACACACATTCCAAAAGGAAAAAGGTAAAGGGTTTTAATTTCGAGTTGAAAACAGAGTCACAATACACACATACAGTCACACCCTATAACGCCTTGTTTAGGCCCACAAACCAACTGTCAGATTAAATGGGGAAGGGCTTAAACCAACTACATGTCAACCAACAAAAGTTTCTATTCATCTTACAATTTATACCATCCAATACCCGATACATAGACTATACAAAACGTGTTGTGTTAGCTTAGATTTCAAAAGGAGATGAAATCTCACAAACATACAATCGATCATATCATCTGTACTATCTAAAAATTCACACACACATCTTTTTTGAGGGGGGTGGGGTCAAAATTACTAGTATCTTTTCTAGAGGTCTGATTGGCCATGAAAAGGGTTGTTGGAGCTTGTTCACCAAATAGATTTAACATACGTCGCATCTCACTGATCTTTTTCTTTTTTGAGACACCATTGTCTTTCCACACAAATTCTTCTCTTCCAAATAGCTGTGCCGTCCTCTTGGCCATAGCCCATGATTATTTAACGTACATGAGGTAGTCCGGATTGAACAACGTACTACATACCTTGGGAGCAATTACAGTTAGTATAAGATTTGAGATCTCTAGTATTCAAGACAATGTATTATGTTCAAATACTATTGCTATTCAGTTAGCGTAAGATTTGAGATCTCTAGTATTCAAGACACTGTATTATGTTTAAATACTATTGCTATTCAGGACGAAAACTCTCTTCAAAAAAGGGTAATCTTCAGTTGATATCCATATCAGAAATTCAATCTATGAGTCAGTAAAGATAATTTACAAAGTTACTCACTCTATGATAGGCTTCATACTCGACGATGTTAACTGTAAAAGTGTGTTCACGTTACTGCCTTAACTTGTTCCTACTGAAAATGAAGCAGATCATACAGAGAAGAGATTATAGAAAAGTGGAATCTCACTAACACTGTATGGAAACTGTCCTAACAGCATACTCCCCGCCTGCTTTCTACTAGACACCGTCCTAACGGACGGTAACGGCACACTCCCCGTCTGATTTCTACCAGATAACACTATAAGGATACATATAATTTTGCACTACATGTTTCAAATTCCTCTTTAGTCTTAACATCATTGTCAAATGAAACAAAATGTACTAGTATATGCTAACCTAAGGTCATTTTGTATCAAGCAAAATAGAAAGCAGTTGATCATTTCACAGTAGACACCTCCGGTTGGATTGCATTTTTTATAACACGATCCTCAACTTTATGAATTCTGTCATCTCCGCCACGAATCTAATTTACGACTCGCCATTCATTACTACCAAGGGTCTTTTCATTTAAGAGTACAATGTCACCTTGCTTAATGTTAGTCCGATTGATCTGCTATTTGCGTCTGTTTTGCAAGGTTTGGAGATATTCACGACTCCAACGATTCCAGATTATGTCGGCCAATGTTTGCACACATTTCCATTGTTCCTTGTATAAATCCTTCATTATGAATGGCTCTTAGGGCTCTGAAATGATGCATACTTTCTAGGTAAGTAGTACTGAAGGACTGAATATCACTGTAGACTCTGGGTCAGATGAAGCAGGCACCACAAACTCACAAACTTCAGCCATGATGGTGAGAATCACTTTGTTTGTAGGGTTTTTGGATTGTACCCCAGTCATCATGGAATCAAGAATTCAACGCGAATTCTGTCATGCGCTCCTACACTTCTCTTCTTCTGGTATTCTTGTTTTCCACGCAATCTACAACATTTCACACACTAGTGGGTCAGCGAGGATATTAACAGCTTGCTTCCTATAATCCAAAGTAATGCAGCTGTAACTGCCCCTTCCGTGAAGTGCCGTCCTTGGTGTTTTACCTCATCATGGTGATGGTGTACAAGTAACATTGCGATATGATGGCGTCCTGGGATCACAAAAGGGTTATTTTCTTCAGTGCTACGATCCTCTCTGTTATGGTGGCGACAACTCTAAGCGCACCGCACGTGTCAACGATTAGGTTTAGATCTAGTACTGGATTGTCTCTTGGCAAGGACGTTTTCTCCTCGATGCAGGATAGTTCTTTACTATAAGTCTCATAAGGCACAACTTTGATCATGAGATGTTCAGTTTTTACAGTCCTGAATTCCGAGCACATATGCCATCCTCTGCAGTGCTAGTTGCTGTAATAGGAAAGACCAATATGTCTGAGACGAGCGAAAGTTTTCACTAAGTTCTTCCAAGACGAAACTTTTACAAAACGATGTAAGCCCAGCGAGCTTTTGTCGAAACAATCGTTTTGAATACTCAAACCTTTGGTATCAGCTTGTTATCCTTATTATGATCCAAAAGAGGGAACGTGTCATCAAATGACTCTTCATCTTTGTGGAGTAGATGTGATGGGCCTAACATCCGAGGACTATCTTGTAGATGTGCGGCGGGAATTTACCTTTTTTTTCAGAAAGGTACCGAGTCAACTCTGAAGTGATAAACTGACCGCTATATTCCTATGATTGCACTACAGCTGGGGCATATTCGATTTGTCCATTGGTAGGGTGGAAGGCAGGTGCATCAGCATTTAACACGGTAGATTGACGAGGTGACAGAAAAGTGTTCTTATGTATCACAGATTGACGAGTAGACAGAAAAGTGTTATTATCTACCACAGATTGACGTGTAGACAGAAAAGTGTTCTTATGTACCACAGATTTTTGCCTATGGTTCAAGTCTAATCTTGAACTTAATGCACATCCTTGATCATGGTGGTTGACATGGCTGGGGTGTCAGTACGAAATTTGGGAACATAAGTGGTGTAGTTGTGTAATCGAAACCATGTTATATGTCTCATTCAACACGCCACGTTCATGTCCAGATTGTCGTTATCAGCAAAATCAGGCGCAACATGAACATTTTCATGCAATCAAGTCAAATTATATCTGGACACAGCTTTACATTCTGATCACAAATACTCTCGCCTTGATATTTCATGACGCAACTTTCTGAATACCGACAACGACTCGTCTTTAGTTTGTTCCTCAATTAATGCCCCTTTATTTATCATTGGTATGGCGTCGGGTACGTTCAGTTTCGGCAAAGGTTTCTTAAGCTCTGCGGCTTGTGAACTAGTTTCAATCGCCATGGAAGTTGGGATATCGGCCATTGATAATCCTGGCGTTATGGGATTCATTACTCCTATGTTACCCATGATTAAATCATACGACGGTCGTTTCACGCAACACGCTGTCACCGCACCTGTCCAATAGGGTGTTTCGATCTGGACGCAGGGAGTTGGCACCTGCACTGCGGTATTGTCCATCATTCTGACCGATAATGTTTTACCCCAGCTATTGATCTGGTATCACCAGACTCTGCTTAACAACAACAGTATTACACCCAGTATCTCTAAGCACTGAAGGTCTGACCCCGTTCACTAACCCCTCGCTCTGTACCGCTGCCTCCAACATGTTTTGATTGGTGCTACCTTCATTGCTCTCTACACAAGCTGATAAACCTACCATGTACGAAACCCCTACCGTTTTTGGTAAATCCTTCTTAAGCTTCGGACAGGCATTGGAAATATGTCTCCACTCCGCGCAGCTAAAACACTGCATTTTCTATCTAACCTGACTTCTAGATCTCGTCTGATCTGACCTACCCAATACCCCCTTTTGGTTTTGTGGAAAATTCCTCTCCAAATTACTCCAATCTGAATTCATCTGCTTACTTTCCCTAGGACTTCTCGTATCCCGGCCACCACATTCAGAATCCCTCCGCGTGCGTCAGCAAATACATCTGCTTGCTTAGCCATCTCACTATTCATGGTTCCCACGCTTTTCTAAATATAGATTTCCAGGTCTTTTCCAGGCTTTTTCCAGGATGAAATTAATTTTTTCAAGGTTAACATATGACCATTACTGAATGGAATTAAAGAACATTTTGGATTATAAAACATGCATTTTCCAAATCTGAAGATGTTTCTCTTTCAACACGCTTAAAAACATATGTCAGAAAAGATGATCATGTACAAAACCACAAAATAAGTCACACGAAAAAAATCTGACTATATTCCTCTAACATGGCATTTAAAGCCATTTCAATGTACAGAATACAAATCCTAACTTTACTTTGCTGACCTGCATTATGTTGCTACGTGGAAACAACATAATGAGCATAAATTATTTTGTTTCTTTTCAAACCTTTAATTCTAAAGAATTCTAGAGCAATATATGTGCATGTTATACAAAGTAAACATTTCCTTTCACGGTATGAACCCCCCCCCCCAATAAATGCAAAGTATTAGAATCTTATCTTGTAACGAAAAAAGTTTAACCCCGAATTTATGTGTGCCAATAAAATCTCAAGCAAGATTTGTCAACCAACCTAAACTCCTTAAGACGATTTGGTTAAAAATTCCATCATTTAAAGACATTTACAAAAGGGTTGGTTTAAATTTTGACAAAAACCTTCAACATTATATATTTTTTTACAAACAAAGACTGAATTTTCTGTAAAATCAACCTGTCTTCTTGTAGTTCAATAAATCAGTCCCCAAACCTGTATTGATACATGGGCTCTTATCTTTTTTTTTGATATATAATAAAAGGGACGACAATTTCCCATTTCTTCTGCGTTCTATTTAAGATCTGAAACTAATACTTCAAGCTACATGTCACTGTGTAATAGTTCCGCACCAAAGTTCAGCTCAGAGATTCAACATTTTTCTAATTCGGATTTCCACCGAATATTCCAACCTCATTTTTTCACATTTGGACATTTAGGATGGAGTGTGGGTTCAGAGCAACTACATATAAAAAATTGGAATTTGCCGCCACCGTAAGATAGCTTACCAATGGGCCTAGCAAATTTAAACTATGTTATATCGACTTATGTTTGCATGAAATCGATAGGAGAATTATTTATTTTCTCAAAAATGGCAAGTATTATATTCGTTATGTATTTAAACCGCTGACAGACTAGACGAAACTCGACATAGATGAAACCTAACCCGGTACTCACCATTTGCGTGAATAGTCACATTTCTTCACAACTCTCTAACAACGACATCGGAAGTCCATTAGTCACATGACATCAACAACAAACTCCTTTTTAATGTCGTTGTATAAAATTTCAATTATATTAAATGAAAGTCTAATACCTTTTGCAAAAACCAGAAAGAACATATAATTCTCAACATATTTATTTCGAGAACAACTACAAGAGACTTGGCCAGTCTGAGTCATCAAGCAGTATAGTCTGGTTACCTGCTTCGTATGCGCCCTGCGTGAGAGAGCACATGTCAACGTGGTAGTTGCGTGATACAACAAAACTCCAGAAGTAGGTCTCGGAATAAATATAGAGAATTTTCTGCTCTTTCGTTTTTGTATTTTTATTACAACCAGTATACGACTTTCATTCAATATTTTTTCTATAATATATGAAAATGAAGGTTGTGAGATTATGTGTGCTCGTGCGACAGGCAATCGAAATCTCTAGTACCTGCTCAAATTTCATCAACCCATTAGTTTTATGGTCTTTCAGCAGATTAAAGACATGACGATTTTAATACTCGCAATTTCTGAGAAAATAAATAATTTTCAAATCGATTTTATGCAGGTATAACTCGATTTAACAACGTTTACGTTTGCTAGCCCATCCGCTAAGTGGCTATGCTTTAACGCCACCATGTTCTCCTCTTGTGAAGTTAGACTGGTTTTCATACGTTCCATATAAAAAACGATACGGATATCGAACTGTCTATGAAACAAAAAGTCTACTATACGAATCTAATCCACTGAGCGTTTGGATTGTCTCGACAAATATATTTATGTCAAGCACCCAAATGATCCATACTGCAACCACCTAATATTCTGGTTAGAACTCGATAAATTTAACTCAAGATCAGTTCAATTACGACTAAATTACGTAATTGTTTCGGGCGTCAAGTAGTGGAGGAAAATTCCCGGGCTTTTCGTAAATATTTGCAAAATTAAAGGACTTTTCACAGTCAGGAAAAAATTATCATTTATCTCAAGACTTTTTTCCCGATTTCCCGGTAGCGTGGGAACCCTGACTTTTGATAGTTTTCTCTCTTAGGTGTTGGAATAGTTCCTTACTACATACTGTTAGCAATCGATCCCTGATGAGAAAATTACATATCACATCATAAGTCTCCCCCGCAATATAACCAACGGCATAGGTAATTAGATATCCCATATACAAACTGGTCGAAGCGTTCTCCCTTTTCTGGATTACTAAATCGGAACATTTTATTAAAACCCTTTTCAGTGAGCTCAAACCTTTTCAGCAATGCGTCCTTCAACGATTCGTAATTCACTGCATCTACACTAGGTATCATTCAGTACACTTCTAAAGCCCTACCTTTCAGCAAAGTGCTGAGGTATAATGCCCAATCTTCCTTTTTAAGTTTTTGCACAGTGGCATATTCTTCGAATTTTAATAGGTAACTATCCAAGTCATCCATATTTTCTTCGAATACTGGAAGTTGCGGTATTTTTTTTATAATTTCGTAGTCGTTCTAACTCTAACTTCTCTCTCTCTCTCTCCAAAGTTTCCATACGCGCTGTTTTCTCTTTCTCGATTTCCCCTTCTAACTCTATTTTTCCCTCTGTTGTTTGCAAACACACTCGGCTCTCTCTCTCTCTCTCCATACGCGCGCTTAACTCCAGTTTCTCGCGCTCTTTCTGAAGTCTCTCTTTTTCCATACGTACTCTTAACTACAATTTCTCTTTTTCAGCTTAAAGCCTTCCCTTTTTGGCTTGTCGCTCTTCGGCGCGTTGGTCTCTCTCCCTATTTTGTTCTTCCTTAATAAACTGTCGTAAGGTTTCCCCTTCATATCCCAACTGTTTACCCACCTCTGCCAATTCGCTAGTGAACGACATGATTTTGAACAGGGTTATGATCTAATACGAGTACCAAAATAAATTACTCGAGTCCACAAAGGAAAATAAGTTCAGTTTAGTTCACAATCTTAATAAATTATTTGTCAAAACCTTCCTGTCTAAAAGGCTTTTCCCCGACACTGCTGGATGGGTGAACTTAATTAGCAATAATCCAAAATTATTCTGTTGGACGGATAGTGTCCCACCGCTGCCACCAAACTTGTAACGTAAATCGAGCTACTACCCTTTGAGACTGAATGGGATTTAAGAAACAACAAACACGTATGTGAGTGATGGTATAACGGTACCAATTGCGCAAGTCCAGGTGGGCGGAGCTTAAGGTGTATGGAACATTGCATTCAGAATTAAAGAACAACACTAGCTGTGATTGGTGCATTATGTAAGAGTTGTACTTTCTGTTTGGCTTAAAAAATGTTGAGCCTCTTGGCAACATGTGAGTTTGTGTTAATTTCTATCTAGATCATATTTTGTATTTTTTATGATTTTTTTAAAATATGGTACACATGGCTGAAAATGTGCTTGTTGTGACTAGATAACTTTTACCCCTGTCTAGTTCCAGTAGAGTTATCTCTCTTAAATGCAATGGAGTACCTGGTTATGTCGTTGTCAAATTGACATTCTAGCATTGTTCTATATGACAGTGTGTGACATGCATGCCCAAGTAGGACAGAAAGTATATTTATTTCACAAAACATTAGCATTGAGGTATATGGAAAAACAATTGGTACCGTGATACCTGATAATGAAAAAAATGTATCTTCCTCTCGTACTAATGGTTTTAAAATAAAAAAACAAGACACTGAAATAATTACAAGAGTAAATAGTATGGACCTAATGGAAAACAATGAAGAAGAAGAAATAACTGATTATTTGGAATGTTCAATAACACTATGACATTGTCTCAGATAGTCATACACTATCATGCTTCTTGTCCATATAAGTCAACCATTACACTGTTATTACTCTTTATAGTCAATCACTGTAATGACATTTCTCTTATATTCAAACACTATAATAACATTTCTCTTATAGTCAAACACTATAATGACATTTTTCTTTATAGTCAAATATTATACTGACATTTCTCTTACATACTGTCAATGTTCACTTGACAGTTCATACGATGCTCTTGACCCGTTTTCCCGGCTCGGTCACTTTAGCCACCCAGGCCTTCCATTCGCACACACGTTGGTACTTCTGGCGGTCTTTCATCTCTTCTCACTACAGGACACACGGTACAAATGGTATGGAAAAATGGAAACCAGCCTGGAAATGGGTATATATGGGTTAGGCTGACCAGGATTGGTTAATAATGTAAATTATGGTGTAGGAAAACGCATCTGTTGAGAACTTGTCTTAGTTGTAAGTGGATTTTTTTTAAAGACATTGTTTTATTGATGGAATTTCAGTCCTTTAACAGTCCTGAGTTTGGAACACTCATTACTAAAATTAGCACCTGACTCTTTGGTGCGGAAATGAAAGCACATATTTCAAACGCATGCAGATCCAGAAAATGCCGCGGCTCATATCCTTTCCTCCACACAGAAGCTGACATCCAGGTTTCATCTGTACTGACAAAATAAGTTTTGATCATGACCACTCAAAAAATTTAAGTTATTGAATTTTTAATATCATGGTGTATGCTTAGGTTTACTATGGGAACTGAATTAGTACCGTGAGTCCTAGGGCGGTCCTTAGCTACATCTAGTTAGCCAACTTGTTGGCTCGAACTATGCAAGGTATAACGGCGATCCCGCACCAACAGCTAAACGTACAAAGAGCTACCCTCTAATGGATATTCCAATCAAGATCCCTAAGTAATATATATAGTCGCGCGCGGTAACATGTATTACGCACGTGCCGCGCAAACAAGGTAGGCATCACGCGATGCAAGGAAATAGTACATTTACAAAAATACTATGGTGCGCCAAACACGTCACCTTAATAATACTGGAATATATGGTGGTCTGGCCAAGCCATAACAGGTATTTCGTAACACCGACTTTTATTATATAATGTAAATAATTAAATAATGAATGAGCCAAAGATAATTAAAATATATTTTAGAAAACAATCCTTCAAACTAATGCCAAAACCGTTTGTAGTAAAAGAAAATTATTAAATGTGTGATCTAAAGTTTTGTAACTTTAAAGGTATTTTATTCCTAAATTAATTATCAAAGAGAGTGAAGTCGGCAGCCAGACGTTTTAACAATAATCCAAGCCTAGCATGATAATGCATATAAATTTATAGCAAAATTAAAACATTCCATCAGTCATTACAGTTCCTAGTTAATATTACAGAAGAATAAAAATTAAAAAATGTATGAGAGAATGGAATAACTTTTTAGTTAATTCTTCCAACAACAATTAAATGCATGGAGACACTAATAAAAAAATCTTTAAACTGTAATGATATATTTTTCTCATCTGCAAGAGGAAGACATAATTCTGAAGCTCTATGGCTTTTGACTGTATCATTGACTTTCGTCGAGTTAGCGATCACACCACAGAGAGAGAGAGAGAGAGAGAGAGAGAGAGAGTTTGTGTGTGTGATTTGGATTTTTAAGGTAGCTTTAACAATTTTTCAATCATATCGCTACGATGTCTGCAGTGTGACAGTTTATAGTGATGTCTAGCACTGGGGCATCATGCTGCAGACATGTAGCACGATGTCCCACCCAGTCACATTATTCTGACACCAGGCCGACCAGTCCTAACACTAACCTCTTAATGCTGAGCGTCAAGCGAGGCAGCTGTTAGTACCATTTTTGTAAGTCTTTGGTATGACTCGGCCGAGGATCGAACCCACGACCTCCCGCATCCGAGGCGGACGCTCTAACCACTAGGCCACCGGAGCGGTGGAGAGAGAGAGAGAGAGAGAGAGAGAGAGAGCAACAGCAATGGTTTGGCAAAATAAAAATCTGTTTTATCCTCACTGAAAACTTCAAAGTAACATATAATGGAAATAATTCTAGAAATCAGTAGGACTAGGAGCTGGAAAAAAATGGTTGAGCAAAAATAGTCTCTTAAATGCTCGTCAATGATAGGTTTGTTTTAATTTTTAAGCTTACATTTTATAAGGGTAAAAATGCACAAATATTGCAACAAGTACCAAAAATAAAAACTTGCATATAATTTAATTCTCGTTTCTTGCTGCTGGATGCACTCGGGATTTCTCATGTACGCGGTCTAAGTCAATTTTTTGCAGCTACAGGTGTTATTTTGGAGAATTCGATTACACATACTAGTACCTTTAAATGGAGTTTATTCACCGTAATACGCGCCTTATCCGTCAAAATTCCATTGAAGAGTATTGTATAAATTCCTCGAAAAATGCTAAACGGCAAATTCTATTATAACGTATTTTTTTTACATTTTTGGGCCTAGTTAAGCAAGCGGAGAGATCTCGTTTAAATTAGTTTCGTCGTAAGATATGACGTAAGATGTAACGTACCTGCGGTAAACAGAGACACGACAATGTCGTCATTTATAAACAAAGCATGGGGAAACACCGGCAGAAAAAAAATAGGCATACAAATCAAATAAATTGGAGGCAATTATGTAACTTCGTACATATCTTCTGTATGGTATGTCATATCTTTTATTTCGATTCGTACATAATACCTATTTTTCCCATACAAGTATGTGTTTTCATACACGAGAAAGAATATAAAGACTGATGTCAATTCATATTTATTTTAGTTAAATTTTAGATCATGCTAAATTATCACTTTCAAGAAATGTCATATGTACACGATAAGATTAAAACTTGTTGTATGTTACTCCTCTATCCCATTCATCGTTGAATATCCATACAGGAAATGAATGAAGATGCGCACGACTTCTTGTTCACGCGATCTTACACTTTGATTCCCCCTGCATTAGTAATAGTTCAATCCAGTATCGACGTTCTTGACCCCATGTAATGCCGAACTACCATTGTAAAAGTCCATAGCGATCGATAATTTTCGCCTGGAAATTTTGTTATGACAATTAATGTGTATATCACTGAAAACTCACGATTCAATAAACTTTGTTATAAGTATATTACGATTAAATTTTAAAAATAAAATTATTGCTTAAACTTATATCAGTAAATGCGCTTACATGACCCATGTGTCTTGTACTATAGGCTCTCTCTTCACATCACATAACCATCGCTGAATACTTTTTTTTTTACATCTCGTTGCGTCGCCGCATTGGTATTGTGCTTTGTCTGATTTTCAGTTAAATTTTCCACGTCACCTGGATTATGTGTAGATCTCTTGCTTCCATCTTTATTTCTTCCACAAACGGTTGAAGAAGCAATACGTTGGAAACGTAAATTTTTTTTTACGTGGTCAGCTTTCGTTGCCATTTTTATTTCGACTTAGACAAAAGTTATTCTTGGAACGCGGGCACGTTGTTACCATATAAGGAAGCTGTGAATATTTTTACTTAACTCCGGTCAATACCGCTGAGTATTGACCCGTAGCAACAATTTTAAACTAATGGGACTTTGTATGAAGTACATAATAAGTCAGCGTATTTTATGTTTACAGACCTCTCTAATAAATATCTTGCACAGTTGTCGATATCTAACTCAAAGTTTCCAAGCCTGTTACAGAGTATAGCTTGTAAATTGTAGTCCTCGGTGTCAACACGTCCTATTTTTGTCAACAAGCTCTCTATTATCAGCATAATGTCTTTTACTGGGTATCATCTATAGTGAAAAATTTATCAATTCACTTTAATTACGGTTTTTTATATCACAACTTGTACAACAATTAACACACACATAACACATTCATCTACTCTCTGTCTGCGTGGGATCGAGTCTTGGATTCGGCTAATGTGGGTATGTGAGAGAGCTTGCCAGTAGCTGCTCGTGGGTCGGTGGTTCTTTCCGGGGTTTTTCTGGGTTCTTCTTCTACTATTAATACTTGTCTATCGTGTGCTGAAAAATGGCGTCAAACCCCACAACAACAACAACAACATTCATCTATTATTCATTTAATTGGTGGTAGTGGTGGTGGGAAGCGATTTTCTTTTTCAGATATTTTATCTTTTTTCATATCAAGATAATTGTTATCTTCAAATGTGTGTGTGTGTGTGTGTGTGTGTGTGTGTGTGTGTGTGTGTGTGTGTGTGTTTGGATTTTTAACGTAGCTTTAGCAACTTTATCCCTACGATGTCTGCAGTGTGGCAGTTTATATTGATTTCTAGCACTGGGGAATCATGCCGCAGACATATCCCACTCAGTCATACTTTCCTGACACCAAGCCAACCAGGATTAACACTAGCCTATTAATGCTGAGCGCCAAGCGAGGCTGCTGCTAGCACAGTAGTTATGTCTTTGATGTGACTCGGCCGGAGTTCGGAACCGTGACCTCCTACGTCCAAGGTGGACACTCTAACCACTAAGGCCACCGAAGCAGTCTTTCTTCAGATAATAGAATGGATATGATATGGTGTTATTTTGTCATAAATCAAAGCAAGATATTTTTTTTTTGCTATTGACAGACGTAATTTTTCTTTAGAATATTGTCGTGCCCCTGTCACAGAACATTATATTGTTGGTAACTAATAGAATTACGGTATACCGTGGATTGTATCACGGTATGTACAGAAATACCGCGGTATGGAGTCAGGTCACACTTATTTCTTCCGATTTAGTACCCATGAATGTAATCCCAGTCTATTTTATAACTTTTTTTCCCTCCCACATTTTGGTGGGGATATATTCAGACATGTCTTTTCCTTAGAATATGAGCATTACGGTATGGTTGTCTGTGTTTATTTTTGGCGAGAGTACACAGTGAGTAATAAGGCTCTGATGTCGATCCGGAAGTGAGTGAAATATTTAACCCATTAAGTTACTTTGTTTACGATCCAGCCTCTTAAAAATGCCGGATAAACTATGTCATGAACTTCACCGTGGGTTCATCTTTGAAGGCAACTTAGAGTAACATACGATTTATCTGAATTTGTGCACAGCGGTAAGTTCATTGCTGAGAAAAAGAATGTATACACTAGAGAGGGAAAAATTGTTATCGGAGTTCTGTCACAGCCATAAATGTTTAAATTGGTATCCCAAGTTTATCATTAGAGATAGACACATGAAATGTTGAAATGTATATACTGACTTTAAACATAGAGCTATACAAGTAAAAGTTAAAATTAAGCGAATGTATAAAATAATTTTTTTTTAAATTTAAAAATGCACATGTATAGAGCCATTATTAGGTACTCATTAGTATCAGCATGTAAATATTCCTACACATTATACAAGTTGCAGTTGTTAAATTGTTTTAAAATTTTGTCAGAGAAAATATCTTTCAAAGTCAGATTGAGGCTTTTGTTCAAAACACTTTAAGTCATCATTCTAATTGATATTGTGCTTTTAGGTCAAATATACTATTTATTATGGGTCCAATCAGTTCATTTATGTGTTTATGTTGGGGTGTTCATATGTATAAACACATATCTACTTGTATGACTTTCAGTAATTGTTTTTTTTTTAAAGTTACATGCTACCTAAAGAAAGGTTGGAGATTAAAACTCTATGGTAGAGTCTACTCGGGTTGTTTAATAAGCCATTTTAAAAAATGTCAGAGAATGAAAAATGTCATTAGAAATGTATGTCAAAGGGATACAAATCGTAATTTCCCCAAGTCTGTTTATCTTAAATGTAAGAAAACTGCAAAATGAAGTAAGTCCAACAAAAACTTAATTCCTTTTTATTGTTCATTTTGGTTTAGAAATTGATTGACAATGTGTGGCATTCTGGCATAAGCCGATATCCCATTCTAATGAACCATTTTTGCCCTATGCTTTGTTAATTGCTAATTATAATTGTTAACAGACACTATAAACATTACTATAGTAATGTTCAAACATTTTCTGAATTAATTTTGTACTGATCTTAAGATGGTTACATATCTCACATAAGCAATTTGAGAACCTTTGGATCAAACTTTCCCATTCAGCAAATGATATAGGATCCAAAATGTTATTTCCATCATGAATTTGCTTATGTATGTAAATAAAGCTTAATTTAGTAATTTGACTGAGTGCGGTAATACAGCATTAGCTGAAATCACATTCCAACGAACCATTATACTTTTTAACCGATATAATAGAATTACCTTACTTATGGTAATGTCTTTTATGCTAGAATATTGTCACTTAACTTCCCGGGATAATGGTATGTGCTACTTGTAGCACCAATCACCAGACCTCATCATCCCCACATTGCCTCAAACTGTATTATAGCTAGTGTACCTTATTAGCTAGTTTGCCCGTAAATGGCGGAACGTAATCTGATGAACATACTTTAGAGACCTCGTATATTTTCGGGATGAACAGTCACTTTAATATATGCCCGTTACTTCACATTTATGAGAGTTACTACGTCAAGTTTAATGTTTTTTCTTTGCTTGTACCCTTAATGTCATTTTCTAATCTCCATTACTAGAACATTTTAATTTGATTTACCGAACTGATCTATAAGATTAGGCGAAACAAGTTATATCTTTTCAGGTCAAGATTGGTATCTGGAACAGGGTGGAAGGGTTGGATTAGTTTGGAAGCTCTCCAGTAGAAAGGGACTGGCAAGCAGATCTCATTAAGATCTGATCTAAGTTACCAGGATTAGTACATACTTATACATTGACATATATCACTTCAAAGACATGCTTATGTCTTCATGAGCGGGATTAGTACAATTTTTCAATAAGGAAGAGCCTCCCTGGAACTGTATTTTCCTTTTACACGGCCACTTTTATGGTTATTGACAGTGAAAGACAATTCATTTTTGCTTTAAAACAATGGTACTGCTCCCATCAAAACAGGTAATTTGAGTGAACTATTATTTATACAAACAAGTAACTGAGTAGTTGACACAATAAATGTGGAACATAACACTTGCCATTATTTCTGCATTGTGTGCACCTATATACATTTGAACAGGCACATTGCAATGTGCTACGAAAATCAATCCAATTGCTCTTGTTTCACTATCCCTGGACAAAATGTTACACAGACCCAAACTACGTTTTACATTAGTCAACTTTGCTGAATAAAATTTTAGTTTGAACGTTAAAATTTGTATGAAAATTACATTTTCTTTAAAATTGAGATTTCGAAATTTAAATGTTTATTACAAATTTAGTACAATTTCATTGATCAATGTTTTTATACTTCAGACATATTTTCAGATAGAAATTATCTTGTATTAAAATTTTTGCTGCAGTGAAAACTTCTCATATTTAGCAAAGTTAGTTTCGGCATCGCAAGAGCACTTGTCCCAGAACTTGCACCCTGTGCAACACCAACACTACACACTTTTTGAGAGCTGTTACACGCCTTGTTTGTTATCAAATTCAAAAATACTTCATGAGTAATGATGAAATAGGTGTGACATGCAAATATAAAAGCCTGACTAAACTGAAAATAAATAAGATCATCTGGTAATAGTGAGGTCACAATTATTACTTAGGGCTCAGTACCCACAGATGTAGTTCCAGCCTATTCTTAGAGCATTTTTCATTTCAGAATTATGCATTCCTGGTATTGATTTAAAGGTAAATGTTTAGTCTATAAATCCTGAGCATTATGGTGTGGTTGTTTGTAATTTGGCGACAATGTACAGTCTGTAATGAGGCATTGATGCTTATTCGGAAGTGAAATCTGTCACCCATTGCACGCCGCCTTATTTAGAGCCGAGCCTCTCAAAAAATGCCAGAAACCTATGATAAGAACTTCACCGTGGTTTTGTCTTTGAAGGTACTCTAGATTAAAATAGGATTCATTAGGATTTGGACACAGTGGAAATTTCAGTATTGAGAAATAAATGTAGAAACTACATAGGAAAAACAATTGTGATCTGAGTTTGCATAATGCAGTACAGAAAGTTCGTATTACCCTGCTCTGGCACACTCGAATGTCTGCTCCTAGTCTTTTCAACAGTGACTTCCCAAAATCAGCAAATAATCCCACCAAATTCTAACAAAGCTATATATGGAGACATATATACAGAATGCACACTCCGTATGTTTATTACAATATGTATTGTTTTCTGTTGTGTTTTTTTTAAAAATAAAAAAACCTGAACAAGAATCTTAAACGTATCATTTTCATTTATGTAAATATCTGAATGTCTGTTTCTGTATGTGCCCACTAGTCAGTCAGCTTATCAGTTTAACCTCTGTGGATCCAAGTGAATATTTCTCTCGTTGTCTGGATCTATGATTCTAACTGTTAAATGTCCATCAGATGGTGGTGGTGTGGTGTGGTGTAGTTCATAATCTAATACTTACCTTCCCTACTGTATTTGTGTATCCTTGCATGTCGAGCAATGTGAGTTAGGTATCAGAGATAATGGTATGCGATTCATTTATATACTATTATTATTCATGAGTGAAGACAAACCTTAGTGTCTTTGTCTTCTACGATTGTTACTGCATCATCAAGTTTTCATTCATTTAGATATAGATATATGTTGTAGCCAGATTGTTTAGTACTATTGAAAATTATGCCAGCGATGCAGCATGCTATTATATTTTTTCTTTTTTTATATGTTGGCAGTGAACACCTAGGTGCCAATGTATTGCCGTAACTAGGTTGGTATAGTCAGTTATCATGGGTTTTGAAAGAAACATATTACATAGCAAAACCAAACGCGATGCTTTTCCTGAATGTAACGTGTTCGGTTTACTAAGAGTAACGCGTTACTTTTATTTGGACAAACAAAACTACAAGCGTCTAACCCATGCGACTCAGTCTGCAATCAGGGAGAAGGTCCAGTCGAAAATCTAGTTGGCGACCGTCTTCGCTTGCCAAGGTTCCGATAACCCTATCTACACCTTGGCGGATCTAAAAGCTATATCGGTGCTTTGTTCTAGCGACGTCTATTTGATTTCATGTGTTGTCTCCTTTAATACGTAATTCCAACTAACCAATAGCGTGGCGCATTGTACATCGGCCGAAAATGGTGGTGGCAATTGACCTATACAGGATATTTTGTAAGTTTAACATCGAAAGTATGACTATGTACCAGAGGGAAGCAATTACATGTCTATTTCAGTGAAAGGAAACTGCAAACACGGACCGGCATTGGAAAAGTGCATATTTATTAGTACATTCAAGTTGAGTGCACCCTTTGTCTCGATCATATAGGAACAAATTTTAACAACTTAATTTTGATTGGATGCGGTGGCTTGGTTGGCGACCAGAAGCCAGGAATACGACGGTATCCCGCAGTGGTAGAAATCTATCACACTCTGGGGTGCCAGTCCTCAGACAGAGACATTCCGGTATCACTAAAATGTAAAGACCTATAATACAGAACCAGAGACAGCGATACTCGGGGTAGTATCGCCGCGTGAATTCCTCTACATATTTGTTTTTCATACTAACTATTTTTGATGGTCCTCGGTGCAGGTGGTCTTAAATTGAGTTGTGCTAACAAATAGTTCTATTCTGAGGACCAGTGGCTAAGAGTTTTTCTAGGAGGATTAGAAGGGTATGAGTCCAGAGTACTGTTACAGAGTGGATGAAATCTGGATATATACTATGTATAAATGCCGCCAAATTCAGTTCCAGTGTTATAATCAATGTATTATAAGCGAATTTATAACATGAGTGAACAATAATATTTTCTTTGATTGTATGTTTTGTTTTCTTCTTAAAATTATTGTTAGCTGGTAGTGTATAAAAACAAAATTCTATTAATTTTTGTTTTGTTCATTACTATTTATGTATGTTTTTGGAACTTTAGGCAAAAATTTTGGACAGTAAATTTTTGTGTAAAGTATATTTAAGCGTAAATCAATATTTATTTTATGAAATTTCCATGCTTTTCCTTCTTCCAAAATATACAAATTCTATTCGTTTGCAACTAATGTTTATAAGCAAACGAGAGAGAGAGAGAGAGAGAGAGAGAGAGAGAGAGAGAGAGATGTATAGCTTATAGATTTTGAAGGCTGACACATGAAACTTGAGCGGAATGGTAATGATTCGCAACTTTGTCAGCTGATGTAACTGAGTAAATTCTGTCGGTCTGTCGGATCGGACACTCAGCTTAAGTGGTGTTGTCTCTCACGGTATGAAATTTCACGGCCGACATAATCAAACGTAAGCTGATTTGTTAATATTAGCCTACTTATGAAGTGTTCTTATTTACATATGGTAAACTTGCATCGGGTGGTCCCACGTTGCTTTCCAAAGAACCCGATTACCCAGAGTTCTCTGACCCTGAATTTCACTAGATTAACATAACAGTTGACATTGTTATTTAACTGTATTCGGTAAATCAACTCCTCGATGTAGTGGACACGGTTCGTTAAGACAGATAATACCTCACTGCTAATATGAAATGTAACATTAAAAAAATTACATATCTAACTTGTTAAATCGGGGTCATATATATTAACGATGATTAATCGTTAGATGTTTCACAAGAAATTGTTTTGTGTATGCTGATTTTGATCTCCTCAAAGTATTCCTCCACAGAAATAATATTGTGTTCCAACAGATATAACCTTTCTTTCTATTATGAAGATCACCTATCTCCCTTATTCTCTCCCGTATGTAAACGAGTCTTTGTCCTACAGTTACATATTAAATTTTGCATATTGTAGCCAATATTACTAATTATCATATAGTAGGTATAGTTTTCCTAAAGTATGTTTAGTTTCATATTGTTTATATTACCACACGTTAAAATATCACTTTATGTGATTCTGATTTGCTCAAATTAGCCATTTTTCGAATCGAGGAGCGAAAAGAAATTGGGGAAAATAGTTTTGTCTGCTTTAACATGGCTAATTTACCCCCACAGAGGTTTTTTATGTCATGTATAAACATATCTTAACATGAAAAAGGGCTAAAACCGCTGGATAAAAACAATAACAAGAAGTAAAACTGGATATTGCTTGTGTGGTGTTGGGATTGAGAGAGGCCGTATATCTGTAGCATGGAATCCACCCATTTTCAAGCGTGATTTAAATATTAACTTACAGACGTAAATAAATTCATCCTTGTTCATAGAAGGATGTGGACATAAACCAGTCGCCAAACTGAAAGAAGTTTGTCCAACCACTGCATGTCTACGCGGTGTACATGTGGTGCAATTCCGAGTCTATATGAAATTTGTTTGCATATTCTAAAGTCTACTGTTCCTAATCAAACACCGCAAATATCCGGTCACAAATACACTACAGTAAATATGGGAATTTCTAAATCAAGTAAACCCTCTTTCACATGAATATCGCAATATCAATGTAATGTTTGGTTGTGACACTTCAAGGCTATGTAAACATGGATCGTCAACTATACGGGTAGTAGTACATCAAACAATGGGACATCAGACACATTGGACACTCTTGAAAAATGATTTTATCTGTGTAAAATGTTCTGTTTATTCGAAAGGACGCTTGCTCTTTGATTTATAGTTTGTAAGAAAAGTATAATCTACTTTTAAGCATCAATACTAGTTCAACGTCTGTTAGACTGAACAAAATTATTCGTTCTTCTTTCCACCTAATTTTTTTTCACTGAAATAAACACTGTGATAAAAAGAATCTCAAATGAGTAATGATTTAATATTAAATTTATGAAACTCGTTGAATAATGCTCAGATTTCGCAGCGTTTGCTCTCCAAGGCTCGCAAAAGCTGGACATTATTCAACTCGTTTCATAAATTAAATATTAAATCATTACCCATTTGAGATCCTCTATTTATCATCTTGAAGATAATTTTTGTTCGATGATATTATATTATAATTTTTTAATTATGTATTTACATAGATAAGATTTGTACTGCCATCATGGAAGTTGTCATTGTTTTATGTATGTATATCGAAGGAATACTGCCTGTCATGTTTACCCCGACCCAGAGTAGCCCAGTTTGAAACATGTATAATCAAGGTAATTCTGACGGGTCATTGTTTGATGTCGAACATTGCCGAAGGCTAGCACTAATCCGTTACGTAAGATTGTTGTGGCTAGAATCGAAGGACCGGACATCGGAGTTGCGAAGTCACAGACAGCCAATTATCACCTAGGTGTCGAAATGTTTCCAAGATCAAAAGAAATTGCCTGAAGAAGTGGGAGTGTCCTAACTTCTTTCCCCTGCAAACAGACAGACAGGTTGAACTGGCCGCTAAGACGATTGGATAGGGGCACAGCGCCACCCAATCAGAATCGAGATGGGGGAGACCTTGATTTGGGTAGAATGATATCCCTGCGTTTTCCGGCAAAAGTTAGTTCGCTGAGAGAAATATTACCCAGAGAAGAGGTGAGCGTAACTCCGAATAGCCATTCGTTATTGGCGGGAAAATCTTAGAGCGGGAAGGTCTAAGTACAGAAAGCTTCAAAAGGTCAGTAGATATTTGTTCGGTCTTTGTGGAATGCGACTGCATTTTAATTGTAGGTCGTATGTATACTTTATTAGTACTAGAATCGTAGTACGAAGAATTACTTTGTTTTGTTAATTTGTTTGCATATTTTGAAGAAATGAGTTGATATTTGTAAAGAATTATATAGCTTGCTAGCCGTCGTAAGAGTTAATATTGTAATTTACTATGTGGGTATTTTATAGTAGACTAACACATATGTTCATATGTTTATAGATTTTGCCATTGTTGAATATTTGTAATGTACAGACATGCGTCTGATTTTGTCAGATTGTAGTACGATGAGATTAAATATATATGTGTATATACTGACGTGACGCAATGTATTGATGTCTGTATAACCATTCGCTGATACTGTGTTATTACGCCATTGTTTACCCAGCAAGAAGTGTGTGGGAATTTCTATGTGTATGCATGCGTGGCCGAAACAGTGACAGCTATCTGATGGTTAATTGTCGTTATAGTGTGAGGTGAGGTTTGATAAAACATTTGTTAACGCCTTGTGGTTTTTCACAGGAAGCTTTGAGGGACAGACCAGTTAAAGTTTGGTCCCGTTGTCTCGGATAGAGAGACGGAGGAAAGGAGGGAAGAAGAGGGAGAAGTTGAAGTCTGGGAGCGGAGTTGGAGGAGGAGATAATAGAGAGGGAAAGGAGAAGTTGAAGTCGGGAGCAAAGCTGGAGGAGATAGTAGAGAGGAAACAGAGACAAAGAAGGAGTTAGAGGAACGGAAAGAAGGAAGGAATCAGTGGGAAGAAATAGATGAGTAGATGCAAGGACAGGGGGAAAATCGAACTCACACTGTAAATCACGGGATGAATTAGGCTGTCACTTGGTCGAGGGAAAGACGAGTGATTGGAAGTTATCGTTCTAAATTATCACATTTATTAAATTGTTATTGATTGAATTTCATCTTCGTGTTCTCTATAATTTAACCGTCGGCATTGCTGACTGGGGGCTCAGACTGTAAATCTACATCATCACTAATTTAACTTTCTAACCTAACGAGCCAGGGTGGAACTTTCAATTTAATTTAATTAAATTATATTGGGAGAACCCCACCCCAATACGACAGAACGTCACAGTCGTCGCTCCGTCCGGGATTTGAATTAGACATAAATATTATTTTACGACCTAAAAGTTTAGTTGTTAGGAAGTATTAGTGAACAGTGTGAGATATTTTCCATCCTATGTATTTTGAATTTTTATGATTTTCTCATCTTGTGTTTGTTATATTTGATATTTGCATGTTTGGTAGATCTTTAATTACTTGCAGTAATTGTGAAGCAAATATCGAGCAAATATCTTACCTGAAAGAAATTAGTTGTTGTCGACAGGTAAGTATTTGGCTGGGAACTTGTAATATCTGTCCATTGTTAGTAAGGTCGAGACAAGGTATCACTTCCTATTAATATAACAATATGGCTACAGAAAGGCAAATGATAAAGGAGTACCGTGCCATGGGCTCGGAAGATCTCGGATACGAGGGAGATCGACTGGCAGCATTTATTGAAGAAAGAATCAAGGAATGGAAGGCAGAAAAAGCAGCGGAGAAGGCGCTGGCCAAGATAACAGCGGACCGGGAAACACAGAAAGAACTGGAGCTGGCCCGGATAGCCGCCGAAAGAGAAGCACAGAAAGAGCTGGAGCTGGTTAAGATAGCAGCGGACCAAGAGTTGGCCAGGATATCAGCGGCCACAAAAGAACGAGAGCTTGCTCACACTCTCGAAATGGAGAAGGTCAGGTTAGCCGCTAGGGACATAGATCGGGACGACGCTAGCACAAGTTCTGGAGGGACTGGACGACCTTTCATCGACCACCGAATGGTCCAGATAAGTATGCCGCGGTTCAGCGATAAGGAGGAATCTATCGACGATTTTCTTGTTCAGTTTGAGAAACTCGCTCACGCTCATAAAATTCCTGAACAACACTGGGCGATTAATGTCTCAGCTTTTTTGCAAGGTGCAGCTCGTGAAGTCTACCACGGCTTAGCTGCAGACGATGCTGACGACTATAATGCGCTCAAAAAGACCCTTCTCTGCCATTATCGGCTGACCGCCGAAACATATCGTAAACTTTTTCGGGACTCGGCGAAAAAGGCAACGGAGACCCACTCTCAATTCCACACCCGTGTTCGAGGGTTATTTGAGAAGTGGATGAAGATGGCCGAAGTCGAACGATCGTACGACGGTCTACGCGAGGTTATACTCAAGGAACATGTCCTGAGTACTTACCGTCGCGAGTTGACAGTCTTTCTAGCAGAGAGAGAGCACCGGACGCTCGAAGAGATCGCTAGCATGGCGGAGCGATACGAGCAGGCACACTCGAAAAGTGGAGGTTCCGGGGGTGCGGACCGACCCCGACCCACTGAGTCGCTCCGTGTGGTTGAGGTAGAGCCGGCTGTCCGTAACCGTCAGGGCGACGGGAGGGTCGGAGGGGGATCTACAGGTAGGGATGCCAACCATAGACCTGGACAGGCCTCACCCACGAAAGCGGGACTTGCAGGTCGGCGAGGGCCGCCGACGTGTTACAACTGCAAGCGCCCGGGGCATATTGCCAGGGACTGTCCCAAGGGCAGGCAGACCCAGGTGAATGCCGTCGCTAGGAAGGAGCGCGAGCCGGAGGCAAGCTGTAACCCAGCCAACCTCGCGTCTGCTACTGTCAACGGAGAAGGTGCCACCATCTTGTATGACACTGGGTGTAGCGTCCCAGCCCTTGTCTACAAGAAGTACGTTAAGCCCGAGGATTACACAGGGGAGGTAATTGAAGTTCAGTACGCGAACAGCGCGCGTGACTCATTGCCAGTGGCTGTCATTGACCTCGATTCACCGTACGTGAAGGGGAAAATTGAAACTGCATGCTTGGATGGTTTATCACATGACGTCATACTGGGATGTCGTTATGTGTTGTCACAACCGAACCCCGAAACCTGCACACCGATGCCGGTGAGTGCTGTGGAAACCAGGTCCAAGAGTCGACAGACGAAAGCGAAGCCGATGGAAGTTACATCGACACCGGTGAGTAACGTTCTTCCGGCCGAGCTGAGGAAGCTGCAACAGGAAGACGCAACTCTGGCGCAGTTGCACAAATACGCTGCAGCAGGAACGGAGAAAGAGACTCCGAATGGCGCCGTGAAGTTTGAGTACAAGAAGGGGATCTTGTATCGCCACGCGAGGAAAGGCCGCAAACACTTTAAGCAAGTCGTCGTGCCGAAAGAGAAGCGAGGCGAAGTGTTAAAACTCGCGCACGAGAGTCTCATGGGTGGACACATGGGAATTGCCAAGACGCGTGACCGTCTTGTCAAAGGATTCTACTGGCCAGGGGTCCAGGGAGACGTCAAACGGTTCTGTCTCTCCTGTGACAAGTGTCAGAGAATGGCACCGAAAACGGATCATCGACCCGTCCCCTTGGGGAGTACACCCCTTATCGATGAACCGTTTAGACGCGTCGCGATGGACTTGATCGGACCGATAAAACCCGCGTCGTCGCACGGAAATCGGTATATCTTAACGGTCGTAGATTACGCTACACGCTATCCGGAGGCCGTTGCGCTGCGTAATATTGATTCGGAAACCGTCGCGGAAGCGCTGTTTGGGATTTGGTCAAGAGTTGGAGTGCCCGACGAGATCCTGACCGACCAAGGGACACAATTCATGAGTCGCGTGATGGCAGAGGTAAACTGACTGATGTCAATTAAGTACCTCACGACTACACCGTATCACCCTCAATGTAACGGACTGGTCGAACGGTTTAACGGGACCCTAAAGAACACGCTCAAGAAGCTGTGCGAAGGCCGCCCCAAGGATTGGGATCGTTATATTCCTGCCATGCTTTTCGCCTACCGGGAAGTACCTCAAGCGAGTTTAGGGTTCTCTCCCTTTGAACTCCTGTACGGGAGGACCGTACGCGGCCCAATCGCCATACTGAGACAACTGTGGACGGACGATCACGCTGTGGAGGAGGTACGCACCACCTACCAATACGTTGCGGACTTGCGCAACAAACTGGAGGAAGTTTGTTCCCTCGCACAGGAGAACCTCAAGCGAGCGAACGCGCGTCAGGCGAAGAATTACAACAAGCGCGCAAAACCACGCCAGTTTGAAATAGGGGACAAGGTGTTGTTACTGCTGCCCAAAGAACACAACAAGTTGCAAGTTTCCTGGAGGGGTCCATACGTTGTCACCGAGAAGGTCGGAGGTCAAACATATCGGATACGGCTACCAACGAAGGAGAAATTGTACCATGCCAATCTCCTTAAGAGATACCGGGAAAGAGAGACCGTCAGCGATTTTGTTATCGCCACGATAGTCACCGAGGACGCCGAAGGCGATACGGAAGGTGCCAAAACTGTTCCGAGCTGTCCGTTAACGAGGGCTGAGACACCCTCGGACGTGGAGTGCGACCCCATGTTGACTGCGGTACAGCGGGAAGAGATTGATACGTTGCTGGCCGGGTATTCCGATGTGCTTACGGAAATACCCGGGAGAACGTCGCTTGTCGAGTTCGGGTTAAAGCTGGTGGATAACCGGCCAGTCCAGCGGAAACCTTACCCCTTGCCCCACGCAAAACGACAACTCGTAAGGGAGGAGATCGAGCAGATGATTGCTCTGGGAGTGATCAAACGCGCCGACTCTCCGTACAGCTCTCCGGTAGTCCTAGTGCAGAAGAAGGACGGCACCCATCGGTTTTGTGTCGACTACCGGAAGCTAAATCAGGTGACAGAATTTCAAGTCGAAATGCTACCTGACCCGGAACATATTTTCGCTTCTGTGTCGAAAGCGAAATATTTCTCCAAGCTGGATTTGTCCAAGGGCTATTGGCAAATTCCAGTAAGGGAGGAGGATAGGGCAAAGCTAGCTTTTGCTACTCCCGACGGGACCTACCAATGGTTGGTCATGCCGTTCGGGGTACAGAACGCGCCCAGCGTCTTTACTAGGATGATGCGGAAGTTGTTGGAACCCTTGCGCGATAGGGGTGTCCACAACTTCATGGATGACCTCTTGTTAGCCACAGCGACGTGGGGTGAACACCTCACTCTGTTAGCTTACGTTTTGGAGCGGCTGCGTCAGGCGGGATTGACAGCTCGCCCTTCCAAATGTCACCTAGGGTTCCGGACATTGGACTATTTGGGACATACCCTGAGACAAGGTACGCTCTCCCCAGAGAAGTCGAAGGTGGAGCAGCTGAGAAACGCCGCACGGCCCACCACGAAAACTGAGGTGAGGTCATTTCTGGGATTGGCCGGGTATTACCGGAGGTATGTGGCCAATTTCAGCGCGATTGCGGGACCGTTGTCTGACCTAACCAAGAAACGTGCCCCGACTAAGGTTATTTGGACAGATGCGTGTGAGCATGCTTTCCAAACGCTGAAGGATAGACTCACATCCGACGCAGTTGTCCGTCTACCGGATCTGACAAAAGACTTCGTTCTTCGCACCGACGCATGTGACACGGGACTGGGAGCAGTACTACTACAGGAATACGATGAGACGCCTTTTCCTGTCGCGTACGGCAGTCGGAAGTTGTCAGCTGCCGAGAAGAACTACTCCGTATCGGAGAGAGAATGCCTCGGAATCGTGTTCGATATATCACGGTTCGAGCGGTACTTATACGGGCGGAAGTTCATATTAGAGACCGACCACCAACCACGAGCGTATCTCGCGCAGGCGAAATTGGCGAATGGACGATTGATGCGATGGTCGCTGTTCTTACAACAATACCAGATGCAGATCAGATACGTGAAAGGAACTGAGAAGGTAGGCGCCGATTTCATGAGCAGGAGCGCTGGAATGGTATAGATCGCTATATATATATATATATATATATATATATATATATATATATATATATATATATATATATATATATATATATATATATATATATATATATATATATATATATATATATTCATGTTCGCACTCAGTGTGTAGTGTCGCGATAATTTTGTTCTTTATTTCGTATATTAATGCCATTGCATTTGAAGTAATTTTGAGGGAATAAAATCCCGATTTTATTCTCAAGCGTGGGGGGGGGGATGTCATGTTTACCCCGACCCAGAGTAGCCCAGTTTGAAACATGTATAATCAAGGTAATTCTGACGGGTCATTGTTTGATGTCGAACATTGCCGAAGGCTAGCACTAATCCGTTACGTAAGATTGTTGTGGCTAGAATCGAAGGACCGGACATCGGAGTTGCGAAGTCACAGACAGCCAATTATCACCTAGGTGTCGAAATGTTTCCAAGATCAAAAGAAATTGCCTGAAGAAGTGGGAGTGTCCTAACTTCTTTCCCCTGCAAACAGACAGACAGGTTGAACTGGCCGCTAAGACGATTGGATAGGGGCACAGCGCCACCCAATCAGAATCGAGATAGGGGGAGACCTTGATTTGGGTAGAATGATATCCCTGCGTTTTCCGGCAAAAGTTAGTTCGCTGAGAGAAATATTACCCAGAGAAGAGGTGAGCGTAACTCCGAATAGCCATTCGTTATTGGCGGGAAAATCTTAGAGCGGGAAGGTCTAAGTACAGAAAGCTTCAAAAGGTCAGTAGATATTTGTTCGGTCTTTGTGGAATGCGACTGCATTTTAATTGTAGGTCGTATGTATACTTTATTAGTACTAGAATCGTAGTACGAAGAATTACTTGTTTTGTTAATTTGTTTGCATATTTTGAAGAAATGAGTTGATATTTGTAAAGAATTATATAGCTTGCTAGCCGTCGTAAGAGTTAATATTGTAATTTACTATGTGGGTATTTTATAGTAGACTAACACATATGTTCATATGTTTATAGATTTTGCCATTGTTGAATATTTGTAATGTACAGACATGCGTCTGATTTTGTCAGATTGTAGTACGATGAGATTAAATATATATGTGTATATACTGACGTGACGCAATGTATTGATGTCTGTATAACCATTCGCTGATACTGTGTTATTACGCCATTGTTTACCCAGCAAGAAGTGTGTGGGAATTTCGATGTGTATGCATGCGTGGCCGAAACAGTGACAGCTATCTTATGGTTAATTGTCGTTATAGTGTGAGGTGAGGTTCGATAAAACATTTGTTAACGCCTTGTGGTTTTTCACAGGAAGCTTTGAGGGACAGACCAGTTAAAGTTTGGTCCCGTTGTCTCGGATAGAGAGACGGAGGAAAGGAGGGAAGAAGAGGGAGAAGTTGAAGTCTGGGAGCGGAGTTGGAGGAGGAGATAATAGAGAGGGAAAGGAGAAGTTGAAGTCGGGAGCAAAGCTGGAGGAGATAGTAGAGAGGAAACAGAGACAAAGAAGGAGTTAGAGGAACGGAAAGAAGGAAGGAATCAGCGGGAAGAAATAGATGAGTAGATGCAAGGACAGGGGCAAAATCGAACTCACACTGTAAATCACGGGATGAATTAGGCTGTCACTTGGTCGAGGGAAAGACGAGTGATTGGAAGTTATCGTTCTAAATTATCACATTTATTAAATTGTTATTGATTGAATTTCATCTTCGTGTTCTCTATAATTTAACCGTCGGCATTGCTGACTGGGGGCTCAGACTGTAAATCTACATCATCACTAATTTAACTTTCTAACCTAACGAGCCAGGGTGGAACTTTCAATTTAATTTAATTAAATTATATTGGGAGAACCCCACCCCAATACGACAGAACGTCACACTGCCTAATGGCAATACGTCTTATTCCCCTACCCCTCAATTCACACACACACACACACACACACACACACACACAACGAGCCATAATCATACTAACTACTTCTACTCCCTTTAATTAATTAATTAATTAATTAATTAATTAATAACAATAATAAATTGATTCACGTTTTATTCCCCAATTCACCCCCACCCCAACGCACTCACACGGCCATAATTAATTAATTTGTTTGCTTTAATGATTAAACGCAAGAGAGAGATTGATTTATATTCTTTTATTCCTCTATTTTCTGAAGATTTTAAGATAAGCAAATGGAATGGAATGCCGAAAATAGTGGGTTCGTTACTTATGAAGTCCCGTGAACTACTTCTAATAGCAAACTAATGCACAAATTAATGCCAGTAGTAAACTAGATAGATTACAATATTTGTCAGCCTTTAATCCATACCTCAAGTTCCAAACGTTCCGAGATGTAATTTAAACCATTTAGATTAATCTGTATATATCAGCATCGAGGCATATATGAAAATAGACTTTCCATCAAGTGGTATCTGTTGTCTAAAGGTTAAGGGACAATTCTTTGCAATGTGTAAAATACGGTCATGACTTATTTTGCGACATAGGGGGGACACGGTCCAGACTTTGCTAGCATTCCTCCAATACGAATTAATGTCCCATATTCCATTTTTCTGCTTGAGTCTGTGTAAGCGACTTTCCTTAAATGGTGCATTTTTAGCTCCGGTTTAATTTTTACAATATACCAAATCCCTCCAATGGATTTCTGATACTCATTTCATGTTTTCTCTCCTCGATTACCCGTAATCTTGTCCCAATTAAATTTCCATGTTATTTTGTCTGGAAATTTTCCAGTGAAAATAAAGTCGTTGATATGGTCTTCTAAATCATACCTTTTAAATACAGTATATGAAAGAATTGTAGCTATTTTAGGGGTCAAAAATCGAATTTCCAACAGCCCGAAGGAAAAACTTGCTAGCATTTGAGTGTATCGATATTCTACACATGCGACCTAACAATAAAAGTGTTTGCTTATCTATGCGAGCTTCCATTGAAATCGTCCCCAGGCATGTTGCAGTAGAGTCAATAGACGATCTTTAAGGGAAACCTTGTACTCTCCGGGAGAAATATCGTATTTTCTCCACCGTTTCAATGCCCTGATAAGACCTGTTAAAGCAGAGGGTAATATGACTTTTTCCCAGACTTTGCCAGAAAGTTCAGGATTCATTCCATTTGCATTTAATCCAGTTGAATATAGTAAGTTTATAACACGTTTAGCTTTATCCCACGTATATTCTATACACCCATTTTCATTGACTGGGAAAAAGTAACTTCTGCATATTTCACGTTTTTGCTCAAGAAATATCCTGTGATCCCATAGTAATTCCATTTGATGAGTACAATTCATTTGTTTTCTACTGAATGTCATCCAATTACTCTTGGTCAGATTATATTTCATTTTCCACTTATGTGCATATTGATAACCTGTATTCACGAGTATATTTAATCCATTCAGCGTAGAGTTTAGTCGAGTAGTGTAGTCTGCCCAAAGCATGTCAGGTACGTTCATCTGATTCATTGTTAACCCACAATTAGTCATTACTTGTTCGATCAATATAGATCGTTTATGCAAACCAGAAAAAGAAAAGCGGACACGCCTCTCCGCAACGGAAATGTGTTCGATATACATCCTCTACACGCTACACAGGCACTTGACTGTGTGTAGGAATGGGCGATTATTATATTTTTGCATTAATTCCTTTAAAAACAATTTGAGTCCACAATGCCACAGTCTATCGAATGCCTTTTCATTGTCCAGAAAAACAGCATATACATTAGGGTTATGACTAACAGAGTGTATCAAACTCTCTTGAAGGGTAAATACAACAGAGTAAGCTCCAGCCTCCTTACGAAATTCGAACTGATAAGGATGTGGAAAGTTTATTTTGTCTAAATAGTTTTGAATTCTGTTCAATTTTCCCAGACAAGATGTAAATGTTATACCACGATAAATCACCGGATCCTTTTTTCTTTACCATTTTGTTTGTATATCGGTAGAATTAACCCACATCTATATACATTAACGAAATTCTCAAACTGGATTATGTAATTAAAAAAGGCAGGTAAATGTCTGATTAAATATTTTCCACCATACTTTAAATGCTCATTCGATACGCAATCAATGCCTGGCGATTTTTTAGAGACTTGTTATGCCGCAATACCCCTTCCTCTGTAATAGGATCACATCTATATCAGTCTCTATTTTGCTTTGTTCATACGTATTCTTCATCTTGACACAATCACTATATACCTCATCTGTTGTACCACTTCAGAAAAATACAGTTGCCATAAACTGATACATTCATCCAAATTATTTGATTCTACTCTTCGGAATACAACATTATCATAATCTAATTTATCTTTCCCATTTTCCTACCGCTCCGGTGGCTAAGTGGTTAGAGCGTCCGCCTCGGATGCGGGAGGTCGTGGGTTCGATCCCTGGCCGAGTCATACCAAAGACTTACAAAAATGGTACTAACAACTGCCTCGCTTGGCGCTCATCATGAAGAGGTTAGTGTTAGGACTGGTCGGCCTGGTGTCAGGATAATGTGACTGGGGGGACATCATGCTACATGTCTGCGGCATGATGCCACAGTGCTAGACATCACTATAAACTGCCACACTGCAGACATCTTAGCAATATGACTGAAAAATTGTCAAAGCTGCGTTAAAAAGTCCAAATCACACACACACACTCACTTTGCTATTTTCCCGTATGACTGCGTAGAATTTGAATATTCCATTTCTGCACTCATTCCTATCTCTTCAAATAAACACTATTTATATATGTTTTTTTTTTATCTAGCCTATGTTTCTTCCTGAAATCTCTTATTGGGCCCTGGTATTTCTTTTGATGTTATAGCCTTTGGTTCTAGCTTTTCCTCCTTTGATCCATTTTCCAAGCACTTTTCTCATTTCCTGATGTAAGTTTTCAAGGTCACTTTTCTTCCAATATGGTTTCAAGTGCGATCTGAGTTCAGAATTTGGAATACATCTGTCTGATGCAGTTATTACACTCCTAGTTATCAGTTCATTATACTTCTCTATATCTTCTACCTTTTTACCCTCATAGGTGAAATTAAACAATGCACTAACGTCCGATTTATATATGCTCATTTCTAATGTATTCGCCAAGTGCCATCTAATTCTTGGAACTACACGTGTCTTCATGTTTTCTTTCAACATACCTTTTGCAAGTGTTGCTGTAACAGGTGGGTGATCCGATATGGAGAAATCACTTCTGTCGTTTACTCTGAGACTTTTTACACCACCTCTGATTAGTTCAGGTATTAGTATATAATCAAGTGTGGATGTCCGTGCCATGTCTTTTGATTTATACGTGATGTAATTGTTCATTAGGTTTTATCACTGACGTAGCAGCTTTGTTTCTCTGTTCTATTCTTTTCCTGAGAGCAAGGTCTCTTCTGGATGGATTTTTACACACAAGATCTGCATTCATGTCTCTTATTAGTATACATATATTTTAATAAAGTATCGATCATGAACATCACAAACATTTTCACAAAATATGTCATATGCACCATCAGTTCAGGTTGTCAAGGGAAAGTAAGTTGTAATCAAAATTATAGGTTCCAACTCACTCACTAAGACTTTCACCGCCATAATATTTGGTAAATCAGATAGTAAGGTGCTTACCTTGCATAGCGATGATCTATAAAATACGGCAACCCTGCTACTATCTCTACAGCATTGTGGTATGTGTTTAGTAGGAAGTGGTACTACTTTAAAATCGTCATGTAATTTATCTAAATACGTTATATTTTCTGCCAATTTTGGATAATAACAAATATATCTGTGTCTGGTAACAATTCAATTAGTTTCTGCATGCTAGACATTATACCGTGTACATTCTAGGTTGAAATGATGAGAATAATTACAATTATGACGCAATTACCAGTCATATGACTATGTTCATTAATACTACATGTTATATTTTTCATGCGTTTCATTAGATGGGTATCCTTCTCATCACTTTCTGCTTGATATCTATTCCCTAATTTTATTCCAGAACTCCAAAATGATTCGTTGTTCATCATCAGTTCAAAATCTTTGCCCATTACATTTAGTCGATATATATATATATATATATATATATATATATATATATATATATATATATATATATATATATATATATATATATATATATACAATTTCCTCCTTAAAATGGATTGTAACAGCTGTCCTTACTACATCAAAATTCTTTTATGATTTGACATTGGACAACATTGGACAACAGAATACGTCTTGTATTTCGTTTCCTACTACTGGTTCTAAAACATCCGATTCTATATCCCTTTGATTGGGTCTGGTATTTATAGTCTCAATATGTATCTTTCTTTTTCTGTCTCTCCTCATTATTCGGGAGCATTCTTCGATCTTCTGGTGATTTGATGTGCCCTTTTTGGGCTTTATTCGTGCTATTTTTATTTATTTTTATGCTTGTTCTTTCTTTATAATTTAAGCTCTTTGGCTTATTTTCAGTTGCGTTTTTAGATGTTACTTATGTTTGCTGATTTTGACTCACATTTGCTACTATGTTAATCCGATCATTCCGCTAAAGTGGCTGGACTTCTTTCAATATTAACATTGCGGGACCATTTCCAGACGTATTTGCTGTAAGAGCTTTATCAGGCTCTTTGTGTATCTCTTTCTGTCCATGTGATACATGTTCTTGATCAGTTGATGGAGAGGTGCCATACCTACTCTCTTTTTCACGCCGATGGCTCATGGTTTTCTTTCAGTTGCAAGACTACGTTTCTTCCACTTCCTTTGTTAGATTGATTGTATAAAGACATGTGTCTTGTACAAATTATGTCTAACTTTCCCTCAATACAGTTTATCCTTTCCATGATCACATCTAGATGTTGATGTACATGTGAAGTTGATCCTTGTAACTCGTTTCCCAGGGTTGTCATTGTTGAAATCTGGATATACATTCCACTGTTATCATTCACTTGTTTTTCCTCTTTTAATTTCAGTTGTTCTGTTTGAGTAGCTTCTTCAAATTTCTTCATTCCCCCCCATTAAACCTGACTTTAATGTTAATAATAATAATAATAATATATTTTTAGTCATAATACTGTGAATATAACACATATTTATTCTCAACTCCTTTCTTTATTTGATTTAATTATTTAAAGAGAGAGAGATATTTTCCCAAGATTCCTTGAATTAATATTATTACGAAGGATATTTAGTATGTGTTGGGGGTGGGGTGGGGTTTGGGCGGGGGTTAAAATAAAAGTAATAAATTATTCAAGAACAATGAATCGACATATATGGTTTGTACAATGTTGCAGCCGCATTCCTGGAATCAGGCAAACCTTTCTTGTTCAGCAAAAATAATATCGGACTTTCCTTTGAACTTCTCGTGTTTTGAAAATACATTCTGTGTTGTTAGGTAAATAACTGTGTTAGTGATCATTACGTAATTCCCGTTTTCCCTCATCTGTTTCATTTGTAAAGGTAGGAGTTACAATTGTGACTATGTTTATTAGCGACTATTACCTATCTCCATTATGTTTGCAAGGTTGTCAAAAGTTAATGATCATCGCATGAATCTCCTTTCCATCATCAATTTTGTTTGTAAGGATAAACGTTGGATGACAAAAGTATGTGTTAGTAATCGTCTCATTGTTCATTCTTTCCTCATCTGATTGTATATGTGCGTGTTGGACCGTAATGATGTGCGTTAGTGACCATTACCTATTCTCCACCTTCCCACATCTGTATGGATGGCGGTTGGTTAGTAGAGATGTGTGTTAGTGACAATCACATGACTCCTCTTTCCTTTATGTGTTTGTTTGTATGTGTCGGTATTTGCCTTTGAGAAGGTGTATTAGTTACCATTATCCCTAATTTTCTTCATCTATTTGTTTTTACTTGTGGATATTGAATTGTAAAAGATATATTGTTCGCCTTTATCCGTCTTTCCAGACAGTTTGTTCACAACCTATTCAAATGTCTGTAGATGGGTCTAACGTACCCTAATATGGAGTTTCGACAGTGATTACATTTATTTGTGTATTAAAACATTATAAGAGACCCTACCGCCCCACTCTTTCTCTCTTTGTGTTTGTGTTGTATATGTACGATGATGTGTTTGTATAAGGTATATGTATATCACACGATTTATACATAATTAACACCACCAACACGTAGAATGTGTGACCGGTTTCGCTTTATTGCTTCATCAGACTAAATTCAAACTGAATTCAATATCATTGCTTATGTCATTATATATATATATATATATATATATATATATATATATATATATATATATATATATATATATATATATATATATATTCTGTTTCTAAGTGATCAATGACGTAAGCAATATGACTTCAAAAAGATGATGTCATAGCTTACATTTGTAACATAATTGTCTTATTCTTCAACGAATAATTGATATGGAACTGTGCATATACAACACAGATTACTGATATTTTAATTCCTAAAAATACATAAAACTGGATCTTAAAGATACATATATCTCTACTGGTAACTATCTCGCAAACAGTTTTATTAATATTTTTATTAAGTATAACACACACACACACACACACACACACACATATATATATATATATATATATATATATATATATATATATATATATATATATATATATATATATATATATATATATATATATATATATATACATGCAAAAATAATATATGATATCTTTACGAATGTTCAATATTTCATCTGAACTTAATTTATATAATAAATACTTATGGTGTGCATAATATTTATACTCAGGTATTTTATTAATAATTAATCATAATATATCGAGAATTAATTTTGAAATGCCCTTTCATTTTTTAAAAAATAGTAAATTTATTTTTATGATATTAGTTTATACTTTCACTAGTTAAGTTATTCTGTAAATAAGAACAATATAAAAATATTTTGAACTAATTAACTAATTCTAAACAGGGGACATAATTAAAAAAATTGATTAATGAATGTCATACAGTGTTTTGGAATTTAGACCTTTTGGATATATCGTATTAAGACGGTGAATCCAATAGGTTTCCTTTAGCAGACGTTCCATATAAGAACCAGTTATAACAATAGGTTGGAAGGATAAATCTTGCAAAGTATAGGAACTCTTGTTAAAATGTGCGGCAACATGAGATGAAAATGATTGATAGATATCATTTTTATATCTGATCTATGTTGGTTCATACGTTGAGGTATTTGTTGACTGGTTTGTCCAATATACTGGATGCCACATTTTTTGCATGTGATCAAATAAATAACATTTGATGTTGCACAATTAGTATCACAACGCATATTAAAAGTTTCTTTCGTCTTCGGAGATAGTTCGTATTACCTAATTGAACAAAGTTATTGTCAAGCACAAGTTTTATCAAATCACAAACATATTCTTTTGATAGTTTACATGTATATTTGTTTTCTTCAAGATAATATTTACACGCTTCGATACCATCATTGTGTGGTATATTCGTGCAGAGTGAAATCACATCAAGTGTAACAAGGAATGCATTTTCAGTTAGTTTCGGTAAAGATTTCAATTTGGTAATGAAATCAAAAGTATCTTTGACATATGAAGGTAATAATTTCATCAGTGGTTGAAAAATATGATCAATATATTGCGATATATTATTTGTAATTGAGTTACATGGAGAAATAATGGGTTTTCCTGGATATCCTAAAGGTAGTGACTTATTAACCGTTTTATGTATTTTGGGTAAAATATAAAACTGAGGTGTGCGTACTTTATTTCGGAAGATATCTAGTTCCTCATATATGGAGCAGTTGTGTATAGAGATTTCATTGATACATTTGCTTCTCTTTTCTTTAGTTACTTCAGAAGGATAATAGGAAAGTTTTGTTTAATATACTTCATCATTTAATTTTCTTTCTACTTCTTTAATATAATTCCTCCTTCCTCCTTACTCATTATTACTATGGTGCTAGATGTATCAGCTTTTTTAATAATAATACTTTCGTCTTTTGATAAGGTACGTAACGAATTTAGTTCTTTATTAGATATGTTTGTAAAATGTTTTCTTGTAGGACTGCTATTTAAAATTTCTTGTTTAGTTGCTTCAATATAAAAATCGAAGGTGTAAATGATGGTTCTTTTTTTTATTGAAAAAAGGCTTATTTTGTAGGTGAAAACTACTTTCATATTGTGAATATGTACATGATTGTGAGAAAAATTCTTTTAATTTTAATGATCTTATGTATTTGAAAAACGCTTCTGCTAAATTAATATTATCATGCACTTTGGTTCTTGGACAATATAATAATCCCTTACGCAGAAGAATGTAATCACTATTAGTTAGAATTATATATATATATATATATATATATATATATATATATATATATATATATATATATATATATATATATATATATATATATATATATATTCTTTTCCTGTACGTATGATTGGATATGGGTGTATAAATAAAAAATAAATAAAAAAGCAAAATATAGCAAGTCTAAGAATATGAGCTACTCCCTCACTTTCCCTTTGTATGAGAGATGGTATATTGGATTGTAAGTTCAGGCATGTGAGCTAGACATTGTTCTATTACTATATGGTCCATAATAATATTCTTAGCCCTGGTCCTATTAATACCCATACATCATTGTACCGCCCAAAACCCAATGTTAAATTCTCATTAAACCACACAGCACCCAAGACTATTCAATTTATATACATCCCTATAAAACCTCGACTCTTTTGATATAAATTTCAAACACATTCGCATGTTAATCCACATATGGACCCAACCCAACCCAGCCATGTTAAATTCCCACAGGGTTCCCAAAACATCGAGCCGGTTTAAAAGTGGATTTCCTACAGGTCCCTATGACGTCTTCTAATATTAAATAGCTACATGACCCTATTGTGAAATACACACAGATTGTTCAGTGTCGAACTTTTCCACATATCATTAATTTTCACAGAGCCCCATTGTTTCACACATAAAAGATTAAACTATACGCTGACCCCTATACCTAACACTATACTGATTTGTACAACAAATAATATCTTGAAGAAGTCATTAAGATCTAATCTCAGCTGTTGCTTGAAACAGTTACTGTTTATGTTCGTAAAATTGTAACAAACATTTTTCATACAAATGAAGACAATATTAGTCAAATTGGTTAAATTCTAGCTTAAACGTTTATGCGTTGAATTTATACTGCAATTTAGGCTCTTGTGAACTCTCATCAGCCTTTCATTTAATGTGTGGTTTCAAAAAGTTTTTGTGAACACATCATACATTATTAGTTCTTATAACAAACAACACGCATATTATATATTTCCAATCTAGATGTTTAAGAAATTTTGAATGATGTACATGATGTTTTGTAAAACATTATCTATCGCAATACTTTGGAAACTTAGTCCTCTTGTGAAGGATAGTGATATTTCCTTTGATGTCAGTATAGTATTCAGTACATGTAGTGTAACCAGATTCATATTTAATATTTTTCATAACCTCATGGAGTAATTGTTTATTGTGCTCTTTGTCTGTATGTTTGCTGCTTTCAAAGTTTCCAGCTGATGTAGTTTGATGAACCGCAAGAATAGTATTTGTTGCATCTATCACTAAAACGTTATTCCTACGCGCATATGCTACGAGGTAATTATCATATCCCTTCCGCCCAATTATCACATCCTTGATATCCTTCCACGGAAAAGATGGCGTTGCTACAAAATAATCCTCACCAAATGCCGGAAATAGTTCACCTTTGGTTTTTGCCATGAATGTTACGTTCTGCAACGTGCTAAATTGCTTAGTATTGGTTACATTTACGTTAGTCCGCCGACCTACAATCAATGTAGGGATTTTACTGACGTTTGATGACTGCAGTAAGTACTTTAATGTGTTTATCAAACCATCTGTAAAAAGAATATCTGAATTTGCAAAAGCATAAAATTGAGAATTAAAATTAGCCATAGCGTCTAAATACATATATTTTAATACAGGGACGTCTCCCGCATTTGCCACCCGTACGGGCATAACGTGCAAACCATGATTGTTACACACAATACCTGTCTTGGAATCATTTGTAAAAACAACTAGCCTTACTTCAGGTTTAAGTAACAACCAGTTTCTTATGGTATTATTATGTACTAATATTTTTTCTTCACTTTCGTACCAGGATGAAAATAATGTTAACAAATTTGGAGAACTCTTAGTTTCCGGTACAAAGTTAGGTTCCTGAGGGGCACTTGTAACCGATTGCTTTCTCCTGATATGAATAATTTCCCTGTGCACAGACTTCACATACTTTTCCAAAGTCTGATCCTCTACTATTTCGATCTCTTCAAGTTGTTCTCTTGATGTAATCAAGATCGCAGAAGATTTCATGTTCTGTACAATTTTGCTCGAAAGTAACACATATGCAAATACAAAACATCCAGTACACCAGAGTAACAATTTTGCCATAGCGTTCTTCTTCATATGGCAGAACGTTCGCTGCATCTGAAAGAGAAAGAACATTAGTATGTATTTCCAACTGATTTTTTGGCATAGCATGGCGATTGCCAATAATCGCATAAAAGACATTCCATGACATGATGGCTAACATAATTACTAAGCGGGATTTAACTTTTAACATATTCACATTTTTCATCTACCTGATTTGATGGTCAATAGGTCTCTAAGAGCCCAGTGGGTCACCCATGCAGTTTGTGCAATATAACGGATATAAATTTAAAATAAATATAACTTCAAATCATCGTCTGTATTTCATGATATAGTTTAAAGCCTTCTGTTAATTTTTGTGATTTTTTAAAGTTTAATATAAAAAAAACCCAAGATTCCTTCGACGGGATTGATGCTCTCATGGGAGAAAAGAATTTTCAGGAATTTAAGTAAAGACCATTTCTTCCTTTCGAGTGTTGAAACCATCTCTTATATTCTTCAGTAATATCAAGATTTTCAAATTAGCTTATGTATTATACATATTGTATGCCAGAATGGCACACTTTTCATTAGGACAAAGTGGGCCTCATTAGAAGTCGTTTGATGAAAACCCCGTGTCATAACGATCACCCGTTCATGCTGAGTAATTCACAAGACTGTTAAGACAGTCGTCATGGCAGCCATTTTGGATGTACGACTGGCACCATTTTCGTTCAGGGCCAATTAAGTATCATATGAAGTCTGTTTGTGAAGATTCCAAGTTGATATTACCATCCAAGATGACTAATATGGCGTCAATATTGGACGTCAGACCAGCACTATTTCCATTTGAGACCAACTAGATGCCATAAGAAATCTTTTAGTGAAAACCCCATGTTGATATAAACATCTATTCACGTGAGTAATGATGACAAGTTTTGGCGGCCATACTGGATGCCCGAACAACACCATTTTCATTTATGACTAACTAGACCGAGTGCGTTAACGGACGGATGGACGACGGACAACATACTGTTTCGTTAGCTCGTCTGGTTTATGACATTTAGAGCTAAATAAAAAACACGATTAAAATTTTAACAAAGTTATGCTAAGCAGAGGACAGAGCGTTCCCTGTTTTGGGGAAATGGTGAGCTTTGGCGATGCCAGGAATCCACGACCAGAAGTTTCCGATCGATCAAAACATTAAAAAGATAACAAACATGTCATACAAGCAGTTGAGGTGCCTCACAAAAACTGCAAAAATATTCGTATATGGGTGGGTGGGGGTGGGATTTGGGTTCCGATTTTGAGAATAATTTACATTGTTTTAGCATTTATAACCAGACTTTTTGAATGCATAAGTAAGAACGCGATGGTAGATGATAAATAACAATGAATCAAATTATGTCAGTAAAACATGTCACTTTGTTACACTTTATATGACTCACAGTACTAATTATATGGAAGACTGGTAACCAGTATAGAAATTAATAAAATACAGCACATATTGGTTTGGCTGACCATGATTGGTTGATAATGAAAAGTAAACTTTTAGTAAAAATAATCTTTTGAAAGCTTATAATATTTGTAACTGACAACAACTGAGACAATATTTTATGAAAGAATTTCAGTCCTTTTACTGACCTGACTTAGGAAGACTCATTTCTGAAACTGGCACACCTAATTCTTTAGGTGCGGAATCGAGAAAACATGTTTGAAACACGCATAAATCAAACAAATGCAGCGGGACTAATGGTTTTCTTCACACATAAGCTTGCATTAACTATGAGACTATACTGATTGAAATAGGTTTTGATCACGAGCATCCACAAACTGAATTTTTAATATCATGGCGATCCCATGGATTTACAATGGGAGTTAATTAGTACCTGGAGTCCTTCGGACGGTGAACCTTATACATAGGAGGGTATATGACAGAAGACTGCATAGATTAACAACATGTTCTCAAACAGACGATTGTAGTTTGTTATACATTGTTCTTATCCACCTATTTGCATATATCTGGACATGTGCGAATTTGCATTCTTATGTGTTAGTAAATTTGAATGTGTTTTGAGGTCTTTAATATATGTATAAAAATTATATAATTTTAGAAAGTATATTTTTGAGGGTCACACATGATAACCATTATGAGAGATCGGATTTGTATATATAACTCTTGCGAGCCAAACGGAAATTAACCATTACACATAGGTTTACGTTATGAACCACTTGAAAGCTAAACGGGAAATTCTATGTTACACTTAGATGATATTATTGGTCATACGGGAAATCTTTTGTAAAACTTATCCATAGGTTATCCATGATATTATGTAGACAAAATTGCATGGGGACAGAAATGTATACGGTCCGAATACTGTCTGAACACCCCCTATTATCTAAAGAAAAGGGTATGAGTGTTTATAGACACACTATTATTACATACATACAAACATACTATCCAACGAAAAGATTAGGAGTTTTTATACATACAAACATACTGCTACATAAGGGCAAGAGTGTTTATGGACGCATTATACCTAAACGAAGATAGTGGGAACGTTATCTGGACTTCTGTTAAATGTAATGTTAATATATATAGATATATATTCCAATTTTCATCCTAATATCAGCTTAGTGATTACAATCCATCGCACATCCCTATTACCCAGCATCCGAGTTTTGCTATGCAATCCAACACAAACCCCTACTATTCAATTAGAAAGGATACGAGTGTGTACAAACCAGATTTACATACACAGTATCACACAAGCGTAGGAGTGTTTATATACATATCGTATCCATTAACCATTGTGGAGATGTTATAGAGGTATATGGGAAATGTTAACACGTTTTATTGCAATACAATACACATCCCTAATATCTAACTAAAATGGTAGAAGTGTTTATACACACATTAATCTTACAAACACATTATACTTACAAACAGGTACTATCACTTAGGAGGGGAATGATGTAAAATAAGGGGGTGGGGATGGATGAAATATTCTCACACACAATCAAATTTGGATTTTATGTCCCGCTGTGGAAAATCTAATGCTAAAATGTTTAGGCTTACTATTCATCACCCAACACTATGCAATCATCACCCAGTGTGTACTGACAAATACTACACATATTCTATCCAACGCAACGTGTTTTGTGACCGACATCCAATCATCTACTATCCAATACCCCAATATACCATCACTATGCTGTGTGTACTGACCAGTACCCAACATATATTATCCAACATGTTATGTGTAGTGATCACCTTAAATCATCTAGTATCCAACATCCCACATTATTCCATCAACAACCCGCCACATTATAACATAAACAGCCGTGTGAAATGACCAATACCTCACATACTATCCAACACGACGTATGTTGTGGCTAATACCCAGTAATCTATTATCGAACACAGTACATTATACATCATAACGGCGTATTTATGGACGAATATCCCATATATAATATCCAACACGCCGTATGTAGTGCCCATTACCCCACATACGCTATCCAGCATACTGCATGTAGTGATCGACATCCAGTCATCTACTATCCAACACTCAACATTCACTGTAGAGACCAACACCCAGTCATATCCAACTCTGCACACATTATATCATCAACATACCGTATATAGTGACCGGTACCCCATCTATACTGATTGACTCATTGAATTAACGAGATTTTCGCTCTTTCTAGCATGTATCTCCGTTTTGTGCATGCACATCATGCTTATTAATTGCTTTGAGGGAACGGAAGAAAAGCCACATCTCCCAGGCTTTTATGTGTTCAAGGAACACTTATTAATTTGGCCATCAGGTCGTGGGTTTAACTAGTCCCTAATGACCTGAATGTAGGGCCGTCGTGAGTGGGATTGGGCCCAGCACACACTCATTACTCTTGAAGTTGCTATGTTTGGTAAGTCTATATGAGTGGGATTCGACCCAGCACACACTCATATAATTATTCTGTCCAACTATACTGTCCAACTTGGTCTATCTGGCAGAAGCACGGACGTGGGGGAAAATGCCCATCATTATCGGTACGCGGACGGAAATGAAAATACCGTATTTTAAGAAACACCGAAAGAGAGAATTTGAACAAAACATGTATGCAGAATTCGTTTAAAAAACCATGACGATAAAATTGTTTCAAATTCAACATGTTTAATAACAAAAGAAACTTCTCTACAGGAATACAAACGGACATATGTTAAACATGAATATAAATACAAGGTTGACAACGTTGTGAAGTCAGACTCGACTGCCAATGATCTAAGGCATTATCATTATGTCACCTCTTTTACGAACATAAGAAAATGATTATAATGATCACAAAACCATTTTTTAAATTTTGTTTTCATTCCTAGAGTACTTACAATCAAAACAAATCACTAAATGTTCGGAGTGAAATCCAAGACTGCGTTGATGAAGAAAATACACACAATATTGTCCAAACTCACACTGGATCTGATCTTTGTAATCCCACATCATTGAAGTAAGCAGATATAACATTTCGTCTCATAAATCGACAATGTCGTCTTCCAGAAATGATAATCAATAGGAATAAAAATATTTCACACTGTGCTTGTTGGGAAGGTAAACAGGTACCCAGTGAACGATGGCTATCTTTTGTATTGATGACATAGTCTTGAACGTCTTTAAGTTTTTGATGTGAATAGTTCATCTTTAGCACCACCACATGATTCCAAAAAGCTGTATACGAATGGTGCGTTAAGGGTAATGAAGTTCCCAGGTATTCCTTCTTTTCTTTTTTGCACATTACATTATTAATTCACACATGCCTTTTTCCTGGAAAATATCGGTCAAGTAAGTCATTGAAAAATATGCAGTGTCTTTACTCTGTTGCAAGAGAACCTCGATGCGTTCATCACCAGAGAAGTTAATGGAGGTAAGGAATAGTCACTCTTTCTTTATACACATTCCTAAAATCTTTTCTGAGATGAGAATTCAGACCTCTTCCTGGTACTCTTCCAACTTTTCATCTGACATCATCATTAAACGTTTGTTTATAATTAGCATGATCAATTTTACATAAATTACGACGGTCTCTTTTCATTTCGATGATTCTTTTAGCCATTGCATTAGCAAACTTAAAAACAAAATGTTGTTCTTGTTCTGGTCATCTTGTTTGGTTGAAGACATCCAGTGTGTCAGGTTTTCATTCAACAGAAGTACCCAGATGTGTATTCTTAGCTTCCTTTCCGTACGTGAAGAGGTTTTCCAGGAAAGCTCGGTAATGGTAGGTATTGATGTTCCTCTCCACTAGTTTGTTATTCAATTACAAGTTTACTTCTGCTTTGAGAACTCTGCCTTTCAGGTACAAGTGACTGTTATTTAGAATCAATATATATTCGACTTACGTTTTTATTTCAACTCGATATGTGCCCGGTGGTAAAAAATGACATGGGTTCTACCCAGCAGGATTTTTGCATCGTCATCGTGTGATTGGACGGCAAACAGATCGATTTTTGACTTGGAACATTCACAATAATCTCATCGTTTCTTCCTTCTTTTCCAGTTAGTAATCAAAATCATCCAATTCTCTGACAGATTTTCTTATTCTATTCTTCGTCGTTTTCAGGTCGTATTGATGAGGTCAGAACAGTTTCCGTAAACATACTTTTACATTATCACGCATGAGTGGTAATTATAATGGAGCAATTTCGTTTTTATTTCATCTGGCGTTCATTTAAGCAGTGTTGCTTTTCCAAGTGACCTAAGCGGACGTGGAAAGGGCTGTATATGTACCTGTCTTTCACAATATACTTGTAGGTATGTAAACACTACTACCACTCTTATTTTTCTTAATAAGTACAAAATTTAACCATTTTCAATCTCTAACAGAAAATTTTACTTTCTCAGTCTTTGATTTAGCACAACAAAAAGTTTTATTCAAAGCAATATCAGCACCCTAAAAATTAAAGTCAAAATTGAAAAAGAAAATTTAGAAAATTAAATTTGAAAGTGAAAATCAACAAACTGAAAACGAAATTAGAAAATGAAAATTGAAATATTGAAAATTGGCTATGAAAACAATGAGAATGAAAATTGAAAAACAAATATCAGAAAATGATAAAATGAAAATGAGAATTTTTAATAGAAAACTAAGATCCGAGTTTGAAAATAAAAATTTAAAAATGATAATTTGGAAATATATATTTAAAAAGCTTAAATTTAATAATGTAAATTTAAAATGAAAGAAAAAAAAAAAATTAAAAATCAAAATGAAAAATGAAAAAATGCAAATGAAAACGAAGAATTAAATTTAAAGAAATGAAATTAAAAATGAAAAGAGGAAAATGAAAGTGAAGCTTTATATGAAAATTTAAACAATTTGAAAAATGAAAATGAAACTAGACAAAAGTTTTAAAATGTGAAAAGTGGAATATCAAATTTGCAAATGATTATGGGATTGATAGAAGCTAACGATGTAACTGGTCAGTAGATAGATGAGTGTTAGACATTCCAAACGGTGTATTGGCTAGCTATGTAGTTTCAAGACTAAATGTTCCGTTAGAGGGCACTGAAACCCATAATAATAAGTCGATGACCATTTTTAGCATTTTATTTCACGGTAGGAGTCATCGTGACCCGAAACGAAAAATCATAGCTTCAGTGATAAATTGATCCAGACGTCTCATTTAGTGCATACTAAATGAAATCATGATTTTCGCAAATCACTTTCCATGCACTAGACTTTTCCCATATCCATTCTTTATATATTTACCTCTACCTTCATCCCCTCCAAGCTTTGGATACTTGCACTGTTGCCAATGTATCTAGTTTAAAACTTTCGAAATAATAGATATTTTTTTAAAACTAGTAATAAATATTTTATTACAAGTCAGACGCAACATTTATATTTTCATGAACAATATAAAATCTGTTTATCAGCGGAAAATGCCTAAGCTAGAGCTTTGTGGGTAACATGTTCGTACGATAAACAAAATTGTTTCACGTGTGTGAGGTTTGAAAAGTTACCTTTTACATTCTCTACGACATATACGCTTTAACATTGATATCTTAATGCTATAAAAAAGTTGATTAGTTTAAAATGTTCAGCTGATCTGAACAAATTCCTGTAAATAGACAATTTCAAGGATCACATTCAGAATCTACCTCCTGAGTTACTATATATTTACTTGCTTAGGCTCTCATAAATAGTAACAAGAAAATGTGAAGACAACAAGCTTTGTCAAATTTAACAAGTAATTTATTTCCCAAGAAAAACAAGGTAGAAATGAGGAAAAGAACTTTACGGTTTTAAGAATCAAATCCAAAAATAATCCGAAAATAATCCAAGAATTCAAAATTAAAAGTCCTAGTAATAAAATGTTCTAATAAATTTGAGTACGAGTCCCGACGAAAATCCAAAATGGAATGGGATGACGTATACTGTAACCAGTATAGTACTGATGTGTCTACAGTTCTTCGTTTGAACCACAAGAAAGAATATTCCAGTTTTGAATTCCGAATAAAATTTCAATAAACGTCTTTGTCCAAGAATTCTTTATGAGCACTTAAATATTCACAGGGAAAAAAATTAATCTCTTAGAATCCAAATAATTTGAAGAAAAATTAATGCATTAAACTCCAACTGGTCACAACAGAAAAACACCTTGATATCTAGGTATTTAAAAGCCCAACTGAGATTGTTTCTCAAAACATCGGTATTAAACCCGACTGCTGCGCAATTCCGGTAAAACCAGAATTTCGAAATACATGTAAAACGTCACGTACACCCAGTAGAGCCTCGATTCCACCCTAAAATCCCACACAAGGAATAAATAAAATAAAAATAAAAAAGAAGTTGTTTACTTCAACTGTTACTAATTTTGAATCAAGGTCAGGAACTAGGTCAGCATAAAGATACAGAGTTCTGTTTTAGGTATTTACGGAAAAAAAACCAGTCAGATCAAACTAATTTCTGGAAAATGTCAAATTCCAGTAAACAAAATTATACTACTATAACATGTAATCGAATATTTAAAACTAACAATAAATTAAATGAAATCAAATTTAAATTAAATCAAATATACACAACACTTCCACCATCAAGAAAAAGAAAGATCTATATGATAAAGCTTTCGTTTTACCATAGAGTAATTATTTCTATACACGGGAAAGTGCATCTGTTGTTAAATTATCTTTTCCTTTGATGTGCCTGATGTCAAGATTATATTCCTGTAGTCTTTGATTTTTATTTTTCGTCTTGCCGATGAAAGTAAGGGTGCTGTGGTCACTAAATACAACAATCTAGAAAGGATCTGAACTAAGGTGAACCTCAAAATGTTGTAATGCCAATATCAAAGCCAAATATTCCTTCGTGATTGTTGAATAATTTCTTTGGTGCGTATTTAATTTCTTGGAAAAATAGAAGACTGAATGATCAACACCACTTTCGTCTTCTTGAATCATTACTGTTTCAACCCCAACATCACTTGCATCAACAGACAGTTTAAATTATTGGCTGAAATTTTGAGTTGTAAGAAGTAGCGCGCTTTTAAGTATGGCGTTTAACTTATCAAAATCCTCCTGACATTTTTCAGTCCAAAGAAACCTGTTTTTCTTGCTCAATAAATTTTGTCAGGGGTTCAGAAATTGTGAAAATATTGGAACAAAATTTCCAGTAGTATCCAGCCATACCTAAAAATCGCATCAGGATCTAGGTCAGCATAAAGATATAACGTTCTACTTTTAGGTGTTTACGAAAAAACAGTCAGGTCAAACTAATGTCTGGAAAATTCAAAATCCAGTAAACAAACTTATATTTTAAGTACGAATAAGATATTACAACACAATTTGACTACTACAAAAAATTAAAACATTTTAAATGAAAATTGTAAATCTTACTTTCACAATATGTAAAATACTGTCAAAATTAGTCTTCACTAACTTCGGTATATTTATATTATTACTGCAGTAAGATATGTAAATTATTAGGTTTCTTACTTATTATAGAAAGTTTGGGATAATTTATGAAAATCATTAAAAATGTACGTTTAGTGGAAGTTCATTTGATCTCCACTAAATTCTGTATTTTAGAAATGCTTGTATTAGTTTTAGCTTTGACCATATTTTAAATTTCTTCCAAAAAATTTAAGTGTTCACCAGAGTCCTTGATAATTATGGATATTACTAGTTTTAGTCTTGAATAATTTAAAAAAATATATTTCCCGATATTTCTCAGTCTACATTACAGCCCGGTAAATTTTAGAATATTTGGTTTCTTGCTTTTTAGTTTGGGCCCATTTTTCTACATCCCTTATGTTGGACCTTTTTTCAGTCTCCGCTAAAGTCCGGTACAATTTCGGAAGTTTAGTGTTAACTTTAATTTTTGCCATTTGAGTAGAATTTAATTCTTTCAGCCTCCACTATACTTTTGGTATGTCAAATTACTTTATACCAACACCTTTAAAGTCATGTTATTTTTAACAATCTTCGTTGACCAGTTCGCATGCCGTTGTTTATGATAGTAAGCAAATTATATTATTACTACATTGTGTTCGCTGCAGTTTTCCCAATTCCATTTTGCTAATTATCTTAATTTACTGAGTGGTCTAGTAACCTTCGGACAGGTAATACTTCATTATAGTTTACGGAGTGCATATGTTGTGTGCGTCAGTGCGTCATGTACGGGGTTCATGTGCTATCGGGATCTTTTTATCTCATGGGCATATGTCTAGATTAAGTTGTGACCGTTATCTGTCCAAATATGTCAGTTATGCCTCCTATTTGGCTTAGAAACATGTCGATAACTCACAATTATCTCCATAACTTTCGAAGTACTTCGTGGACTGAGACCATAGTGTTTATCGGCTCAGTATAAATACTCCATGCCAGACCGAGGAAATAAGTGAAATATATCATCTCTTTGTCTTATTAACTCGCTATCAAAATCATCTGAAATCAGTTCGTGGTTACTTTATTGTTTCATTTTCCAGCTCCGATTAGGAAACAAAGATAACGAGAAATAAAATTAGAAAAGGGGGTTTCAGTCCAAAAATTCATGTTGAGTTCATATGTGAAGAAAGTTTTCTTACTATTTAGCTTTTATTCTAATGATCAACGTTCATGTACCTCTAAACTGCTTCATCCATCCATCCATCGATTCAGCCAACCGTCATCCATCCCGTCCCATGCATTGACATACTACTTAGAAAGAATAGACGGACAGGTATACAGAAATGTCTGTTCTTAAACACAAAACATGCAACCAGAACCGGGTAGCCACGTACAAACACTTATCGTTCGCATTTAAGTTTTAAAATTAGCTACCATATAATATATTGGCTACTTTTAAGAACATAAATAAAATAAAGTGCGCGTATTTACGCACCAGAACTGTTTAACACGGACAGACAGACTTATCGTCCAAACTGAAATTACAGCAAATTGTAAATATAATTACTATATATCACGCGTGTGTATATTTACAATTTGTTAACATGCCAATGTACATACCGTGCGACATCACACATGTGCAAATTCGCTTTTGCATTACCTTCAGAGATGCTTAAAATTAAATACACCTTGTAATTTTTACACGTATACTGCCCGAAATCCGTTCAAATTACGAGATTTACAAACATATGTAGATATACACAGATAAGTAAGTTTGTCAAGTTTGCACAGTGGTACGTGTCACATTAATCAGTTATTTATTTAATATATCAAATGGAGCTTGTTCACGTGCACAAAATAGTTACAACATCTCAATGCAGTCATTTTGCATCAACCACCAGTATTGGATACCACTGTTACTTACTTGTATAAATATGAAAAATGCATTAATGGATACAAATACATTTTCATAGTGATAGATGTCTTCTCAAAACAGAGGTAAGCACGCTTAAATTGAAAAAGAAACAAAAAAGGGAAGTAAAGATGTGAGATGTGAGAGATCCGCAAAGGCGAGCGATTTAGACCACTTGACCAGCCAGTACCCGAAAAGAGATGACGAATAACTTTACATTGGTAACCGGCTGAAAAAGAATACATAGGAAGTACCAAGGAACATAAATTTTGGAATTTGTTTAAAGATAAAGAGTTTATAAAATGTGACAGCTGTGGAATAGAGAAGTAAAGAGTTAAAACATGTATGATGTGTGAAACACCAGGCTTAAAAATACAAGCACATAAAACACAGAACATAAATTTTATATATATATATATATATATATATATATATATATATATATATATATATATATATATATATATATATATATATATATATATATATAACGTCTCATAAGGCGACTACAGTTTAGGTTCAATAACTGGGTAACAAGCGACATCGCAGAAGAAATGAAAAGAGGTAACATTTAAAAAAGAAGTTGAATATGATTAAAAGAGCAGTTCCAAATAGCTAAAAGTGACAGAATGGAAAATATGTCAAACTAGCCTTTGAAATCGGTGGTTCTTTAAGGGATATTTCTGGGTTCATGCTTTACAAGATATGTTGGCCGCCATGTATTGCCTATTGTGTTCTGATAAAAGTAGTGAAACCCAATAAACAACAACAACAACAACAACAACAACAACAAATAATAATTACTCAAGCAAAAACACAAACTCAGCTGGTATATAATGATTCTTGATACCACATGGGTGGAGTAAAATCCAGTATACCTTTTTTCAGGTGTGGATGAATAGATTTTGAAGAATTCTTTTTAACAACTTTCATTGAACATTTAGTATTAGTTCAAATCAATTCTTTAGTCATTTGTGGCGTGCTTCTAATTCAATAAAATGAAACTAATAGAGCTAATGAAAAGAGAAATATAAATTACTAGAAATGTAAAGTTTGTGTATAATCAACAAAATTAAAAACTGAATTAAAAGGAAACGCGGAGAGAGAGAGAGAGAGAGAGAGAGAGAGAGAGAGAGAGATCAAATAAAAAATAAATGTGGGTGTAAAAAAACCGAAAATAAATGCGCACTGTATTTAGAAAACAAAATCAAATTTATCACATATATATATATTGTATGAATGCAACATACCGCTGGTTGCTAATGCAGTATTCAAATAAAATAACATTATCATAGAAATGAAAGTATTTGATTTGATTTGCAATCATTGTAAAGTTCCACCACAGCATGACTGGAGATACACACAAGGAAAAAGACAATTACTTGATAAACTGGGCCAGAAGAAAATAATACCATACACGACGGATTTTTGAGAGTCTATGCTAGCTGTTGCGTTAGCTGCTTGAAAACGTAATTATGGCTATCGCCAATGTACTCTTGAAAATTGAAAAACATTTTTAGCTAATGAATTGTTTGCAAAAACACGACCTCATTACGCGATTGAGTAACAAACTAATACATGATGCAACTGCTAGACTGTAGCAGAGTTATGCAATCTGCATTTAAGGTAGACAACTTCAAAATAGAACATCTATTACACAGCTTTTTTTTACAGTATCAGGTACTAATAAAAAAAGAAATTAATGGAGCTTTAAATATCAGGGCAGATAGGTTACGACTCTGATAAAACAGGATAATAATATTTCAACAATACGTAACAGATGCAAAAATGAAATTAGACAATGCTTTTGTTAGTGATGGCGTATTTTCGTCACTGAATGACATGGTCATAAAAATGGTTACAATATTTTTGGGTACAACAACAATTTAAATAAATCCAATGACTCTTTTAAACTCAGGTTAAATCCAACCGTTATTTCCGAGATAGAAAATAACGTTATAACAAACATCTGTTATGCAATAAGAGACAGTAAAATTGTCGAGAACAAACAAGAAAACCAAGTGAGTGAAAGGTATATAGAGAAGAACTGTGATGATGACAATCTTACTGACAGAAATGCAGATGGCATCCTAAGCTGGGAAGTTCAGGTTACATATGGCAATTTAGAAACCACATAAAATAGTATTGACTATGAAATAAATAAGAATCTTACATTGTTCCAGGAGCTGCTATAGTTTACATCTTGAAATAGTTTACGAAACTTTCTTTACAAAATTTTCTTTAAGTAGCTTGTAAACCTTTCACCTAATTGTAAGTTTCCTCTAATTTCTTAACTTTGTTTTCTAAATATTTTCTTGAAACTTGCTTTCCAGGTGTGTTAGATTTTTAACCAATAGCACACGTTTACTTTTAGCATTTTCCCAAACTCTTCGCATTACATATTTTTTGTTTGGATTTCTTTCATTCAGTGATCGTTTTTAAAATCTGTAATCTGTTTAAATTCACTTCAACGTCATACATCATTCACTCTTGAAAAGTGTGTACTCGTTTGACTGAAAGTGGTCATTTTCCACTTCTTCTGTGTTATTCATCAATGACGTATCAACTTTCTTGCCTGTTCATCAAATGGAGCAATTGTGTGTAGTATTTCCATCTCTATTTCTTCATGGATTTGCATTTGTTGCCTTTCTGCAACAGTAGATTACAGCGAGTCTTGATGCTAAGTCCCTGTCTTTGGAGTTTCTTCTGTATCTTTGAGTCCAGGGTAGGATCAGTTCAAGTGGCTCCCCCCCCCCGTTTCAAAATGGCCCTGACTTTCCTTGAAAGGGCACCGTATCAAGAGTCCATGTGTCTATTACTCAGAATATGCATAATACCCAATTAACGTGCGCAAGAATAAAACGGTGGTATACTGCACGTGACTGTAAATTTACGTGTGCGTATGTGTTTTTTAGCCTGGTGGAGGGGATCCGGACCCTCTGGACCCCCAGCCTGATCTGACCCTGGAGCTTATTTTGTTATGCTGGAAGTATGTTCTGGTAGCTGGTTTTCTAAATCATCAGAACTTAATACTTTTAGAAAAACAAGTTTATCTGTCTCTCTGTCCCTGTCTGTTTGTCTCAACGCAGGCTTTTACGACGATGTGGTCGATCATACATCAGAGTAAAGCCCTAGTGTGCAATGCAGAAATACTGCCATAATTGGGTTTATTTTTAATACACTTTTCTCTATTTGCATTTGTTCTATGGGTTCTTATTTATTCGAGTTTAGCTGCCAAATTTACTCCTTGGACTATGAAAGGAAGTTAATGTTCGTTAAACTTAGTAAATGTGACTTAAATTCTGTACGAAGCTACGCGTAGCACGTACAACAATAGAGACAAGGAGTGGTCAGGCTACATTTATTAGGTTGAGTCGATAACCTATTTACCAAACCATATTGATCATTGACCTGTCCTACTTGATTTTACATGTCTATGTACTGAATTACTTCGACTTAGCACTTGTCCTGAGGTTGTGCTTCCACCTTGGAAATTATCAACTTCTTGCAGAATTTTGTTTCTTTACTTTATTAATTTATTATCCAGGGAGATCATCACTTACCGATGTCTAAATAAAGTTATTATCATGCCCCCCATTTCAATTATATGAGTTAAGTTATTTCTAGCATCAACCAGTGGTTATCACCTCGAGCAAGAGTTATATTTCATACCGTTCAAATATACTGGTTTTGTATCATGTTATTGATGGCATGAGTAGAACTACATTCTGGGTCTGACACCATATATCAAACCCACGGTCTTAATACCAAAACCACGGTCTCAATATTCAACCCACGGTCTCAGTATTAGACCCAAGTTCACAAATATCAAATCGAAGGTCTCAGTATCAAACTCACGGTCTCAAAACCAAACCCATGTTCTCAATATCAAACACACGGTTTGAATACCAAACCCAAGGTCTCAATACCTGACCCACGTTCTGAATACCAAACCCATGGTCTCAATACCCAACCCATGTTATCAGTCGAACCCACGGTCTCAGTATCAAACCCAATGTCCCCATACCAAACCCCCAGTCTCAATACCAAACCCACGGTCTCAATACCAAACCCACAGTCTCAATATCAAAGTCAGAGTCTTAATATCAAACCCACAGTCTCAATATCAAACCCCCAGTCTCAATACCAAACCCACGGTCTCAATACCAAACCCACAGTCTCAATATCAAAGTCAGAGTCTTAATATCAAACCCACAGTCTCAATACCAAACCCACGGTCTCACTATAAAACCTACGGTCTCAATACCAAAACCACAGTCTTAATATCAAACCCACGGTCTCTATATAATGCACAAAATATTCTGAAACATAAATTCGACTTGATTCAAAACCAGTACGTCTTAGTTTTATGCAAATACTTAAAAATTTGTTCAAAACACTGGGAACGATGCAATTATGATATTTGATTATTCTGAAAAGACAGGAATATTCTTGGTGGTGGTGGTGGTGGTATTATAGCCTGTTAGATCTTATATATGTGGCTGCTAACATCTAATCGAGGTCTACTCCATGGAATTTCACACAGTTCTCATATGAAACTAAATGGACTTGTCTGGTTAAATTAGAAATATTTTCTTCATATGTGCGAAGAGCAATGGCTTGGGATTTCTGGGGATTGACTTTCATACCATTGGATGCAGACCATTGGATGCAGACCATTGGATGCAGTCCATTTGATGCATACCACTGGATGCATACCATTCGATTCAGACCATTGGATGCAGACCATTGGATGCATTTCAGTCGATGCAGACCAGTCGATGCATACCATTCGACGCATACCATTCGATGCAGACCAGTCGATGCATACCACTGGATGCATACCATTCGATGCATAGCACTCGATGCATACCATTGAATGCATATCACTGGATGCAAACCATTCGATGCATACCATTGGATGCAGACCATTCGATGCAGACCATTGGATGCATACCATTCGATTCAGACCATTGGATGCAGACCATTGGATGCATACCATTCGATTCAGACCATTGGATGCAGACCATTGGATGCATACCAGTCGATGCAGACCAGTCGATGCATACCATTCGAAGCATACCATCGGATGCAGACCATTCGATGCATACCATTTGATGCATACCATTCGATATATACCATTGGATGCATACCATTTGATGTATACCATTCGATGCATACCATTTGATGTATACCATTCGATTCAGACCATTGGATGCAGACCATTGGATGCATACCAGTCGATGCAGACCAGTCGATGCATACCATTCGAAGCATACCATCGGATGCAGACCATTCGACGCATACCATTTGATGCATACCATTCGATATATACCATTGGATGCAGACCATTTGATGTATACCATTGGATGCATACCATTGGCTGCAGACCATTCGATGGAGACCAGTCGGAAAGTATTTTGCTCTTATTATGTAAAACATATCTGAGATTAATTGGATCTTTATGATGTAAGATACGGAGTTGTCATGTGTAATTATAAAATGTTGGTTTATTGAATCAGAAATGCCATTTGTAAAGATATTAATCATGAGAAGTCCCATTATTGAGCCTTGCGGTACGCTTCTGGAGGTTGTATTCCACTTACTATATGAGGATTCCAGTTTAATACGTCGTTTTCGATAAAAACAAATAGTCTTTTTATTCGTTTAATCGAGTTCTAACCAGTCTCATAAGTTTTCATCTTTTCAGCAATGAGGCAGTGCAAAAGACCGTCCATGTTCTTGGATAGGTCCATTAGGTTTGCACCCACATTCGACCTATAGCCCAGGGCATCCCTTTAATACTCGATCAGTTTCAGTATTGTAGTTTCACATCTACACAACTTTTTAAAACCCGATAGATCATTGATAATTTTGAAAACTTGTTCTGGCAATACACGTTAGTTTATGAGGGTCGGATATTTTTAAGGGGTTGATTGTCAAGAACACCTTGTATGCTAGGGTTAATAGCTGAGTCATCAACAGTTCATTTAATCCAGTGTGTTTTGCTTTAATATCAAACGTGATGAAATCTTCAGAGACTTCAATCTGTTCAGTAATCAGGACATCCATCAGAAAGATGCTACAGACGGAACTTTTACTTTTGGTTCATTAAAATTATTTACTGGTTGTCCAAAACAAGTAACCACTACACCTTTCAAAGAAATAAGGTCTAACAGATTGTCTTCTGATTTTATTGACAATGATTCTATATTATTTTGGTACGCTTTCCTGAGTATTTGAGTTTTATATTTTGTTAAATTTATTAAAGGGCACACGTTTTTTATATATAGATTTTCTAAGTTCACTCGTAATGTACGGAGGTGAGTCATTTGGAGAATATTTTTGGTTTATTGCAGCATGATTATTAACGACATCCAATATAAGTTTTTCGAATATTTTCCTAATGATTATCGTCAAAATCATTAAATGTGTCAATGACGTAAAAAGGTATTTTATTATTATCATCAAAGAAGTTTTTCTCATCAAGATTGCTGTTGCTTCAGAAAGTGATTTTCTATTTGCAACAAAGTATTCTTAAAAAATTGCGGTTATCATGCGATTCCATTCGCTTAAAGGTCACTGGCGACCTATATTATATAAACGTGTGATATTATTATAGTCATAAAAACGCATTTATTATGTATGCACACCATAAAAATATTTAATTACACTTAAAAATCCGCTTTTATAAGTGAAAAAATTATTCGACAATCTCCGTAAACATTCGGTAGTTTCCGCGTGCCAAAAACGGATATGACGTATACTTCTATATCGACTAGCCATTCAATTGTTTAATTTCCCCATGTTGATGTCTATGTGATATATCTTACGATCGTTCATTTGTACAGCAAATATGGTGCTCTGTGTTGCATATTGATGTAACCAAAGGAGTGATGGGACAAAAGTTTTCTTTCTTTTTCCGAAACACCCTATTTTGCCACAATAAAAATGGATTGAAGCAGTGGGATCGAATAGGGTGAGGGATGGAAAAGTCATAAATTCTCCTAAATCCCGTAGAAAGCTCTACAGTGTACTTGAGATGAGGGATAGAAAGAGTGTGATGCAAACATATCAAATAAAGGAGTACAGTACAGTAATGTTACTGCAGATATAAATATTAATGTTTAAAATAATCATAATACATTTTGAATATTCGTAGTAGAGACTTTGATCAAACTCTTTATTTAGCATTATTATAACCATATTGAATTCAAAACTATTATACAAAATTTGAGGTATTACGAATAAAATAATATGTTTTGTTCCTGTCCCAGAACTTTTTTCCTCAAGGTATGTCCCAAGACTTAAGAAGCGAAATAATTTTGTGTTGGATTTGTGCCGCCCCCCCCCCCCCCCATGCACGCTGCAATAAAATAGATAAACAAAACACTTATTTGAAAATAAAATGAAGGAATCAAACCTTGCACTGTTATTATTTATTCCTTCTTGTTTATCATGCGAAATTTTTAAAGAAAAAAAAATATATCCACGAACTTCGCATACGTAGCAGAAGCCGGCTGGCGTATGCATCTTTAATGTTGTGTATATTGCTTATGTCAGTCACAAAATCGCAAATGAGACGGGAATATCACCCGATTGCTTGAAGGCACTTGCCATTCACGCATGATATGTTATAAGGTGCAAAATGACCAAGATCGTATTGTATCAAGGTTAACTTTAAGACGGTTTCTCGGAAATAAAAATCATTGTTTGAATATACATTCAATGTGAGTGAAAATGATAATCTTTTTGCTAGCATGGATCAGAAAAGTATTGCAGCAGCATGTTATTGCTGTGTATACTATTTTACCCTACGAACATCAATGAACGTTTTTATCATTATGATTTTCATATGGAAAACAAATAGAAGCCCGGGTGATGAATAAACACAACTGGCAGCGAGTAATAAACTCACTGCTTAAACTTAACTACAGGATATCAAAGCTATATTCATGCAATTCTATGATTTAATAATCTTGGATTGCCTGGTATTAAAAGGATCTGAGTATAAATATATTTAAACAGGAAGCATATATTGATAAGAAGGGACATAAAGACAACCAAATAGTGAGATAGCATCGAGAGAACCCAGAACGCTAGGGTAGATTATTAAGTCCTTATAAAAAAAATTAACGCAAATTTTCTTTTTCCTTGTCATAGTGCTCAAACTTTGTCTGTCTTCTAATCTAAACCAAATTCTACACCCCCCCCAAAAAAAAAAACACCAACTAATTTTACAGAACATTCTGGAACTTTGAGCGATATAACATTGATATCAGATCCCGGGTTCATATTTAGTATTGGTATCTTTGGTTCGTTTCATTATTGGGGAGTCCAATACAATTGTCCAATACATGCAGCCCTAAGGTCACTGTATTAAGGAATGGTGGGAAATCATAAAAGACATCCAGGGAAAGTTTAAGAAGAAATCTTGCACATCACAGATAAATCATAGGACTACAAGAATAGATAGCGGAGAGGAAGCTTCACTTTTATGATTTATTTTGTGAACACTCGAGTATAAATAATCCGAGCATATATACTACTGCCAAACTGCCGCATCAGTCATGCGTTAATTGTTGTATCGGTCCCTCCTTATTGTAGTAATATTAGTCTTTTTTTTTTTTTTTTTGAGTTTAATTATTAGTAGCGTTCGCACAATTGTGCATGTGCCACTATTTTCTGACTGCACCGCAGCCTGCTAGTTGTTCTTGGGGAAGGGGATGGTGCCACCTCCCCCCAGGCTTTTATGGATTCAAGGAACCCTGATAGTTTGGCCTCAATCTGTGGGTCCATAAAGGTCCCTACAGTTGAATGGTTGGCTGTCATTAGCGGGAAGGAGAGCTCGGGAACGGTCCTGCTTGCTTTACATCGCTGGTTTCTTGTTGCATTTGCCTGGTGTGTTTTTTTTTTTTTTTTTTTTTTTCCGAGATTTTTTTTCTTCTTCAAAATGTTCTAAAAGGAGGGGGGATGTTCTATGCTGTTTATAGAGGTTCTTAGTAGATATCATGTATGAAGAGAGATTTTCAAGGTTATTATGGGATTACTAGTCGAGGTGTTTAGGGTGTGTTTCCTACGTTATGTTATTTATAAGTTTTTAGATATTACCTCTTTAAGTTATTTATTAATTGATGTTTTTAGAGACTGAATGTTATTTATACTTTATTTAACAAGAGACCGGAGTCCTAGCCGATTACACGGTTCGTTAAGGACATCTAGGACAGGAATCCTAGCTGATTACTCGGTTCGTTAAGGACATCTAGGCCATCCGATTTTGCGGTTTCCTTAGTTTTGGATAGGTGCTTCGTAAGTGAATTATTTATTAATACTTTTATAAAATTTAATGAAATGTTATGGTTTTTAATGTGGTGGCTTCTAAATTTATTTAGCTAGTTACTGGGTCTTTTGGTTTTGTGGGGATAGTAATTATATTTTGTTCCTAAGTCCTGCTGAGTCTATGAATTGATTTATATTTTTATATGCTGATTGTTTATTTTTATTAGATTCCATAAGTAACTCTGGGTATGTGTGTGGTGATCCAATCTCTTTTTGGTTTTTGATAAATATTTTCCGAGCGGGTTGATATTTTGGGCATATATTGAATACGTGGTGTAGATCTTCGGTGGTGTGGCAGTTAAAGTAGTTAATGGTTGCTGGTTTGGGTCCTATAAACCTTCCAAAACTGCTTGCTAGTTTAGTTTTTCCAGTTATTATCCTGTTTATGGTTTTATGTTCTAAATAGGTACCCTTAGGTAGCTGTATGTTCCTATCCACGTTTTTGGGGGGTTTCATGGTGAAGATGACGTCTACAACGTCATGATTGGCTTAACCAAAATCAGGCATGTGGTTCGGATTTACTGTATCCTATGCTACTTAAAGAATGTCAGTCAATTAAACACTCTGTGGAATAGTTAATGATTCTACTGAAATTAAAACGTTTCCAAATTCTCGAAACTTGCAATAGTGATCCCAGTATAAATAGGATTGTAGAAAAATGTTTTCAATTATCGTCCATTCGAACTTCTTTTAATTTTGTCAATGCTATTTCAGAGTGTGTCAATAAATATTTCTATATATAATAATTACATTATTCAGCATAGTTTTCTTGTGTACCAAGTTAACCCGTGTTTTATGACATGCAGCCCATCCCTTATTGCCAGTAATGGCCTCAGTACACGCAGGCGGCACCCCCTGGATTTACCCGCGGGGCCCCCCAATGAGCACGGTATTTGGAAATAAACCTTTAAACATGCTTTACATGATATTGAACTTAACATTTTCTTCCATGACTTTAAAAATAATTTCTCTCTATAGATATATTTTTAAAATCACTAACATGCTGGGTTCTGTGAGAACGGGGACCAATTGGGCCAAATCGGCCCAATCAGCCTAAAGCCGGCCCTGTTTGTTGTATATGTATAATACGATTCGCTTTGCTCTGGACCAGGAAAAGTAAGTTATAACTACTTGCTTCCATATAAAAATGCATTTGATTGTGTTTGACACTAATGACTGATTATGAAACTTAGAAACAATGATTTTCATGGTAGTTCACTGTCGTGGTTAGAAAATTATTTAACAATACGAAATAACAAGTTGATCGCGATTTTATCGAAACATCAATGCGTATTCTCTCAAAGATCTATCCTAGTACAATTATTGCTTTTAACATTTGACCACACACACACACACACACACACACACACACACACACACACACACTATTATAAACTATGCAATGATTAGTTATATTTTTCACAGACGCTACTAAACTTATATAATCGTTCAAAATCCTATTCAGGTTGGCGAGACTATAAATTCGGATATTCAAAACGTACATGATTAGTCCCGCCAATGGCACGCGACTTTTAACCCAGAAAAAAATCAATGCTTTTGAAAACGAAACCCAACTTTAACACTCATCCTATACTACAGACGGCAAGCAAAGGTATTCAGTTCTTGTCCCAATACAAGCATTTATTTATTATAAAATCTCGGAACGCCACTTCACATATTCATGCCAAGCATTTTTTCTGAAGTATCCTGGGAAAAATGTCAACACTTTGAAGACTTTTAAATATCAACTGGATTGTTTGTTCTTGGTAAGAATGTGTAAATTGTATATAGTTGCCTTTGTTGACTATACTGATTAAATTTGGGATAGCTGTACTATGCGAGGAATTGAACTGTAATTCGACACTTGTTTTGTTGACAATGAATCCTATACCACTCGAATATCGGGTACTTATCTGCCTCCTTTGTGAAGAACAACGTTGTATAACAATTTCATTTATCCCTTCAACAGTTCATTCTTAGACAACTCTACCATCATATATATAAGTAATCTATTTTTGTTTAAATTTCAAAGCAGCATAAACAAACACGTACTATATATTCAGGCTTCATGTATACACATATTTTCTTATAGTTACTTCTTAGTAAGATTACCTGGATATGTTAATACATATTACGTAAGATTTCGTCTACAGACCCGATTCTGGACAAAGAAACTGCCTGTCTGTTGGGTAACCTTTACGCAACGGCCTGTTCGCGGCTAATTTCACAATGAATTATACGTCCTAGTCGAGGCACCGTTGTTTGCTTTGCATATGACTGCACGTAGCTTAACACTTTCTGTTACAATGTGAAAATAAAAGCTTGAATACATCGTGTTCTGTTCACATGACCGTATTATACATCGTGTTCTATTCATATTACCATATGATACATCGTGTTCTATTCAAATTAAAATATTATACATCCTGCTCTAACCACATTACCATATTACCAACTGGCACTTCTATGAACTCTATGATATTAATTCAGTTATACTAGGAAGTGCAACCCTTCAAAAATTATCAGAACGTTTTTAGACTAATACATGGATTACAATCACATGTATTATGCTTTTATGACAACAGCTCTCTCCGATAATTAGAAACACTAGTATTGATGGCGTTTTGCGATAATTAGATATACTAGTACCGATGGTGTATTGCGATAATTACATATATTATTACCGATGGTGCATTGAGAAAATTACATAAAGTTGTACCTATGTTGCATTGAGATAATTACATATACTAGTACCGATGGTGTATTGCGATAATTACATATACTAGTACCGATAGTGTATTGCGATAATTACATATACTAGTACCGATGGTGCATTGCGATAATTACATATACTCGTACCGATGGTGTATTGCGACAATTTCATATACTAGTACAGATGGTGTGTTGCGATAATTACATATACTAGTACCGATGGTGTATTGCGATAATTAAGTATACTAGTACCGATGGTGTATTGCGATAATTACATTTACTAGTAGCGATAGTGTATTGAGATAATTACATATACTAACATCGATCGTGTATTACGATGATTTAATATACTAGTACCGATGGTGTATTGCGATAATTACATATACTAGTACCGATGGTGTATTGAGATAATTACATATACTAGTATTGATGGTGTATCACGTTAGTCTGCAGAAAAATATTTTATTTTTCTTAGAAGTTCTTTATAATAGTGGAAACTTATTTGAAGAAGCTTGTATCTTACTACATAATGATTTGCTATTGAATTGCTTTGAATTATAAATGAAGATATTTTCTTGAATAAATATTGATTATGGTTTAAGTGTCCACTTTAGTAATTACACGGTATGCTTTGTCTATGACTTCCAATGAACACGTCAGAACCTATGCATTGAAATATATTCAAACTGATACAAGTACAAAAGATTACTTTGTGTTAATGGAAAACGGTAAACATATTTAATGTTTAACAGCCAATTCAGTTTTTGTTAGTTGCTAAAACATTCGCATAAAATGTCCAAACATTTCAAAGCTATTTTGAAACAACTCCTAGAAATGTAAGTAGACCGCTTGTTCAGTTGTCTTCACACCAAAGTGGTCATACATGCATACCATACTGTCTCATGTGCTCATTTGAAGTCATATAGCTATAATATATGGTTTAATGCCGAAAATGGGCTCACAAACATTAAGCACAATGTCTAAAAGATTAACAAATTTTCTATATATCCACCAATGTGTATGTATGTATGTATGTATGTATGTATGTATGTATGTATGTATGTATGTATGTATGTACGTACGTACGTACGTGTGTGTGTGTATGTATGTATGTGTGTGTGTATGTATGTATGTATGTGTGTATGTATGTGTGTGTGCGTATGTATGTATGCATGTATGTGTGTATGTGTGTATGTATGTATGTATGTGTGCACGTGTGTGTATGTATGTATGTATGTATGCATGCATGCATGCATGTATGTATGTATTTATTTTTACTTTGTATTATAACGATTATTTTTTCTGACGATTGTATTAGCAGACAATATACTTAACTATATATATATATATATATATATATATATATATATATATATATATATATATATATATATATATATATATATATATATATATATATATATATATATATATATATTCTAGTTTAGACCACTATTTACAATTTATAGGGTTAAGCTTTCCACTGTTATGTAGCTAATTTTGCGTGTGTGTGAGAGAGAGAGAGAGAGAGAGAGAGAGAGAGAGAGAGAGAGAGCTTCCATAGATTCCAAGAGTTAATACAATTATGGAGGACATCTTTTACGTATTGGGGGGTGGGGATGTCATGAAAAAGTAAAAGTATTCAAGAAAAATGAATCAACCTATGTGGTTCAAGAAGGGCTTACAAATAAATAACTGACCGGAAATCTAATATCATATTTCCCGGTAGTTCGATGCCCGCACTTCCACGCCATTACATCATAATTGGTTGAAACTATCGTTGAGTCGGATAAATGGCCAAGTCATACCATCTTTCTTCCTTACCGATTATTTGTTGATTTTCAAGTCTACACATTTTTGTTGCTTTACGAGAATTGACATTTTTTCGGTACAAAAATTCTTGGATTGCGGAACGATTGTTATTGTTTTCACAGATGGACCATTGTTGGATCTTACAATTGTAGCAACCATTAAATTTTCGAGTAGCCACGGTGGTTCAGTGATTATTACGCCGGATTCGAAATATATATAGTGAATAATTACTAACAAAACAGAGCATCTGAAAATGTAATTATAGTGAAGCATGTTATGGTACAAATTCACATTCAATCAAGTTACAGGCCTGATAGAAAAGAATAAACATATTGTTCTTACCATTATGTTGGTATTGGTTCGAATAATATCCAAGTTGTACGCCCGTTTTCTCTCCATCTTTCGTGCAACAGTGTTCAGTTACACACAAGCTGTAGTAACGCGTTGTCTACCGTTGTCGTACTGATTTAACAATGTGCTCTATCACAGTCCAATCCTATACACGAATCAACGTCACTGAAACTTGACCCGGTTGATAAGAGCCTAATCGTCTGACTGTTGTTTTCGCTATCTTCCGTCTTCACGAATTAGAACGAGGGAATATATGAATGTTTAGAAAATGTGGTTTTAGATAAGAGAAGGTATCAATACAAATGTGTATTGCTTGATACGACTGATTATACTCTTAAACCCAGGTTTAACTGGCAGAAGCAATGATATTCCATTTTTGTTTTTCATTTTTATTTAATGATTTTTCCGATAAGAAAATTTGATTAGGCCAGATCAACTAGTCTGTATGATTTTGCCACAATGTTTCAGCTTCGTAGTCGCAAAATCTGTCTTTTCTGCAGTAAAGCCAAGTGTCAGACCCGATATAGGTAATACAGATTCTCTAAGAAAAGATAACTTTTTTCGTCATAAAATACACTAATTAGATCCCCGGCCGAGTCATACCAAAGACTTACATAAATGGTACTAATAGCTGCCTCGCTTGGCGGTCAGCATTAAGAGGTTAGTGTTAGGACTGGTCGGCCTGGTGTCAGGATAATGTGAATGGGTGGGACATCATGCTACATGTCTGCGACATGATGCCCCAGTGTTAGACATCACTATAAACTGCCACACTGCAGACATCGTAGCGATATAGCCGAAAAGAAAGACACAACCCTCAGGAATAAGACTTGTTTCATGGATTTGGCAAGCATCGTCACAGACAAATCTTGACCCTCGGTTTAAATTTTCCTTACCTGACCATACGGAGTCTATTAATCTCCTAACAGTGCATACGTTGATGCTTTCGGTCACACTCAGTTTTGATATTACGTGTAGATGAAAATGGAGATTATTAATCTATTTTAATCTGCGACTTCGATGTTATCTACCTTGAAGAAGGCTGGTTATGATAATTTTAATGCGCTCGGTTTGCACTTATGCGATTCTTGGTTTGATCCCAGATTCTGACACGTACGAAACTGAGCGGTCATGAGTCTAAGGACCATGTTTTCTATCAGTTTCGTCGTCTTGTCATGTAGAAATCTGAACAGCTACAAAATGATAAAAGCGGTTGTGCAGTTGATATAAATGCTTATAATAGGTAATTGACCTGAAATAGCTATTTAACAATATTCCAGACTCTAACCACTAAACTCTTTTTCTGCTAATGAAGAGCAATCAATGTAGAGAATAAGAAGAAGAAGAAGAGGAAGACAAATTAGTACTAGTAGTAGCAGCAGCAACAGTAGTAGTTGCTATTGTTGTTGTGCTTTAAATAAACTTTTTCTTTATTAAATAAATAAATAATTACGAATTCATTTTAAAGAGAGTTTGAATGAATCTTTCAGTATCCCATTTTCAGCAAAATATTCATGGTAAAAATAGAAAATGGAAACAAAAAATAAATAAGAAAGATGATACCGGTAATTTTTTCGTCACCAAGGTCAAAATCTTTTTCATTATTATCTATGATCAGGTTGACCAATGGGTGTCCTATTATTATTATCATTATTATTATTATTATCATTATTATTATTATTATTATTATTATTATTATTATTATTGTTGTTGTTGCTGCAGTAATAATTATTTTGTCGCTGTGTTCATTATTATAATAGATGAGAAAAGAACGCGGAAGTTAACAGCGTTTGTTTCCAATCCAATTGCCATTTACACTGTGCGCGAGGTAATATAATATGTTTAAAAAATCGTTTTATTCGTCGATCCTTAACTGCCACATTCATTTTCATACGCACTACCCACACAGACTGTTTGATTTCAGGGTCAGCCTCAATTTCTGTTATTGCCAGTTCTTTTGTAACTCGGACAAATAAGAATAAAAAGCTTAAAAGTTAGATAAGATAAATGAAAGAATGCAATACCTTTATCCAAAATTTTCTAAATTCTTAGGTTTTCCTGATCACGATACGGAAATTAATAAATAATAACAGGTTTCTGTTTAGGTCAAAAGACGGGGGATTTTTTTTTATTTTTTTTTTTGGTGGGGGGATTGTGAAATACAGATAATGATCTCCATTTAGACTCGGTCTGTATCGTACTTCACAGCTTAATAAAATAATGGAATGAGTTCAACAAAAGCCTAAAGTTTTGCGAATATGTTCAATAAATATAATAAACATAATGGAATATACACATTTCAAGATTATGGCAGGAATATATATATATATATATATATATATATATATATATATATATATATATATATATATATATATATATATATATATATATATAATTTTTTAATTACTCTAACAGTATGGGTGGTGGCGCATTGGACAGAGAAAGATCACACATTTTATCAAGTCTTAAGAACTGCTTTTGAGTCATTCAAAGTTATACAACTGTAGAATCCAAGCTGTTATCGCGTATATACTTAAGTAATCGGGAAATAAGACAGAGTGTCGTCAATGTAAGCGGTAGCATAAGCATAAGGTGTATCAAGATTAATAACGTATCGCGGACGGAACAACAGGATTTGTATTAAATCACTTCCATCAACCCGCTGCGCTTGGGACCACGTGAAACAACGCATAACTTCCATTTGGTACGAACACGCGAACTATGTACGGAAGTAAAAGATCAGCAGTTTGATTACTGATCAAGGTTGCATAAAGTGCCATGGATACAGCTTGCGTAATACTGTATAAAAAGAAGAAAAGCGTTCAAGTGAATACTTAATGCATGAATTGTGTTGTTCAATTCATTATGCCTATCAAGTTAGGTCTATTGCACTACATGATGCATGTGCGTTACAATCTATTCTGACTGACGGATAGGTAGGCAGAGAGAAGAGAGTAAAGTAGGGACTTGCGTATGTACTGTATGTGTGGGAGTAGACATGTATTTAGATAAGTAGGTACATACATACATATATACATACATGCATACATACATACATACACACATACACACACATACATACATACATACATACATACACACATACACACATACATACATACATACACACATACACACACATACATACATACATACACACATACACACACATACATACATACATACATACATACATACATACATACATACACACATACACACACATACATACATACATACATACATACATACATACATACATACATACATACATACATACATACACTGCTATGTATATTTAATTTAATTGTTTGTTAGCTTTAACATTTTATCATTTCATTACATGCTATTGTAATGTAACATTGTATGCTGGATTTGACCTTGTCCAAAACTGAGTTAATTTCTGCTTGACCTGATTTGCTTTTGTTTGTTTCATTTTATGCAACAACTAATACATAGCTAAATGATTCTCCATGTTTCTGAGCTTAATATCAAGATCTATATTAATAGAAGTAAATATGTTTATTTGGGTCAGGGTTTTGGACTTTCCTAAGTGAATTTTACAGGTTATGATTTTGATTTTGGAAACATCGGGATCATTTCAGAAGGTTATTTTCCTTTAGGATTTTTTTTCTTCAAGTAGATAATTATATAATCTTTTAATTGTGAGGACTTGGTCATTTGTGCTTTAATATCTAGCACTTTGAAGTTGTATTACATGTTGTGACCATGAATTTTTGGGTGGAATCTTTTTTTTTTTGGTTCAAATTATTGAATTCAGGTGCTTATTTTCTCTGGAAATACAAAATGTGCTCTAATAAAATTATTGAATAGAGACATTCATTGGAATTTTTAGTATAGTCAAACCTTTAATTATATTTCTGTGATTCAACAATTGTTGACACATTAACACTTCAATAGCTACCACTTACACGTCATCAACTTCAGTTTTTGGGATTTTTTTGGGACTTTTTCTGAATCTTATTCAGGACTTTAAATCACTAGGACTTTTGTCTTTAATTCTTGTATTATTTTGGGATTGAATTCACAATACTGTAAGCTCTTTTTTCTCATATTCACTTTGTATTTTAGGGAAATAAATATATTTTTTAAATTTTAAAAAGCTCGTTGTCTTTCACACTTTTCTGTTACTTATTTTAAGAGCATAAACTCGTAACAGAAAATTGGGCTCTCGTCCTTGGGATACGAATTTTGCTAAAATATTTTAGAAAATTTGTTTTTAAAATTTAAATTCCCCCAATTTCGGAATTCTAAAATTCCCAAATATTATTTCACATTTTAAAAATCCTTTGTGAAATCAACAAGCTTTTAACAATGTCGTCTAAAGTGGAGATCTTTATTTCAAATCCTACCCAGGAACAGTTAGACTTCTTGAAAAAAGACGAATTGCTTCAGCTTCCCAGAAAATATGATCTTTCTGAGGCACAATCTTCATTAACGAAGCAAGAAATAAAAAAATATTTTGGTCCAATATTTGGTGGAAAAGAATGTTTTGGACAAAAGTGCTTTGGATTTGTTTAGAAAGTATGTATCAGACCCTAACATAAAAGTAAAGGAATTAAAGTTAAAATACAAGATGGAATTTGAATTAAGAAAGCCTGAGCTCTAAGAAAGTCAGATGCAGCTAGATAAAGGGGAAAGAGAGAGGAAAATGTAGTTGCAGAAAGAGGAGAGAGAGAGAGAAACAAATGTAAATCCAATTTGAGAAATAGAAGAGAGAAAAACAAATGTAAATGCAACTGAAAAAAGAGGGGTGAGCGATAAAAATGCTAGTGCAGATGCAAAAAGAAAAGGAAGAAAGAGAATTTCAAATTTATATTAAAATAATTAGAGCTGGCAATGCAAAACACATCGGCACTTTACAAACAAAGTCAAGTTTTGATATTGTTAAGAATATTAGGTTATTCCCCCCTTTTAGAGAAAAATAAGTACATAACTATTTTCCTCATTTTGAAAACAATTGCTGAAAATTCGAAATAGCTAACAGAGCATTGGACTCTATTATTACAGAGCGCACTTTTTGGCAAAGTCCGAGACATCTTTGCTTCCCTGTCAGTACAGCAAAGTGCTGATTATGATCTGATTAAGGAATGCGTCTTAAATGGTTATGAGTTAGTCCTTGAGGCTTATCGACATAAAGTCATGAAATATCAGAAAGAAGCTGGACAAAATCGTGTTGAATTTGCAAGAGAAAAAGAGCAGTTATACGATAGGTGGTGCTTAGCTAAGAAAGTTTATCAAGATTACGAAACTCTCAGAAAAAATCGTATTAGTTGAAGAGTTCAAGAATTGGGTTCATAGTGACGCTGAGACTTATCTTTATGAGCATAAGGTCGAAACCTTATAAAATGCTGCTCGTACTGCTGACGAGTATTCCTTAGCTCATAAAGTTTATTTTGTAAGTCTTCCACTCAGCAGTTTACTGGTCAAAAAAGTATTTCAGCCTAATACGAGCCTTTCTAAATCTCAATCTGGCACAACTTTAAGAAATCTATTTTCTGATAAAATTGATCAGAAGTCTTTGTCTCTTGCTAGATGTACCTATTGCAAGAAGAAAGGACACGTTATTTCTGATTGCTGCAAATTGAAAAATAGGCAACAGAGTCAAGACAGACCTATTCCAAATGCTCTTATTTCTAAGAGGTCAAGGTCACGGTCATGTATTGAAAGTAATACATTTGTTGGGTCTAACAAACCTCAGTCTGATTTTATTATGGAGAATTATGAACCATTCATGTCGAAGGGTTCAATATAACTCACGGGTGATCCAGCCAATCCTATCGCTATTAAATTTTAAGGAACACATGGGCTTTTCAGAGTCTTTTATTATCAGGTAATTTGCCTTTTTCTGAGAAGTCTTCTTCTAATGAGAGTGTTCTTATTCAGGAAGTAGAGTGCAGCGTTGTTAATGGTACTCTCCATTGTGCAAATTTGTCATCAGACTTAAGGGCATTCATTTATTACTAGGCAATGACTTAGCTGGAGATAAGTTTGTGGTTAATCCACTTGTAGCTGACAAGCCTTGTTTGGATCAGAAAGATGATCCTATTAAAAAAGAATTCCCTGATTTATACCCAGCTTCTGCAGTTACCAGAGCTATGGCAAAGAAAACTCTTGAGAATGATGTTGATAAGGAAAATATTCCTTTAGCTGACACATGTATTGGTCAGGCTTTTGATGAGGTCACTTTCACTCCTTGTTTGGATCAATCAAAGGGTATTGATCACAGCGATCCTTTTTTTAAACTACTAATTCTCTTTATTCAAATCAAGGTGACAAACAACAACTAGTTGTCGTCGAACATGAAAAAGATCCTGAAATCTACTGCTTGTTTCAAAAGGCTATTAGTTAAACTGAAGCCATAGAAATACCTATTTGGTATTTCGTTAAAATGGGATTCTTATCAGAAAATGGAGACCATCTAAGGTACCTGCTGTTGACGAGTGGTCAGTGAACTATCAAACTGTAGTTCCAAAATCGTACACACAGGAAATTTTTAGTCTGGCCCATGAAACTCTTTTGGATGGTCATTTAGGGACTAATACGACTCATCACAGGATCTTGAATCACTTCTATAGGCCAAAAATTAAAAGTGAGGTTTGTAAATACTGCAGATCTTGTCACACTTGTGAAATGGTAGGAAAACCCAATCAGAAGATACCTAAGGCTCATTCGCAACCCATTCGTGCATTTCACAATCTATTTAGCAAAATAATGGTATATTGTGTTGGTCCCTTACCTAAGACCAAGTCAGGTAACCAAGACTTCTTGACCAGAATGTGTGAGTCATTAAGAATCTTAGAGGCGATTCCTTTGAGGAACATAAAAACTAAAACAAGAGTAAAAGCCTTGATACAGTTTTTCCCCTCAATTTGTCCTTCCTAAATCTGTTCAATCTAATCAAGGGTCAAATTATATGTCTGGAATATTCCAGCAAGTTATATACGAATTAGGCATCCAACAATTCAATTCTTCTGCCTATCACCCTGAGAGCCAAGGGGCTTTGGAAAGAGTTCATCAAACTTTGAAAAATATGATTTGGTCATATTGTTTTGATACAGGTAAAGATTGGTATGAAGGCATTCATTTACTATTGTTTGCTGTTAGGAAATCAGTTCAAGAATGTTTAGGATTCAATCACTTTGATACAGCATTTGGACATACTGTGCGTGGACCACTTAAGTTTTTAAAAGAGGAGTTTCTTTCTAATGAAGATAAAGAAATTAATCTTCTCGATTATGTTTCCAATATTAAGTGTAAGTTGTCAAAGGCTTGTGAGGTTGCACTCTACTCAGTCAAAAATGAAAATAAGGTATGACAAAAATACAAAGAGTTTTCAGCCTGGTGATCGAGTTCTGTCTCTCTTGCCCATATTTCAAATTCCTCTTCAGACCAAGTATTTTGGTCCTTACACAGTTGAAAAGAAAGTAAATGATTTAAATTATACCATAAATGCTCCTGGGAGGCGAAAACAAAAATAATTTTGCCAAATAAATATGTGAAAGATGTATGTTGAGAGAGATAGCAAGGTTAATCATTCAATTAATTTAGTTGTACCTGTCCCACACACAGAGAATTTAAGCGATGGAATGCAATCGGACTATATTGATTTTCGAATTCAGAAATAATGAATAATCTGGACCAGAAACCTTCACATTTGCAGCAACAAGAAGTGAATGAATTATAACAGTTATTACTTGAATATGAGCACTTATTTCCAGATGTTCCTACAAGAACAAACAAAATATACTATGAAGCTGACGTTTACTCGAAGCACAAGATTTACATATATCTCCAACTTTGCCAAAAAGGCATAATGGGAACAATTGGCAGAGTGGTTAGATCAACAACCTCGACGCAGAGTTTACGAATGTGACAGTGAAGGAATACGACAAAAATGGATAGACGAACAAATAAAAATATATCAACACCAATCAAAACAAGACCTTGGTAGTGTAAGTGACCCTAACGACCTCACGGAACAATTGGAGTGATCAGTTCATGCTGCCAATCAACGTCATTGAGACTGCATCGATTTGTCAGCGATTGCTCACCATTGACATCATGGACAGAAATACATGCATGAGCTTGTTGAAGATATCCTTAACGTACAAGACGAACTTCATTCGTTTAACACCGATGACTAGTTATGAAGCGATTGATACACTGCATCTCTTCCGCGAAATCTATGCTGCGAGGCATAAGGATGTTAAAAATACAACCCAAAGTGTTACCTCGACGATTACAATCTCATCACGCACACTTGTGATTGCACTACCATCGCTGCGAGTGTATACCTGTTGGCCTACAATCCGATCACATCCGTTTGATGGTCTGGTTCCGAAAACACGTTTGTGTTTTCATCAGATCGTTGAGCATCATGGGTATGGTAGAACTTCCTACAAGGGTGTATGATATTACCTCAATCAATGATGGGGTCCGAAGAAGAATTTCGGTGTTCACCAGTAAAGACTATAAAATTTATACACGTGAACGTGATCCCACACTCAGCTCCGTCATCTGAATTGAATCTCCGAAATATCTGGTTAATATTGGGCAGTCGTCATTGAGAACAGTTCTTGGTTGGCCCAAAGATCTTCAGAAAATCAATTTGTTTCACTTGCATCACCTGCATCCGGGACTGGATATCAATGTTACGTGTGATATAGTCAGAATTACCTCAACGACCTAAATCTATTTAACCTTTGGCAATTATTTAACTCCGGTCTGAAACGACAGATTTAGTCGTTCAAGGTTATACACTATTTGGGTTGTCCTCAACTGTGGAACCCGGTGATTTGACATCAGTTACTCCCTTGGCTTCTGTGCATCTTCCATGTCGTAATAATCGAATGACACATTCGCTTAACCATTGTGAATCAAGACAGGCGCAAGGTAAATCGTCGATGTGAAACATTATCGTCTGAAACCCTTGTGTGTGATTAACGTGAGATAACCCGTTTACGTAAATATTATGGAGTGTATAATTTGGCTTTTTAACGTAGCTTTAATCATTTTTCAGTCATATCGCTACTACGTCTGCAGTGTGACAGCTTATAGTGATGTCTAGCACTGGGGTATCATGCCGCAGACATGTAGCATAATGTCTCACCCAGTCACATTATCCTGACACCAGGCCGACCAGTCCTAACATTAACCTATTATGGAATTATGGAACTGATTCTGGTGATTTTTGTCGTTGATTGCACCAAACAGTGCTTACTCGCTATCTGCGCCAATGGCTAAACAAGTTGCTATGCGAGTCGTTTATAGTATCAAAAATGTTGCTGAGGATCAAATGAAGAAAAAAAAAACACAACAACAGAGATTGCAAGTGGCTCAGAGCAACTATGACGGTTAGTGACTCTACATCACCAAAGGCGATTACGTTACGATCTACATCAACTATGCCGGCTGCGGTTAGCAAACTCGGTCATGAAGCCGCTCGATAGCGACTGTTAGATTCGGTGATTTCAAATCTGGCAATGCGAAGTTGATTACTGTTGAGAACATGAATGACAATGGCGGTTTTTCTCTGCGTTACTGTATGACTCTGGTTGCTTGTTTGGGCCACATCACTTTCGTGGATTATAAATGACAATAATCTACCGGCTGCACAATGTGTGTGGTTTGGTTACTAAAACGGGCAAAAGTCATGGTGGATATAATCTGTGTCGCTTACACAATAAAATCCCAAAACACCTACATCTTGACTACTCAAGCATAGTCAGCAGCGAGCTGTTTAGGACCCCCCTCCCCCGAAAATTAGTGCCATATCCGACTGTCAGATTAGATTTATTGCATTTGGGAAAATGCGATGCAAATATGTGCGAATATACAAATGATACCGAACGAATTCAATTGCTAAACAAAATCATGCTAAGCAATATGAAATAGATTTAACTAATCTTAACCCGAGAAAGAAATTTCAAGATGTTTTGTTAAACTGGGGCCACTTCGGTTCAGTCTCAAGACGGTGAATAGAGTCTGTGATAAATGGATGTCTCGTACTACACTAATGTTTATGCCTTTTAATTCAAAACAAGGTTTTCCTCACCTGATCTTATTTATAATTCCCTCTACAATATAACGTTGGTCAAAAGTGAGATGCAATCTGAGCATGAAAAGTTGACATCAATTAGCGAAGTATATTTCAAATAGTCACTGCATGGATTAAGACTGATTTTCAACTTCATTTGGTCTATGTACACTACTAATTATATTGACCGTGGTTGGAAACTATAAATTTGTAGCAGTCAAAGATTTGACCAACAGTCAGAACCAGACAATTCATTTAGCCAAGAAAGATTGAAGTGACTGAAAAATATCTTGAAAAAATGGAGTATCAGATTATACAATTAAGAAAAAATCGAAATGGTTTCGCAAATGAGGATCATTAGAACAAGAGAAATGTGACGGAAGCGCAGAACGCGTTATTAATGGTGTCTGTTGGTGTTCATGTTCCTGAAATCGCTGTCATTAGAAGATGAAAAGAGTTTAGGGTTAATCAGATGGAAGATAAGAGCTTAAAACAACGAAGTTTTATCAGGATCCCGCAACATGTATTGCATGATTTAAATAGAGAAATAACGGGACAGTTGAAAATCAATAGTCGGTAATAATTTAGTGACGAATCTAAGGTTGTTTTGAGTAAAGTATAAAAGTTTAAGTTTGGAGAAAACCCAATGAAGAATGTCATTAAGAACGTTGCATATTTGCATTGCAAGAATATTTCGGAGCTATTGATAATTTTGACATGAAATCATCACTAGTAGTCAACCAAACACCGATATCTGACTCATTCGAGTAGGTGATTGACTCGGTTTATATCACTCTATACCTTTATCTATGATAGCGAAGAAAATCCTTGTAGCCTCCCATTTTTATTTGAAAACTAATTCTAACTAATATTCTTCTGTGTGATTTTCTCAGGTGTCTTATCTGCACCCAGATGGCTAGCCGATGGAACGTCGTGAAGGTACCTGGGTACATCTGCCCTCATTTTTGTTGGAACAACAAGCTGGTAATAGGTGGTCTTGCCATCTTCACTCATCCATTTTCGGTACAGCATGCCATCCTTTATGTGTAGCCTATCCCAACTGCGCCACAACGTCTTCAGCTCTGCTGGACTGCCTGAGATATTTGACTTCTCGGGTCTGCCAGAACCTGCTTCAGCTGAAACTATGATATGGGGCAATATTGGATCCTGCAGCTGATCTTGACGTATTTCGTCTCTGGACCATCCCACCATAACACACTGAGCAGGTTTTGGACCAGCCTCCGTATGTACCTTCTGATCTCGAGTTATGACCATCACGAAGTCTAAGCCGTTCTCTTGTATAGGGAAATCTCACCCTGCCTGCACTAAGCCGTCCACCAACATGTAATCGTCTCCTACTCTTAGAATTTGTTTAGCTGCCCTCTCAATCTGCCGCTCTTGGCTTTTCATACTCGTCGGGAAAACTGAAATAATTTTAACATGGACATGGTTCCTGCTACTCAATTTGTGATACGTCTACTTCTGTGGGTAGAAACAAACTGGTATCTTCTTTCCTCTATACTGCAATAGACGGTCAACGTGATAAGCCTTTGCTGACTGTTTCCTCGATTTCTTAACTAAATAGGTTAAATCGTCTAGATTATTTGTGATCAGATACGGTCCTTTCCATTTTGGAACAAACTTCTGATAGATTCTTACTTTTTTTTTTATTGGATTGTGTAGCCAAACTGCCTGTCCAACTTCAAATAATCTCTTCTTTGCCTGTAGATCATATTGTTTCTTCTGGTATTGGGAATTGACTTTAAGATGAGTACGGCCGATGTTGTGTGATTCCTTCAACCTCAACTGATGATATTTGACATAATCTGCACTTTCAGTTTTAGTTGTGTCCATGCTGTTCAACTCCGGCGGACTGCCTATTACTGCCTTCATTGGTAATGTAATTTATCTTCCCAAAGTCATCATGTTTGGCGTAAATCCAGTACTGGCGTTAACGGATAGGCTAACATTACTTGTTGGAGATACTCATCCCAACTGTGTTGATTCTTTTCACAATACATTGAAATCATAGCTGTGAGAGTCCGATTGAATCTTTCAACAGTTCCATTCGTTTCTGGATACATGCTGGTGGTCTTCGTCTTCTTGATATGAAGAAGATACATATTTCTTGAAATATCTTTGACTGGAAGTTAGTACCCTGATCAGAGTGTACTTGAAATGGAGTGCCAAATCTACTAATAAAGCATTCAGCAAAGGCATTTGCGATAGTCTGAGCTTCCTGATCTGGCAATGGATACATTTCTGTCCATTTTGTAAACAGGTTACACATGATAAGGATATATCGGTATCCATTTTTGCTCCTAGGTAATGGACCCAAACTATCCATTGCTATTCGCTCCATTGGCTCTCCAGCTAAATATTGGCTTAGTGGTGCCCTGCGTGATATCTTCGGTGTTTTCCTTGCTACGCAGCTATAGAAGGTTGTGCAGTAGGTTTCTATCTCCCTTTTCATATTTGACCAGTAAAAACTATCTTTGATTTTCTCAAGTGTCTTTTCTGTATCCAGATGGCCAGCCGACGGAACGTCGCGAAAGTAACTGAGTACATCTGACCTCATTTTTATTGGAGCAACACGCTGGTAATGGTTGCTCTTGCCAAATCCACTTGTCCTTTTCGTTCAGTTCTAAGCAATCATTGGTATGAATATACAAAATAAGATTAAAAGTAAAAACACACACCGCGGCTATTGAGAGGACAACTTATTTCTGTCTAAATTTTATGTTCAGAGGGATTTGTTCATGCAGTTTGAACAGTTGACTTGGTTACCGCTATGGCTAGCCCTGAGAAGGACAAACATAACCCGTTATGACATAGGACCCTCTCTATCATATATTATGATAGACAGGGTCCTATGTCATTACGGGTCATGGGGGTAATCTAAGGTATTTTTGACCCTCTATGATTTTTTTTCCTTTAGATTATTGTTTATTTTTCTCAGCATCAAGCTTGCGTCGAGTACCTGTGCATATAACGAGACAAAGGGACAATATATTGTTACAGATTGGAAACCCCTACCCTTCTATTCATTGAATAACAATAACGATAACAATATATTGTTACAGAATGGACTCCTCCCGATATTCATTGACGGATGTTCTTATTTTTCTTGATAACCAGCACCTTTTTTCCTAAGGTACTCTGGGACCGTGACCCATCGGCCTATAAATAAAATAAAAAGATGTCCGCGATATGATAAAAAAAGAGGCACCAGTCTGGACTTTGAGCTTCCATGGCAACAGCACTAGGAGTCGCCATCAAATTCAAAATGCCTTAGAACAATTGTGTTTATTAACACAATGTTTGGCAGTATCTTTGAGGGAATCAGAATTCTTCTGAGCCTCGGGGTAAGTACCAACAATATAATAAACGCTTGCGTTTAAAATAGTATCAATATAAATTGGATAGGAACGGGAGGTGTTGAAACTTTTTACAAAAAAGAAAAAAGAAAAAAGAAATGCAGACGGCACGAACCAACGTCACCAGTATATTGACGATAGAATATATACTTTTTGAAACCAATATATTTGTGACCTGCATTTGCTTCCAATTCTGGAAATAAAAGATGAAAAATAATATGATTATTAAGAAGAAATGCAAATAAACTGAATCCAGTCGTACTGACTTTATAAGTAAATTTAACCCATAATGGTGTTTACTTTGAAGTTTAGATGCATAAGTATTCACTTACCCACCCCGATTAAAAGCCTCAAGGATAAAACAATTGCATGTAACATAGTGTTCATTCATCAATGTATAATTTCTAAATGGATCGTCGTCAGAGGGTCTCATCTTGGTCACGTTTAAAACCAAAGTGTGTTTCTTTACTAACAAGACCGCCTTATGTGCATGGGCAAGTCTACTTTTTCAGACAACAGATTAGATTTAGTTTGCTGTATAGAAGTTCTGAATAATTCTGTTAAGTTTTGTAGCTTTGTTAGTTGCATTCCTTTATATTAATTTCAAGATATAAAAGCGTGACATTGCAAATGATGGATGCAGATGAATCGAGGTGACAAGGTTTTTACTGAAAATATGCTGTTCTAAAAATTGGAAAAACACATTGAGCAGTCTGTCTAATCGTTTACATCAACAGCTTCATTTTTGCCTGAAATGCAAACAAGATGAATAAATCTTATATTATTTTACCAGGAGTCTTGGGCAAAACTAATGTTTCAGTAGGGGTTGGGGTGGCTGTTTTTTTTAAAGCAGTTAGTGTATCCTGTGCATTTCTATGCAATTACATAAAAACATATACAAGAAAATAATGTCCTCATAGTGATACTCTTCACTTGATTTTGTAATAATAATAATAATAATAATAATGTGGACTTAGTACAGTACCTGTTCTTTAAAGTCATGGCGCTTTACAATATTAGATAACACATAAAACATGTACAATGACAAGATTACAAAATCAAACACCATGAAATTACAAAACAAAATGAAGATGTTACGGTTTGGTTGGATATCATGCATTAGTTGGGTTCAGTGTATAATAGGGAGGTTTCTTGTTGTAGCAAACAGTGATGGAGGAGCTGGGTTAGGAACTGATAAGGTGAGATGGCATATGATGCAGAAGTGATCTGATGCAAGTTTGTGGGACACCAATGTGGGAATTTACAATATTATGTCTGGTCTTTTTGAAGAATCCAGTCTAAAATATGCCCATGTTTATGGATGAAATGGTTAACTGACTGTTTGAAAATTTAAATAGAATCCAGGACAGTCAAAGTGAAAATTGAAATCTCCAAAAATAATCAGGCTGCCACATATCAAATTTCCATACCTCAGGAGGTTAAGAAACTGCTCCAAAAAGAGTGATTCAATCAGCTTGTTTTTTTGTACTAAGAGGAAGGTGGTAGAGGCAGAAAAAATGGACTGACCTTTGTTCCCTTGTGAGTGAGGTTTGGAACAGCTCAAACAATGTGTATTCAAAATAGAAAGTTGTAATATAGTTTAGATGGTGAAATATTTAGTTTTTTGCAATGAAAACAATTTTATGTCCAGACGATTGGCATGGGAATGACTTGATGGAATGAGCGGAGAATGTTAGATCAACAAACTTTAGCTCATCACTTTATGTTTATTTGTTCACTGCTGTTTACATTTATGTAAAGATAAATGTAGTTTCAGGTGAAACGTAGTGCATTGTGTGGTATGGAGTGCCAGGGAGTTACTATTTCATACAATTATTGAGTATCCATCGTAGCATAAATGGGTCAACTGGTCCGTATTGTGTGATGATGTCATGTTAAAAACAAAGTCTAACAGTCCTTCCCTCCACTAAACAAGCACATTAAAAAACGCATTCCAGCAGAGCAGCCAGTGCATGATGAACCACCAATGCTGATGCATACAGCAAACACATGTGACATGAGAAACGGCACAGAACTCCAGAGCAGTTGCTTCAGACCTGTTAAGCAATGGTGGCCATTTTGAATCTCAAATAAAGTATGGATCTATCTGATACAAACTTGTATTATTAATATGAATTTGTATTATATCTTACATACATTTGTATAACAGTTTATTAGGTTTATAGGGTATTATATATCTTAGAATACTGGAGTATTTATAAGATTTTTAAATAACATTTATAGAAGGTTATAAGAAATTTCAGAAGCTTTATAAGATCCATAACAGTTTATAATTAAAAATCTATTTCACACATATTTTATATATTAATTATGCTTATAAATTACTTTGCACATTGTATAAATTTAATAACTTTGTTTTCTACATATTTCATGTTATCATGTGTATAAGATGGTTTATGTACCTTAGAAAATATCTTATAAACTTAATGATCAGCTCCATGGATCCCAGTGCAGAACATTGCCAGATACTGAGCAATTTTGCCTCAGTATTGTTTATTTCAAATCCAATTCACAGTTTACGTATATTTATAGGATATGAAATATTGATATGAGGTTTCGGGGCAATTTATGAGCATTTTAAATTACAGAATTTTATTGTAAAAGAAAATAACTTAAGATTCTATTGTACTTCTTTCATACTCAAACATTTCATTTGGATGTTGTGAGAAACTCCTGCTGGGCAACTTATTACTGCAAAAATGACAGATATATAGTTTCCAAGAAGTCACTTGTTTTACCAAATAAAAAAGTTTTTGTCATCATACCAAGTAACAACTGCCTTATAAAAATGGTGTACACCTAAAATCATACCGATCCATAAATTACATATACCTTATGTATGCTTATTTCTCAGCTATCTTGTTCACACAACTGCATGACAGATAATGTTAATTAAGTTATATAATTTCTTTATTTACTAGAAAATTTCAAATTAAATGCTTAGACAACTGCTTGAATAAAAAAATCTCCAGTGGATAAACTTTCATGCATGTGAGTAATAGCTATAATCACAGGTCATATGCATTACACATAGTAAAGTATCATAAAATCTTTATCTGTGGACCACATTTACCAAGATACTGCAACACTGACTGTTGTAGACACAAACAGGTGTGTGCTTTATTACATTACATGTTGATTGACATATTTTTGGATGATATCAGGTATTGAAATGTATCATGTAGATTCAGCTCTTATTCAAGAAGGGTCAGAATAAATGATTTCACATGGAAATGCAGAAAAATATGATTAAGTGTCATTGAGTAACTCATTCCACAGAAGTCAGCTATGGAGTTAATAGGCTCACCTCCACTCACAACAATGCAATCAATGAAATTTTGTCTTGCATGATTAATTCTGTGGGAATCAAAAGCTACTAAACTGGTAGTTCAGCTATAGCTCAAAGACATTACCAGTAATTCATGTTATAATTCTTGTTTTTAGTGTCAGAATATAATAATTTTATTTACCATATCTGATACAGTTTTAAATATCCTTTAGTTGGGCTAATAATATATGATATCTTGTAAGTATTCTAAGGTAGACTGTAATTAAGATATGATTTCATAGCTTGAAATAGATGATATACAAGATAGCCTTTTGCTGCTTATGGTTCTGATGACAGTAATTGTTAGCAGAAAAAAATGAATTAGCAGTTTCTTGCTTATAATTCCTTGTATTAAAAAGATGCAGGTGGACATAAGAGCTTGGCCTGATTTTTGCTAATTGAACTTACTGCAAAAATCAAAATGCTTTATGGTATTGGGTAAGGTTGATTTCAAGCCCTGTAATTTCTGTCTTGTGAAATGAAGTTTGTAAGATATTTTGTAAAGTGTTTTTACCTTGCAGTTCAAGATAGGATATCTACAGTATCTTATAAGATTTCTTAACATCTTTATATGATACTTGCAAAGTGATATATCGATGAGGGATTAGGATTTTATATACAAATTGGGTATATCACTTATAAATGAAGTGAAATTGAGCTACTTAATTGCTACGATGTTATGTCACTTATAAATGACATACAGGTGAACAACTATGATTTTATTTGCAGATTAGGCGATCAACATATAAATGAAGCTCACTTATAAGTGAAATAATATCAATCATTTACACTTAAATGTGATGCAAGAGCAAAATCTTACAAGATTCAGGCTTTAAATGAACCCCACCCCACCTCTTGCTTGAGAGGAAATTGTGTCCTTTTATAAATATAGGTCTTCAGTTTTATAGAATGTATACATAAGTTCTATCTCATAAAAAAGCTCATCTAGTTCCATTTAATAACAATTTGTGAAATGATTTCCAACTTATTAGCCTGCTGCTTTGAGTCACAACATAGACTGCATAATATCAAAACTTCTAGCTGAAATAAAACAAAAACGTGACAGCCAAAAATATAATTTATTCCCCATGTAATAAATACAATTCTTCTTTCAAATGTATGTGTTGGACAGAATTTATCATCATCAAGTAGGCCTCTACAACTGAATTTGAAATCAATTGTTGACCTACTGGTGGCAGTGCACTCAGATATTTGTGTATACTGCATGATGCAGGAAAGTGATTTTTCCATTTTCTGAATGATTACTAATGACTTTACAAACATGAAAAGTAGTATATGCCACAGCTACTAAGCTGGTTGTGGAAATAACTGAAATATAGCCAACCAGTAAGCTCCATTATCACAAGCTGATTACATACCCAAGTCAGTCAAACGACTAAACCAAAAGAACATAAAATAAAATATTAATACACTATAGGGCTATAAATATTTTACTTTCAGAAAAGAACAGTAAGCTCTTCTTTGTGTCACAACAAATGTAACTTGCATTTTAGCAAGAAAGGTAACTTGTATCTTATCAGCAACGAAAAAGCAGTCACTTAATATGTTTAAAGATGTGTTTATTTTCACTGAATGAAGTCTTGGATAAAGATCTGTAAAAGAAATTCCACAAAATTTACTATGTTACTAAGGTCACTGAAAGTTTCAGCTGCAAAGAGCTCTTCGAGATTACGAACTAGCTAATGTCAAGGGATAAATGTACACAACTTTCAATGACGTTCTCTCTGGTGGATCTTCCAGACCTGTTTGCAAACTTCTTATTTGACAAAGTTCAATCTGTTAGAGACAGGGTTGACAACACAGTTTCAGCTGACTCATAGTTACCATACATTTATGATACATAATATACAATGCAACCTTTAACAGCATTTAAATCTGTCTCTATGGATTTGGTATATACAGCTGTGAAGAAGAGCGCCCCAAAGTCATGTGAACTTGATCAGATTCTGAAATCACTGCTGCTTGAGGGCTTAGATTCAATGTTGCCATCACTAACCAATGTTATCAATTCTTCTCTCTCATATGGGCAATATCCATCATGTTTCAAAACACAGCCATTGTAAAACCTCTGTTGAAGAAACCAAGGCTTGACCATAACAATTTAAAGAACTACCACACTGTTTCTGCTCATTCATGTTAGAAATCTTAGAAAAAGTTGTTCTATCCCAACTTGTATTCCATCTGATTTCAAATAGTTTTTTTTAACAATGTGCAATCTGGCATATTGCCCTCATCATGTAATACTAAAAATGAGAGTAGTTAACAACCTTTTCTCTGCTTTGGATAGTGGAAAAATTACAGTCCTATTCCTCCTTGACTTGTCTGCGGCATTTGTTACAATAGATTATGATACATTACTTCACCGTGTTCAGCATGCATTTGGTGTTCATGATATAGCCTTACTGTGGTTCAAGTCCTACTTTGTCAACAGGACACAAATTATGTCTCTAAATGGAAAACATTCCTGCCCAGTTGATCTATGTTTTGATGTTCCACAAAGCTCTGTTCTCAGCCAAGTTCTCTTCATTTTATACATGCAGCCGCTCTCAAGTTACATAGCTCAAGATCTGGAGTCTCACCATTTGTATGCGGATGACACACAACTATTCAAATATAGCTACAGCTGAAGTTGAGGTTACCATCCAAGGTGTAGAAAGGTGCATTGCGAAAGTGAAGTCATGGATGAAGCCATCCTGATCAACATGCAAAGACTTTCTCATTCACATCCTTTACCGCATTGCGAAAGTGAAGTCATGGATGAAGCCATCCTGATCAACATGCAAAGACTTTCTCATTCACATCCTTTACCTCAAACAATAAGCATCAGTAATACCAAAATTAAATTTACATAGTAAGAAACATAGGTGTCACTCTCGACAGTACTCTCTCATTCTGGAGCTGAGATGCATCAGCTCCATTCACAATTTTCTTTCAGTTGATGCTGCTAAAACACTCGTGTGTTCCTTAGTGCTTTCAAAGCTGGAGTATTGAAATTCACTTCTGTCTGGTTCATCACAGTATCTACTACAGAAACTTCAAACACAGCTGCTCAGATCATCCTTAGAGTATGAAGAACTGAGTGCACCTCTCCCTGCTCTGTAACCTTCACTGGCCATCATTTTGATCAAGAATCAAACACAAAATCTGTTCACTATGCTACATTTCATTGACTGGCTCCAGTCTAATATAACTGGCTCCAGTCCAATATACCTATCTGACTTCACCCATGTGTACACCCCATCTAGAAACTTATGCTTCTCTTCAAAGACTTACCTCATAGTAACCACTGTTAAAATAAACCATACAGACCTTCTTGTGTGTACCATTGAGGCCCAGCTCATGGAATGAATTGCCTATAGATCTTAAGACACAAGGACACTATGTTCTAGCAAGAGTGCTCTTAAAGCTCACCTATTTTGACTGCAAGAACAGACTTAAAGACTTAATAATGTTTACTTCCTTCATTGTTGTCAGCATGTTTTTGTTTTGTAATTTCATGGTGTTTGTTTTTGTAATCTTTTCGTACTACATGTGTATGTTTTATGTGTTATTAATATTATAAAGCACTTGGAGGTTCTAAAGATTAAGTGATGTAATAAGTTCACATTATTATCATTATTATTATTGTTGTTATTATTATTATTATTACTGTTATTATTAAAACCATCCAACTCTGTTTAAAATCTGTAGCTCTGGTCACACTGACTGTAACATTTGTCACTAAATGGAACTTTTTGGTACTGATATTATTATCAGAGGAAACATTAATATATATATATGCATGCTTTTGGTTTTTGTGTGTGAGTTGGCTCAAACAGTAAGCAGCATAGAACTTGATCTGCCATGTGGTATGTGACAACAGATCTGGATCTGAACAGCAGATCTGCTGACGCATTATGCAATAGTAGATTGGTACTGTTCATGGCTAATAGTGCATTATACATCTGTATGTGTGTCTGTGTGTGTATTTTTCCATTTTAATAATTTGTACGAAGTTATATGAACACATTTTATTTACAGTTACGTGAGATAGGACGTAGACTGTGGAGAAATGGTCAGAAGAAAAATTATGAAGGTAATATTTTGCAGTTCACTACATTAAGGCTTTATTATAAAATTAGAACTTGTAAATTTTATAAATAATTCTGCACATTTTATTTACTTAAAAAATTAAATAATGAATTAGGGATCTTATTATATGATCTTTATTCAGGGTTTGGAATTGCTGGTAAATTCTAGAAAGTTTTAAGTGGAAAATATTACAACGATAAAATTTGTGCTACATTTAGTATTGAAAAAGTCCATTTCAGGCCATGATATTATGTGATATTATTATTATATAATCATTTTGAGTTGCTGCCATAATGCCAGAAATAACTCAGAAAAACAGTTGATAAAACTTAAAATTTGTAAACATTTGATTTATAATGCCATAGAATCCCACAACACTGGACACAGTGCCACGTTCCCCTGTGGCCAAAACATTTTCTTCATTTGTACCATCAGAATTTGCCCAGCAGTTTTGTATTTAGAATGAGCGTGGCTAAGGGACCTCTTTTTGGGGGGATGATTTAATTGCAGCTATTAATGTTATATGAATTTATACACGTGTGTAGATTTATATAAATGTATACTTATACATGCATACAGGCTTAAACAGCTGCACTGGCTGAGTCGTTAATAACCTTACACGTATTGATATGCCATTGAACACCAAGCAACCCAATCAGTCAGTCTTGATAAAAGTATTCTAATTCAGAATTTGGTTTTTCGCATCGGCTCTAGATGATGATTCTGCTCAGGATACTGTTGATATTGCGGAAAATCTGCCCCTTCTTCCTTTCACAGGTAAGTTTAATGAAACTCATCATGTGTCTGTATCAATGTACATTTTTGTTAAATCTTTAGTGTATGGTCTTTGTTAATCTTAAAGCTCAAGCACTACACTTAATTACTATATTTCTATAATGATAACCCATGCTTGATGATGTTAGCCTGTCACAAAACTTTGGCAAAACTTTTATCTTTAAAAATTCATTGTAAATAACAAGCTCACCCAGTACTTTTCATGTTTATCAGTTTGACACCCTGGATTTATCTGAGAACTGATAATTAGAATTTGAATCAAAGAAATTTTATATCTGTACATATTTATAGTATTAAAAAACATAATAAACAAAATTTACAGATAACAAGAGAGATAAAATACTGTAAATTTTTTGCTTTCTTATAAGTAAAACTGCTGACACTTGCATTAGTAAATTTATGGGTGGTGTAATAAGGTTCAGTCTACTTTGTACAGTACTTTGTTATGATAAGGAGATCAGACATAAAGGGCCAACTGAATTTCCCCATAGCGTATCATGGGTTTCATTGACAGATCATTGTTAGGGCTAACAATTATGCATAATTTACTCAATAGTAATTCCTGTCACATATGGAACCACAAAGGAACAGAGATGTAGCTTTTTATTCTGGAAAAACTTGTATAATTTTAGTTATCGCCTCCACCTTGCCACATTTTGCTAATTTATTTCCACTGTGCATTACAGCTTTTGAGGATTTGTAATGTAAGTAAACGCCCATTTTGCTAATTTATTCCCCCCCCCCCCCCTTAATTGAGTCCTGATCTTCATTTAATATACCTCTCACTCTAATTACAGGCCATTCTATTTGCAAATAGCTTGCATGGTTCACTACTGGCATTGACAATCATCCAGACCTTGATTTTAATTTGACAAACATTACGCCCATGAAGTTTCATGGTTTTGGGGCAGAACTTTGAAATATGGATGAAGTTTGGCAGGTCTTCTCTTCATTTTTTTTACATCTGGACATTGTTGTTATGTTTTGGGTGACAATAATATTGGCCAAGTAGTTAGAGACCCGATGCATTAGACTTTCAGTTGATTTCAGTTGCTTCACAATTACATCATAAGTATTGAATGTCAAGCATATTGTAATATGTCATATTTTTCCATGTTTCATACATAGTGGTCCTACACCTTGTAATTACCTTGATCTGGCATGGTCACTGAATCAGATTCAGCAAACAGAGATCACCTCCTGTCCATACATGACATTCTGGGATGGGAGCATAATGGTAAATTTCCATTCTTAGTTGAAGGCAGGGATTGCCAGGATAAATTCTGATCAGACATCATACAGTTGTCAAACAAAGAGCAATGGGGCCGCTCCGGTGGCCTAGTGGTTAGAGTGTCTACTTTGGATGTGGGACGTCGTGGGTTTGATCCCTGGCTGAGTCATATCAAAGACTGAAAAAAATGGTACTAACATCTGCCTCGCTTGGTGCTCAGCATTAAGAGGTTAGTGTTAGGAATGGTCGGCCTGGTGTCAGGATAATGTGACTGGGTAGCAACATCATGCTACATGTCTGCGGCATGATGCCCCAGTGCTAGACATCACTATAAACTGTCACACTGCAGACATGGTAGTGATGTGACTGGAAAATTGTTAAAGCTATGTTAAAAATCCAAAAACACACACACACACACACACACACAAACAAAAGCAATACTATTTGTACAAATCTATGCGGGATGCAGTTATTACTGCTTGCAGGAAAATTCACAAAAATTAAATTAGGCATGTCAAGCCATTATGTAGGCACTAGATGACCCTTCAGGTTTGAATTTTGCAGTGTTTTTTAAAATATTTTTTTTTTATATTTCTGAAGATATCCTTACATGAACATTCCATTTCTAAAGTATTTAACTTTACATTTTCAATTGTTTGCACTTTATTGTGGATTTTCCCATGGGTTGCATTGTACCAATGCATGTACATCAACTATCCTGTGGCTTCATACACTTTAGTTTTGTTTCAGACTATGTTGTATCAGGTGGTGATTAAGTTGATCACAGATCACTTGACTTCTTGGTTCTCACGTTTGTCTATAACTTGATTCTGCACGCTACAATAACTACAATAACTACAATTACCATTTGTCATGTGGGTCTTCTTGCTTGTCTCAACCAGTTATCAAGTTGATTATGTATCACTTGACTCATCAGATCTCAAGTTTGTCTTCTTCATGCCACAGATACTAGTTATCAAGTGGTTCTTCCCACTTGACTGTACCTATTATCAGGTTGATTGGGGATCATAAGTAAAATAAATTTCAAAACTGAAATTTTCAAAAGGGTTAGGTCATTCCCAGGTATTATCATGTCTGTAATGGGTGTATCCTTATTAATTGCCATCATAATACACATTTTCTCATTAAGAGAAGAGTCATTGATCTTACTGTTAAAATACAGCTAATGTAAAATAGCTGGCTATCATGTTTGATTAAGTATTGAAGGCAGTTGATGGATTGTGCACCTGATTCAGGAATGCATATTAATTACATTGCAAAGTAGAATTCGTCTCCAAACTTTGATCAGTAAATGAACTTTATGAGTTAAATGGCTCCATCATCACCATAAAGTTGTTATCAGGAGGATAATACCTGTCCAGAATGAATCAGGATCAAGACTGCCATGCTGGAGGAAAACATTCCTGCTGAGGTGAGATCAGCAAAGATGTGGGAATAACTCATGAGAAATCAGCTGATCATGTGATATTTTTGGATTTTGCATAATTTGTTTGTGATGGAAGGGAAGTTGCATACACAATATACAAAATTACTCAATTTACCAGCTGCCAATGCTCTTATTATTGCATTAAGAGTCCTTGCATTTGTGAAAAAGTAATCTAATTCAAAAGTTGTGTTTTTACTTCAGCTGTAGAAGAGGATATTGTGGAGGATACTGTTGATTTTATGGAAAATGCACCCATTGTTCCCTTCACAGGTAAGTCTTGTGAAACATATAATGTGTCTGGATATCTGTACATTATTTATTAACTTAACTCTTAAGTGTAAGGCCTTTTGTAATCTCAGGTGTAAGTCCTTTCTTTATCTCAAGTGTAATGCCTTTTTTAATCTCAAGTGTAAATCCTTTTCTTATCTCAAGTGTAATGCCTTTTTTAATCTCAAGTGTAAGGCCTTTTTTGATCTCAAGTGTAATGCCTCTTACAGCATTTAAGCAGGGAGATAGGCAGTGAAAGAGAGATCGATTACTATCTTGCTAGTGTTTCTGAAAAGCCCTCAGCTACTTGAAGTTCGAGTGCCACACCTAATTACTGGATTTCTTAATGATAACCCATGCTTGATGATAGCTCTATTCCTAACATTCACACAGCTGTAGCAAATTTTTATCTTAAAAATTCATTGTCTAAAATAAAAATGTAATAGTTCTTAAAAAGCCAGCAAGCAAAACTTAAGTTAACAAGAGAGAAAGATAATACTGTAAATGTTTTACTTGATCATAAAAAAAATGAATTTAAAAGCTGAAATTTTCATAAAGGGTTAGGACATTCCCAAGTTTTTTCATGCCTGTAATGGGGGTATCCTCATTAGTTGCCATTGTAATACTTCATTAAGAGAACAGTCATTGATCTTACTATTACTGACAATGCAATAACAGTACACATTTACAATAATCTTGAGAACAAAATCAAAATAAATTCTAAAATTATTTTGTTCTCATTCTGGCTGAAAATATACATATTTGTGATGTCGCAAAAATTTAATTATTAGCTAGTATCATATGTTCCCAACTGTGTTTGACTTTGGGCAGAAAATACATTTGTTGACCGAATTCATGACACATGTCATATAAAGAAAGCACTAATATAAAATATCTGACATAGATTTTTGATTTTTGTAAATCAGTTTCTTATCAGAATGTTTTTTGCCTCTGGATCTTGCAAAATATTGGCATCAGTTGGAAAAATAGTTCTTCTACATCAAGCAGTGTTTTTAATGACATGTACATATTTGCTACTCATTTATGAAAGCCTAACATCATACAAGCACATGATTTCATTCATTGTCAGATCAACAGGATGTGTGTCTACTTTGTTGTCATGGTTACGTCTGTGTCATCAACTTGTTGTGTATGGGATTTTTGCTCATTAAAAATGGAAAATATATAAAGACAACTTTAATCAATGATTTCAACTTATAAGCTATTCCACTTGAAATCGACAGTTCAAGTATTTTGACTAATTTTCAAGAACTTTTGATTTTTAAATCAATGTCCATTGTTGATAACTTTCCATTAATTTCAGTACTCATTATTAGATTCCAAGTATAACTAGCACTCCTTGATATCAGACTAAGAATATTTTCATATTACAGTGATTCTTTCAGCAGAGAAAGAGGATATTTGGTACATCCAGTCGATACAAGTAGAAACATCCTGTTACAGGCAACTGTATGGTAGTTGAGATGTAACATACTCAAGTGCATGGTGTCTGACTTTTGTGTCCATTATTTTGTCTGCATCAGTTTTGGAATATAAAAGAGTATTTTAGGCCATTGGTTTGGGGATCGAAAAGCAAATATTACAGAAAAAAAAATTAATTGGAGGCTGTTTCATGTTTAATCACCTAAGGAGCTACATTGTTGATTTTATGTTAGCTAGTCAATATCAAATATACTGAAGTTCACAGTATCTTAGCATGGTGTCATTTTTTGCATTGATAGCGGCTGAAAGTAAGAAGCTTTCCATAGATTACATGGTGTTTGTGTTGAAACTTACTCAGATATGACCAAAAAAATAAGATTTCAAATTTATTTTAAAGTATCTTTATTTTTTATCTGTGTAATCTAGCTGTGGATTAATTTTGATCCTTGATGATTGTGTCCAAAATAATGGGTTAATAATAGCATCTTTTTCGTGGATTATCCACAGCATATTCTTGGTAACTGACCATTCAGTCACCGCTCCAGTGGCCTAGTGGTTAGAGCATCCACCTCGGATGTGGGAGGTCATGGGTTAGATCCCCGGCCAAGTCATACCAAAGACTTACAAAAATGGTACTAACAGCTGTCTTGCTTGGTGTTCAGCATTAAGAGGTTAGTGTTAGGACTGGTCGGCCTGGTGTCAGGATAATGTGACTGGGTGGGACATCATGCTACATGTCTGCGGCATGATGCCCCAGTGCTAGACATCACAATAAACTGCCACATTGCAGACATCATAGCGATATGACTGAAAAATTGTTAAAGTTATGTTAAAAATCCAAATCACATCACTGACCATTCTGCCTATTATTTTCATCAATCTAGTGGCTGGTTTAAACAAACTTTCTGTACGTGTTGCCCTAATACATCCATAAAACAGGGTTTATATACATCGTACATAAATCCGATTGCTTTCCCCATGATAATTCTCTACAATATAATAGAGTGATAAAGTTTAAGTCAGTTTGATATCACACACCTCCAAAACATATGTGTGAGTGGTGATGACTTATCTCAAAGAATAACAGAGACTTATTAAAAATGACCCAGTATATTAATTGTATCAGAGACATGATGTAATGAGACAATAGATGCTCCAGTGACCAAATCGAAAAGGAAAATCTGTAATTGCCATGGAGTAACAGAGGACATGAAAATTTATATTATCCAAATAAGGAATAGTGGTTAGAACCCAATACAACTGCAAAACAAGAAGTAAATATTTTTGTCAATTTCCATGTTTTACATTGATGATTATTCATTTGGAGAGCCATCTAACGTATTTTGTAATCATTTTATGTATTTTGTAATCATTAGTGAGAAAGCAAAAATGGCATCATGTTACATTGTCAACCACATAATGACTGCAGTTTTCATTTACCAGTTGTAATGTTTAATATTTGGAAAATAAGAATGGTTCCTCAGAATCTCTGTTATTACACAATCACAGCATCATTTGGAAGTTTCCAAAGATATTGTTAACAGTGTCAGATAAAGATCCCTTTAGTGTCATACATTTGCTGAAACCCCATATGGATATAAATTGAACCTGATCTGTTGTTGCAACATTAAGTAACTTGGACAATTAATACCATGACTATGGAATTTCTAGATAACTTAGTTTGAGATGTAACATAAATTTTATGATGTGAAATTCCATATCAAATGCTTTATCAAGATGGTTCATTCTGTTTTGGTGATCCTCTCATTGATCATATTTGTCAGGCATTCTGTTTTGCACTGTTCTGTCAAAGCAGTTATTATGGACAGCTTGTGTCTTGATGATTCTAGGAAGTTGATACAGCCAGCCATTGAGGCTACAGTAGAAGTGAAGCAATCCAATTAGGAAATGATAGTACCTGAAGACTAATTTGGCACAGGTGTAGTTAAAAAATGAAATAATTTCTTGATGAAGGCAGAATACTAAAGGCTAGAAGAAGAAAAGAGTTTTAAACCTCATATAGAACAGTACTGTGTATACTTGCTTATAGGTCAAGTTCAGATGGGAAATGTGCAGACCCAGATCTGCTATTGCATAATGCACTGACAGATCTGGATATATGCAGTTTTTCTCTAGTAATATGTAGGACAAACAACATTGTTTTGACTATATTGTCCTAAACAACAGAAAAGAGCAAAAGCCAACAAATTTAGTAAAACTCAATAAATTTATTTCCTTTGAATATGAAGTAAAAATTTAAAAGGAACTTATGCTTATGTGAATTAAATCCCAAAGAGACCTAAAAGTTTTATCATAAGTCCAAAAGTATAGAGTATTTCAAATGAATTTCAGTGTTGTTTTGAGTGAATTCCAACCATGAATTTGATGTACCAATAGCCTGGAATAGTATTGATGTGCTAACAGTTTTTATGTATCACAAAAATATAATCCAAAATGTCTCCAAGTGAATAGACAGAAAAAATCCTGCAGTAGTGATTTAATCTGAAAGTATTAATGAGTTCTTTGTAGTTCCAATGAATAATCTAAATAAATAAAGCATCTCAATTAAAACTGACCACAATCAAAAGACTAATTCCACTTCCACTGTTAAGATATGAATAACTAATTCTGATGTGAATAACCTTAATATTAAAACCTAAAACACAATAAGAGGACCAGGGTGAGTGTTAAAAATTCATTTGAAGAACATTTTAAGTTATAAACAAGGTCAGGTCTTTTGTTTAAATTTTAATAATTTGTTTACATCCCATATAATTGGACATGCCTGTTTTGGCATTCTGTACAGATGTTCTGTCTCTGATTCCATTTACACACTTAAAACATCCATATCGCACACCCAGTTTGCAACCACTTTTACAACTTGAAGTATTTAATTACAGTCCATTTATAAAATATTGGGAATGATTATTGCCATACATTTTAAATTATTTAAAAATGTCAATACATGTTTGTAATTTCGAGAAAAGCTGTCATATTGGATGAAAATATCTGGTTTTACCTCTAGGGAATCCCCTGTGCAACAACAAACAACTGTCTACCACTAATAAATTAGAGCTACTAGAGGCTGACAAAAATAGTTTTACAGAATGTTTCACAATGAATTCTCAAATAAAGCTGGTATGCAGAGTGACACCAAATATGTGTGTGAGTGTGTGTGTGTGTATGTATGTGTGTGTGTGTGTGAGAGAGAGAGAGAGAGAGAGAGAGAGAGAGCAAGTACTTTGCTGCTGAAATCTTGTATTGAAAGTTTTAAAAAATCCAGACAATCTTGTAAGAAAGACTCTGGGAGTCAATTCAGGGCTCAAGGCATGGTTAGAAATGTCCTACATTTGGAGAAAACTTTACCGCATGTTTTATTAGACACTCAAAATTGGTGCCTACATGATTATTTTAATGAAGCTGGATAGTTTCTATCATGAACCAGATACTCTTAATGGTTACAACACAGCTATAGACAGATAATTAAGGGACAGTAGCTTCAGCTACAGCATTTCAACCTTGAATGGATTTGCAGATAATGCCACAAAATGCTGAATTCTGGGTAAAATGACCCTAAACAGAGCTAAGTGTGGAAAATTTCAATTTGTCTGCTATTATTACTGAAGAATCAAACTTGTTTAGTAAATCTGAGGATAAAACTTACAAACATTTACAACAAAAAGGTAGACACATCACACAGAGCTGCATCTGTTTTGACTGGTGCAGATTTAGAAGGATTACTTCTTGTTATAATGTCACTGAGACTTTTTCATCACTGGGGCACACATAGGGTAGTGTATGCTTGTTTATATTTAAAACTTTTGGTATCTTTTTAAGTAGAAAATAAAGAGAAGAAAACAGAATAATATTGTTTATAATTTTCTTGTTACAAATATCATGACAAATATTACAAATCTGTTTGAAATGTTAGAAGATACCAAATCTTCAACTTCTTGAAAGCATTACTGAATTAATGAGCTTAATGTACAAAAATGAATGTATTTAATTTCGGTGAAATATTCCATGAAATTCGCTTGTAACCAGAGGATGTGTATTCTGTAAGTACAGTGTAAGATAATGGGTGACTTACTGGTCCAAAACCTATGTTCCATTTGAGAAGTAAGGAAAAATCTATTATTCTGTGACTGCAGTTGAAATCCATTCATTTATCAACACTTTTAAAAATTCAGAGCTCAAGAATAAATCACCATATCTGCAATACAGACAGACCAATAATGCATTTCCACAGTATATATCTAGGACTAGCCCCAGGTTAACTACATGGAAAGTTTTACAAGTGGAATGTAGAGGTAGATACCTTTCTTGTATCTTCAAATTGTTAGTTGTGCTGGTTAACACTTGATAGCTATTAATGTCCTGTCAAGAGAGATGATATGATCATTTCTCAAAAGTGATCAAACCTGTGTTTTACAGAGGGAGATGAATTTTATGTCTTTGATGAAATGGGCACAAGAATGGACACAAGGCTAAATATTAAACTCCGGGGTTCCATGAACAAGGATTATGACATTTTGTAAGTATAACTTCACTTTAGTCTGTTGATTACAAAAATATACTCACATTTGTAATATATGTGTCAAAACAACACAACTGTGTCTTCCTGCATAAACATGTACAACAATGGATTCAAAGAAAACCATATTAAATTATCTAGTGGGTATCTTGGATTTTTTTCTTCAGTTTAGTTAAAATTAGTACTTGTCATTGGGTCCTCCTTAACAAAGCTGTAAAAGCCTTGCAGGGGTAGAATTTAAAAAAAATTTATTGATGATTATATATGAGCATCCAGGTTTGGCACACACACACACACACACATACACACAAACACACACACTTAAAGTGTTGCACTAAACCAGTTTTAATCTACCAACAATGTTGGTATAGAAAATTGTGCTTTGCCCATTTTGCATATGAATAGGCATATAATCATCATTGGAATGGTAGACAATTATTCTTTTTTTCTTTAGATTGGTGATGTTTTCCACTTATTAATCATGAATAAAATATTGAAATAGCAAGAAAAATATTAACAATCCCTGTTCTCTAAATAAATTTAAATATAAAATACAGCTTCATCAAAATCACCTCTGCTTTTCCTTTTATCTTTCTCCCTCTCTCATGCCATCAGAGACCCTCCCCCCCCCCCCCAAAAAAAATGCATGGAAATCTATGAAGTAAGAGACCGATAAAAGAATTTGAGCTGGATGAAAACCTTAAACTTGAACTTGCTAAGTAAGCTAGAGGAACCCAAGTCATTATAATGGTATAAGTATATGGGAGTTTTGTTGTGTCACACCATATGAAAGATGGAGAGTTGCAATAGTTTCATGAGATAAGTAGACTTACTGTAAATTCCTAAGCTACTGGCAGGTGGAACACACATTTTTTAATCAGTTTTTGATGCTTTATTTTGTTTTTGTTTATTAAATTGTCTGAAGGCCTCTCTCTTTCTCTCCTTGTGTTGTTTGATCAGTAAGCATGGGAGTTTTACCTCAGCTGGTACAGAGCATATTCTTTCTTTCTAATAATAACAATAATAATAATAATAATAATAATAATAATAATAATAATAATAAATAAAAATAATAATGATACAAATAATAATAACAAGAATAATAATAATAATATAATAATAATAATAATAACGTAGCCTTATTACATCACCAAATCTTTAGACACTCTAAGTGCTTTGCAATATTAGATAAGACAGTAAAACATATACAATGACAAGATTACAAAAAGCAGACATCATGAAATTACAAAATTTAAAAATGATGACAGTAATTAAGAAGTAAAAATAAATCTTGAATTATGTTATTGCAGTCAAAATAAGAAAGTTTTAAGAGCACTTACATTGGCCCCTAACAGATTAAGGCACCAGTTACAGCACTATCATTATTTCTCATGCCATAATTTTTTTGTTGAAGAGACAAAATGTACTTTATACTGAATATTGATTATTTATTTGACCATTTCAAATTGTACTGAATAGAGTTTTAAATAAATGATGGATGTTCATTGGGCCTAACTGGTTCCACACAACAACTGTCTTGTGTATATTTGATTTAATTTATATTTGATTTAATTTAATTGTGTGTTTGTAAGTTTTAAATTTTTTATTTTTAATTTCATTACATGTCAATGTAATGTGGTTTTGTTTGCTAGGAATTTGATATTTTCCAGAAAATTCAGTTTGACCTGAATCTTTTCATAATTACCTAATAATAGAAACACTGTTTCTATTTCTGACTTAGTTCCCAACCTTGATTTAGAACTCACTGAGACAAGTAAACAACTATTTATTTTTATTTTATTCTTGAGTAAAATGATTAGTTTTTATCAAGGTCATACTAGGAGTATGTGATTTTTATATGTAAACAGCCTCTATTTTGCAATTCTGGGTTTTCCAAAATTGCACACTAGTCAGGTTTTATACCACTGTCGATAGAGATATTTATCAGCTGGGCTTCTATACACTGGGACGTAAAGATGTTTGTTTTGTTGTGACAGTTTGGAGGTATAATTTTTATTCAGATTATTTGGATTCTAAAAGATCAATTATTTTTCCTGGAAATATTTGAGTGCTCATACAGAATTCTTGGACAAAGAGATTTATTTTAATTTTATTCGGAAATTCAAACATCGGAATATTATTGACTGTGGAATAAAAAAGAACTGTAGACAATACAACACTACAGTATACATCATCACCATCCATTTTGGATTTTTTATCAGGATTTGAACTTGAGATCATTAGAACATTTCATTACTAGAACTTCTAAAATTTAATTTTCGTGGATTATTTTTGGATTATTTTTGAATTTGATTCTTAAAGCCTTAAGTTCTTATTTTTTCATTTTTACAGTGTTTTTCCAGAGAAATAAATTATTTGTTAAATTTTTTCGAAGTTTGTTGTTTTCACTTTTTCTTTTGTTACTGTTTATTAGAGCCTAAACACGTAACATAAGAACTGCTTCAGATTTGATATTCAGTATTGTCTAAATGTATGTCAATATCGGTTGTATTTGTTTTAGCAACAGGTGAATTTATAACAGTTCTATAACATTGCATACCAATGGAAATAATGCTTTTATACTCTGGTACAGTTCTGTGGAACAAGCTTCTACTACATGTATGTGTGTGTGTGTGATTTAGATTTTTAACATAGCTTTAACAATTTTCCAGTCATATTGTTACGATGTCTACAGTGTGGCAGTTCAAAGTGATGTCTAGCACTGGGGCATCATGCCGCAGACATGTAGCATGATGTCCCACCCAGACACATTATCCTGACACCAGGCCGACCAGTCCTAACACTAACCTCTTAATGCTGAGCGCCTAGCCTGGCAGCTGTTAGTACCATTTTTGTAAGTCTTTGGTATGACTCAGCCAGGGTTCGAACCCTTGACCTCCTGCATCCAGGGTGGACGCTCTAACCACTAGACCACTGGAACAGTCTCCACTACATGTAAAAATTCTGCTGAAAATCTTAGAGTATTTAAGAAGAGATATCATGAGCATGTATGTGCTTCTAATAGATAATGGAATTATGTATTTTAATGCTAAACATTTTTAAATAAACAGTAATTATTACTATATTGATATAATGTGCATTGTTATACTCTTCTTAAGAGGGCCTCAAGGGAGAATAGTCCTTGACTGATAAGTCACCCTCTATAAATAAAGCCTTATTATTATTATTATTATTACTATTATTATTGTTATAGAGGTATATTTGTCAATAATACATGCTGGATAGAAATATCTGATAAATGAAGTTCAAGAATTGTCTGTATTGTCATACAACAAATCATCTATAAGCCAACAGCTCCTGGACTGCTCCTGTGGCCTAGTGGTTAGAGCATATGCCTTGAATGCGTGAGGTTGTGGGTTTGATCCTGGCCGAGTCATACCAAAGACTTATAAAAATGGTACTGACAGCGGCCTCATTAGGCACTTGTCATTAAGAGGTTAGTGTTAGGACTGGTTGGCCTGGTGTCAGAATAATGTGACTGGGTGGGACATCATGTTACATGTCTGCGGCATGATGCCCCAGTGCTAGACATCACTATAAACTACCACACTGCAGACATGGTAGTGATGTGACTGCAAAATTGTTAAAGCTATGTCGAAAATCCAAAAACACACATACACACACACACAGAGCTACCTCTGTCCATGTGGGTTGGAGTCACAGGCTTGGCAGTGAAGGCGAGTGCTTTAGATCACTCATAATAAATAATAAATGTACTATAATAATATATAGTACAACAATATGTGTGTCTGGTATTTTATTTTAAATGCAAGTGTCTTTTGCCACACCTACCGTATGTCCATGTGCTTCCAAACACCCATACTAAACAACTGCTATTTCCATGGTCAGTTCATAAAAATTATCTCAATCCCCTCTAGTAAAACAGACTTTCTTTAAGTGTCTGTCATGTCATAGCATGTACAAGTGTATTAGGTGAATCCAACAGTGTCAGTCCAAGAAAAGAGCACATTGGGAATTCCCCCAAATCAGAAATGGCTGCCATTATATCTGCAGGAGAGGTGTACAGATATCATTGTTTGCAGGTAGAAGCATGAAATGCAGATTGATTTCTAGGGATTAATTTTATGTCAAAACTTGGTTTGATGAAAATCTGTTTAGTAAATTAAAAAGAACAAACGATGCCAAAATAGCTTCCACAGCAATCACATTGATTACAAGCTTTGTAAAATTTATCAATCAGAAATGGTTGCCATTATGTCTGCAGGAGAGACATACAGATGTCATTGTTTGCAGGTAGAAGCATGAAATGCAGATTGATTTCTGGGGATTAATTTTATGTCAAAACTTGGTTTGATGAAAATCTGTTTAGTAAATTAAAAAGAACAAACGATGCCAAAATAGCTTCCACAGCAATGACATTGATTACAATCTTTGAGACCCAATATTGGGTGGACTCACTGCTTGATATATAAGTAGTGACTTCTACATGTACACAAGTTTCTGATACAAGTATGCAAGAAAAATCTGTATAGTAATTTATACTTCAGAAAGAAACAATAACAAAACAATAAATATTGAATTTGAAAGCATTAAATATGAATATAGCAGTGAGCAGTTTTTCCAAGATATTCATATTGCAGTATTGTCAGCTGGCAGCATACTGTTCTGTGGATGCTACATTGTACAGTATTGTAGCATATTAGAGACATGTAGCATGTTCTGAGGTAAAAGGTTAATGGTTCATTTGAAAAAGTAATTAACTTGGCATTTGTCTCTAATACAACTTCAGTTTAGAAAATACATGTATGTGCTCTTCTTAAATCATACTGCTCAGGCTTATGAAGAAAAAGTCTTGTAATGTTGTTTCCTAAAAATTTGTTTTAAACATTATTTTGAATGGTGTCTGTGGGTGCAGTTGAATTAGTACATTTCAATGAAATTGTGCATTTGTCACATAAAAAATGGGGTTGGTTGGCTGACAGCAAAACAAATTACATCTCAAACTGGATCCCATGAACTTGCAAACATATGTTATTTTAAGGTTAAAATAATATGACACAGCAATATGCATGGGGTATAAGTAAATTAAATGTTTTCATGTACAGAACAGATTTTATCCTCTAATAAGCCCAATGTGACACCTTTAAATTATGTTCAGGGATGGGCTTATTATAAACTGAACAAGGCTTTCTTAAAAAAATAAAAAAAATTGTTAAGCAGAAGATGGGCATACCATCAAGCATTGGCTTATGATAGGAGAGTTACAGTAACAGGCTTATTTTAGGAGAATTACAATAGCGATTGATGAAATATTTTGTTGATTTGCTTTCTTCATACTCTAGGAATGAAGAGGGTCATGTGAGAAACTAAGAGGCACAAAAAGTAAGTAGTTTCTAATATTCATGAGAACAAAATATGGAAGAGGTATGGATCTTCTTTGTTATTGTCTTGCATCATGATGTAGGAACAAGGCAGTATGACCACCTTTTCTGTTCATCTATTCACACCTGTAACCAACTTATCTTGTGTTATGAGTCTATGCTCTTAAAATAAGTAACAGAAAAGAGTGAAAGACAACAAGCTTTGTAAAATTTAACAAATAATTTATTTCCCTAGAATACAAAGTGCAAATAAGAAGAAAGAACTTATGGTATTGTGAAATAAATCCCAAATAAATACAAGAATCAGACACAAGTCCTAGTAATTTAAAGTCCTGAATAAAATTTGTTATGTATATTTGATTTAATTATATCTGATTTGATATATATTTATTTCAATTGAATTGTTTGTCATTTTTTAAAAGTTTTTTCATTACTTGATATTGCAATGTTGTTGTTGTTGTAGCATTTAACCCCATTTTTCAGCACATGATAGGCTATACATGGCGGCCAGTATCAATGGTGGAGGAAGAACCTGGGAAAAAACCCAGGGAAGAACCACCAACCCATGAGAAGCTACTAGCAAGCTTTTTCACATACCCACATTGGCTGAATCTGAGACTCGAACCCACGCAGACAGAGGTGAGATGGCAGTGATCCATAACGGAAAGCGCTTTAGACCACTTGGCCACTCGGGGCCCCTATATTGTAATGTAAATTAATTCACTAGAGATGATACCTTTTTCAGAAAATAGTTTGACCTTGACTGTTACTTTATAAACACCAGGTGTTGATCTAAATCCTGACTGTAACATCGCCCTCTTAGAAAGAACGGTGGTTAATTGGATTTGGCTGGCATTATCTAGAGGATGACCTCCCTTGATATTATTGCCCAGCAGGAGTGAAAGAAGAATAGAATTTCAACAGAGAACTGAGCAAGAATACTGGAAAGAAATAAAGCAATACGAGCCCCCTTTGACAAGAAAATAATAAATTGAATTAGAAACAAATTAATAATGGCAATTCCAATTCAAGTTAGATTACATCAATAGAATTTAACAGGAATGTCGAATTTGAATTTATTTCATCATCATAATGAGAGGTGAAGAGAGCGCAATGTCCACGATTGATGTGCATCACCTTCCTTCCTTTTTACCATATATCAACGTCTCCTAGTTCATACTTCCTAAACTCTATACTTTGCCCCCTTCATGGACTTCCTGGTCCTTTAGTTCTGACCTCATCCTTCTTTCCCTCAGACTTCAGTCTTCAGACTGTCTCATCTCTCTCTCCTAGAAAGCTGTTCCTTAAAGGACAAAATTACCCAATAATTCTGTATACCCCACTCTTTAAGACGTATATAAAATTCACCCACGTTATTCAGAGCATGTTGACTATCCAAACACTGCGTAAAATCTGACTTAGTACGGTAGGACATTGACCTCGCTTCCAGCAACAGGTCTTAAGTTACCACATGAGCGTCTTTAGAATATTACTGTATTCCTTTACATACTACTACATGTTCGATTAGTAATGCATGAAATTCACAAATTGTAACTCACAGTAATCCTTAATCTACAAGATTATTCAAACATTACAAAGTCAGATATAATTAGGTAATTATCATTAACTCACGATGATCTGTATCATCCTAACAAACAAAGGAAGTTATTTCATATAACCCTATGAAATCCTACACATGTGAACATTTGGATTGCATGCAATCAATTCTACCACTGAACTAAGAACTGTAAAATTAAAAAGGTAATTTGCATAACAATTCTAGCATCAACACTTTCCATGAAATTGAATAAAATAAATTGCATAACAACTCTAGCGTCAACACATTTCCATGAATTGAATAAACGATACATAATATGGAAACCTAGTCATAACAAACACATTTGCATAAAACAAACAATCAAATAATAGAATATTATGTGAAACTAAAATTGCGTACCTTATTGCTGTTCTCTTTCAGAACTTGTGTGTCCTAGCACTAAACCCTGTCTTTCTTTTTACAAGATGGCCACCTGGTCCCTTTGTTGTTTAGTGATGAAATCACTATTCTCTTTAGGCTTCACATGGAGTTGAGACTACTTCCTCTTTCAGGAGATTTTCAGACTTAAGAATCTCAACTAAGGTCGTCACTTTAAAGTCTGATTGCTCTAAAATGTATGCCTGAATTTATTCTGCCCAATCATAGGCAGTGGTCCCTAATTTTTCCCAAAGAAATATATTCTTTCATCAGGTGTAGACAGCTCAGAATTTGTGAGTGACTGTGCTTAACAAATTTCCCTTTGAAAAAATGATAAGTGGACATAAGTTCCTACCAAGCGGTTAGGGTTGGTAGCTCAACTATTTACTTTCTAAGGACCGTGTTAAGATACCCCGGTCAATTTCACTGAGTTGGAATGCTGCCCCTTTGAAGTTCACACTGACATGGGGGGAGATGAGCAATGAAAGGTTGAAGAGACCCTTCACAATGACTTTTCTGGCTTAAATGCGATAAAATTTTAATGCTTAATGCATTCAAGTTTAAAGTTCACTTCAATTCAAACTTCGACACTTCACACTGACCTTGTTTCAGAATTTGTAGCAACCATCGTAAACAAGTTCTATTTTATTTTAAAATTTTTGGTTGTTTTTGAGGTCATGATGGGATTTTGTCTTTAAGATGTAAACAATTTTTTTATTTTTTTTATTTCTTAGAGTAAAATAATTGGTTTTCGTCAGGGTCACACTGGGTGTATGTGACCTATAACAGGCACTTGCTTTCTATAAGCTTCCAGAAGATGATCACATGACCCCTTGTTTAGGTTTTACAAGACCATGTAACCTCTGTTTTGCAGAGTTAATTTCAGTAGAAGCTGGGCTGTTAAACTGTTAGTTGTAGTGCTGCTTGGAGTTATTTCAGTTTTCTTGGTTTGGAGTTATTTCACATTACTTGGATTCAAAAGGATTAATTGTTATTTTTTATCTGGAAAATACTTGTGCTCATGTAATATTATGGAACAAAACATTTTTTTATAAAAATTTATTCAGCTATCAGAAACTGGAGTGATAATTCTTGTTTCTACAAGGAACTGTAGACTTCAACACTACAGATTACAGCATACGTCATCGTCTTCCATCTTGGATTCTTTGTCAGGATTCAAAAGTGAAATCAGTTGAACATTTTGTTATTAGGACTACTAAAATTTTATTCTTGGATTATTTTTGGATTATTTTTGGATTTGATGCTATATAAAATCATAAGTTCATAATTTTTCATTTTTACAGAATTTTTTGAGGGAAATAAATTATTGTATTTTTTCAAAGCTTGTTGTTTCACTCTTTCATGTGTTACTGTTTATTCAAGCCTAAACAAGTGACATAAGGAATTCAGTACAAGTCCCAAAGAGATCCAAAACTGAAGGTGATGTTACAGCTTATGGAGTGCTGATGTGTCAGCAGTCTTTTGTTGAATCACAGAAATATAATTCCGGGTTTGAATTCAGTATAAATTCCAGTGAATGTCTTTATCCAAGAATTTTATCAGAGCACTTTTGTATTTCCAGAGAAAATAATCACTTGAATTCAATAATTTGAAGAAAATAAAATTCAGCCCAAACTGGTCACAACATAATATAACTTTAAAGTGCTAGATGTTATAGCACGAATGGTAAATCCTTACAGTTACAGTTAATTTAATTTTTTTCTATGCCATTACATGCTATTGTAATGTAATTTTATTTATTGGACTTGACATTTTCCAGAAATTTAGTTCAGCTTGACCTGACTATTTATTGTAAGCACTAATAATAGAAACTTTTTATCTAATAATGACCTAGTTCCTGACCTTGATTCAGAATCAGTAGAGTGGATATATATGTTTTTAAAAAAATTCTTTCCCAGAGTAAAAATCATTGGTTTTAGTCAAGGCCATACTCGGACTACGTGATGTTAGGTATGTTCTTGTTCTAGAAGCATGATCATGTGACCCTCATACAGGAATCTGTTTTGTGTCTTAAATTAGTGTAAAACTGTTTCCTATAGAGAATTTGGGCAGTCAGACTTTAAACCATTGGCACTTAAAGGTGTTTTATTGTGACCAGTTTGATTTTTTTTTAAAAAATGTTCAAATTATTTGGATTCTAAGAGATTATTTTTTCCTGGAAATACTTGTGCTCTAAATTAATTCTTGGACAAGGACAGTTATTAAAATTTACAAAGATTTCAAACACTGGAATATGATTTTCTGTGATTCATTAAAGAACTGTTGACACATCAAGATGATGCTGTGATCAGCATACGTCATCACCTTCCATTTTGGGTTTCATCAGGACTTGAACTCAGTTTCATTTGGAGTTTTTATTACTAGGACTTCTAGTTTTTAATTCTTGGATTATTCTGGGATTATTTTTGGATTTTATTTTTAAAACTGCAAGTTCTTTTTCCCATTTTTACCTTGTTTTTTTGTAGGGAAATAAATTATTTGTTAAATTTTACAAAGCTTGTTGTCTTCATTCTTTTCTTGTTGCATTTTGTAAGAGCCTAAACGTAACAATATAGTTCTCTTCTTGACATCAGGTCACAATTAGCATTTTCTTAAAAAACATTACCTAATGGAAAATAACCTTCTAGAATGATCTAATGAGCCTTGTTTATTTACAATCCAATAACCTGTAAAATTCACTTAGGAAGCTCCAAAATCCTGACCCAAATCAACATATTTATTCCTTCTTGTTTACTGAATAAAAATCCTGATATTAAATTCATAGACATAAAGAATAATGAAGCTATTATTAGTAGTTTGAAAAAAAAAAAAAAAAAAAGAAAGTCAATCAGGTCAAGCAGAAATGAACTCAATTTTGGACAAGGTCAAGTCCAGCATACAATGTTACATTACAGTAGCATGTAATAATTTTTTTTAATTAAACTTAAGATGTAATTAAAAAAATATGAAACAAGCAAACAAACAATTAAATTAAATATACATAACACTTGGCAGCCCTTTGGCATATTAAATTCGTTGCTGTTTGGCAGACATACTGCTTTATTTAAAACAGTGTTTTTTAATGGTTTTATTTTTCCAACTTTTTTTCTGACAGAGTTTGTATCACTCTTGTCTTGTAAGTTGCATGTAAACAGTACAGTAAATGAATCATGCAGTATAATGTTCAGACCACTTATTCATTTTCTGGGTTAATGTTTGAGAAAATAAAACTTTTGCTTACTAGATGGCCTGTTATAACTGGACATGTAATTCTTGATTGAAATGAGTACATACATTTTAAACTATCAAAAGGTGGTGTTCTGCTACATTGTTTAGAGATAAATGTTCATAAAGTCTGGAGTAACTGTAAAAGCTACCTATTTGATACAGCCACACAGCAGGTACATTATATGTGTCATGGATTTAGTAAAAACCATGTCAAAATGGTAGACATTTTTGGTCTATAAACAGTATGTCCATCATGGACTTGGCATAGTGATATACAACCAAACTAAAGATGTTAAAACAGTTAATTTTGGTTGCATGGACTTGCAAGTTACTGACATAAAGAATATATGAGAAACATAGTTTAACTTTTATCTCTAATGGCAATAGACCAGAAGGTTTTATAAGATGGCATTTCATCATTTGTCTCTTATATGTCATGTGGTCATCCAGTCTCTGGTGTCTGTTATCACAAGTTTGTTATTGCTACATGTACTACTTTTAAACATCTGGGAGTACTGCAATAAAACTTGACACACTTTCAATTCCCAAGATCTAGTTGGTCCTAACTGATGCTCCTCAGACATCCATTATGGCAACCATGGTGATTATCTTGATGATCTTGTTACTGCTACTCCTCTTGAGTGGACAGTCATATCAAAGAGGGGTTTGCCAAAAGATTTCTTGCCTTAAATAAAGATACTGAAATCTGGCATCGATTATAGCCAGCACATTGGCCAGATTGAAAAATCTTGATGTTCCTACACCACATGAATGGATCACCATATTGACATGGGGTGTTCATTAGAAGACCTGTTATGAAGTTTCCGTACAGGAAAGATGCTGATCCAATATGGCTGCAACATCTTACCAAAAAATTGATGAACGAAGATTTGTGAGATAAAATGAATCCATCCTTGCAGTAATTGGACTATGCAAAATGTTTCTAGATTGTAATGTACCTAACTGTTTGATTTCCATTATCAACTTTTAATTAGAAAGACAAGATCAACACCAGAGCTTGGGAGGAGGGATAGTCATATACATTTCAAACAGCGTAACATGCAAGAGAACTGATTTCAGAATATCCAGTGTATAAGCAATATGGATTGACTGAGTTACTCAGTACTAAATCTAATTATATCTCCTCTGCTTGCTGACCTCTAAATTCTTTCTCATCTTGGACTGACCAGTTTGAACATAAGCTAAAGGTTGCTTTACTTGTTAACACATTAACCCCTGGAGCTTTTTTTCATTTTTGCCTGAAAATCGAGTAGGAAACACATTTTGAAAGCTATTTCTGAATAGACTCAAAAACACCAAATCCCCAGTCATCTTTCAATAATATACTGCCTAGTTGTGTTAGAAACATTGTTTTTTGTTGGCTATTTGACTCGTGCATGAGCAGAAGGATAAAAGTTGGACTTCTTTTTTTTTATTTTTTTGCTAAACAGAGCCATTATTTTGGTATGAAGACCACTCTTTATTCCAAATGCCCATCTTATCCTACTTTCTGCAAAGGCTCATCTATCTGTTTGCAGTTCATACCGGTTTGCCTATGATATAAGACCAAAAAGTCTAAAATCTAAAATTTGACTGCTTTGTTTCTACAAGGGCTATCTATACAATGTATGCATTATTTTAAAGGAATCATGACATAAGCCGTTGAATGATCTTTGTCCAGATTAAATTTATAATTTAACTAAACTAAGATCATCAAATACTGAGCTTAATCTCCGATGAACAGCTAACAACGACAGGGTTGGTGCTAGCTTTACAAAAGTTTTCACCCAAAAATCGCCACCCTCAATAATTTGTTGCCACTTTTAATTTTTTTTCACCATTTTCATAATAAAGTACTATCCATTTATCTCAACATCATTGGACCAAGGTAATATAGTTGACATAAGCTGATGTTTAGATAGGTAAGGGGTGAGGCTGAAAAAAAAAAAATTGAAATTTTGCATACAAGAAGAGGTGACCTGTTGCCAGTGACTAGGATTTACACAGAGAAAAAAAACAATGGAAATTTTTAATTAAATGAAGACAGCTACCTAGTCTGAAATACACTTATATATTGATAACTTACATTTGTGTATATTGATAACTTACATTTGTGTAGTACACTCCACAATGAGTTAAAGAATGTACATGTATATGAAAAATCCATGAATTTGAGTATTATAGAAATTTCATGTATCAGTTAAATCCAGTTAGAAAAGACAACACGTATGTATACAAAAATGGCAGCCCTCATTTGATCTATATCCATTTGTCAATAAACACGTTTCATGAAACAATTCACTCTGATATTCATTATCCTAGCAGCATGTGGCTGTTGTTTAAATGCTACATGTACATGTACTTAAATTTGCCTAGAGTTTTATCAGCCAGAGACAACTACGCCATCATGCCGAGGCTACCAAGGGGATGAGACTATTCATAGAGAAATGAAAATGAACAAATTAATAAGTTTAACAAACATTCTTGGGAGATGTCCCACCTTCATTCAACTTGATGGCCAGATATCTGTTGTTTCAGAATATTGGAAATTTAATTTGGGTTTTACTTCGCCATTGGTAGCTATCATAAGCATGAACTTTTTTGTTGCAAACAGGAAACTTTCATGACACAATAAATATGTTCCAATCACTATGAAAAATGAAAGAATACTTTTATTTAAGTTTATTGCTGACTTCCTTTGATCAAAGGTCTTTGGCGAATTTGATGAAGGTGTATGTGTTATTGAAGGTACTGCTAAAGGCCAGGTATGAAGGACCAAACAAATGCCCATTTTTATTGCCATGGCAACATCAAATAATTGTGGAACATTGACTGAGATTGTTTTATTTTCTTCATTTGCTTAGTATGTATACAGAATGATCAGTGCTTCAAAGGTAATAAGTTTTCTTGGAAGTTTCAGCAAAACTATTTTTTGGGTACATTTTTCAAAAAAGATATTGCCATTGTCTGGTCAATTGTAGTCATTCCCATTCCCGCCTTTAGAGGTGGTCGATTGTTGATAGTCAGTAGCATGACTATTTAGGTTATATTACAGCACAGAGTACTAAGGCCAGGCATCAGCATAAGCGGATTATGATATAACAATGCACTGTTAGGGTGGGTTGTCAGTATGAACAAAGGATTTATTTATGTAACAGAAGATTTCATTGCATTTATTTCCAAGTTGGTGGCTTCCTGTCTTGGTGCCTTTGAATTTCTCCACTCAAAACCCAAGACTGCATATTACAATTTTTAACAGCAAAAAATGTTGCGAAAATAATCTGCAGATGATATATTTTGTCGCCAATAGGGAAGAACAATCTCAGTTTGCGACATTGGTGAAGCCTAGTGCGATCTGTGAATGATCTCCACATTCACTGGTTGAAAACCAACCTTGTATTAGAACCTACCTTTTGAAATTCTTTACCTCTGAGGATAGATAATTTAAATTTCCTTGCTTTGTTTAAAACCTCATTAAAGAATATTTTTCTTGACCAATTGTAATTAAATATTAAAGCTCCCAATAGAGAATTCTTTCAGTGTATTCAGAAAAAATATGTGCCTGCTTTATTCATGTATCTATGATTTCTGACATGCTGAAATGTGTATACCTGTCTATATATGTATATACATGTATTGATCACTATAGTTACATCTATTAACTTATTTTAAATCTGTGTGAGTACATGTGCAAGGCTAATTGAGTGTGCAAGTGACATTATTTTAAAAAAAGGTTTTATAACAAAATCCATCACAAAAAGTGAGGACAAAATGCAGATGGGTCTTTAATGACCAAATATATTTTCTTTGTGAAATAAAGATTACTATTATTATTATTATTATTATTATTGCTACAATGACAACCATCTTAAAAATATTGTTAATCATGCTACTCCTCCTTAATGGATGGATGTATTCACATGGGGTTTCACTAAAAGACTTGATCCAGAATGGAAATGGTACCATTTGGTCATCTAATATAACCACTACAAACACCTCTTAATTATCTTGTTATTGCTGCTCTGGAGTTGATGGTAAGTTTGGGGTATTTCTCTGAGAGATGCTTCCAAGATGGCGAGGTAGAAAAAATATGAGGCTGGCTTAGTTTTTCAGCTCAGAAGAGCACTCCAGGGTCTCAGCTCTTTATGGGACCAACTTCTTCAGACACTGGCACATGAGGGCCTTCCAGAAGAGGGACTGAATGTACAGGTTGATCACCTACCCCTGCAAGGGACATGTTAAATACTCCTCATGTTAGGACAGTGTGTTGCACCCTCCTGAGACCAAAAGAGAAGGAGGTGGTGTGCCACTCATTTCATGGCACTACAGTAGCAAGGTGGTATCTTCCATTATTGAGGTGGAGAACCACACAACTGCATTGCTCACTCACATTAGTGAGGTGGAGCACCACACAAGTGCATTGCTCACTCACATTATGGAGGTGGAGTACCACACAAGTGCATTGCTCACTCACATTAGTGAGGTGGAGCACCACACAAGTGCATTGCTCACTCACATTATGGAGGTGGAGCACCACACAAGTGCATTGCTTACTCACATTAGTGAGGTGGAGCACCACACAAGTGCACTGCTTACTCACATTAGTGAGTTGGAGCACCACACATGTGCATTGCTTACTCACATTATGGAGGTGGAGCACCACACAAGCATGTTTCTTCCTCCCATTAAGGAAATTAAACAACACATAAGTGTATTGCTCCAGCCAGATAGAGAGGAGGAGCAGCAAGTGTATTGCTCTCTCCAATTAGGGAAGTGGTGCACTGCACAAATGTGTTGATGATCCCTGATAAGGAGATGGAACATCACACAAGTGAGGCTTCCTCCTGGTAGGGAGTTGGAGCACTGCACACACATGTTGTTCCCTCCCGTTATGGAGGTGGAGCACTGCCAACATGACCGACTCCAGTTTTGGGAACAACCCACTCTGTCAAAGACTGCTGTGTTCTTCTTCCAGCCCAGTCTGATGAAATTGAGAGAGGAGGTGCCCACCCTGTTGCAGAAAGAGGCAGTTAAGAGAGTCATGAACATTCAGTCTCCCACATTCTATTCCTGAATCTTCCTGGTTACCAAGAAAGGTGTTTACATGGTAATGCATTTCCTCATGAACCAGAACAGATCATATTCTTGAACTTTTACCTTTCCATACTCTTACATTTGAACAGTGTTGCAGGTCTGGTTCCTACAGGATGTCTTCATTGCACCCTCGACAGTTTCTCCTTCTTGCAATTTAGAAACTAGACAGAGATTCTCTCTCAACTCCAAATTGTTTAGGACCAGATTTTCAAAATTTGCATAGGAGGATGAATCAGATCAGATTCCTGAGTGGGGTTCCCATGCATGCACAGAACTCCTTTTCTTGTCTGATGACATGTCTGATTCTGTTTCAGGTACTCATTGATAGGTGGAGAGCATAATTGTTTAGGGTCTTTGGACTTGGGACAATTCAAACCCTACATCAACAACCTATAGAACTGAAAGCTGTATTTCAAGCATTTCAAGGGTATATCAGCAAATAAAGGGTCAATGTGTCATTGATGTCCATCATATCATAGCTCTGATGTCAGGGAGATGGACACATCTCTTCCTTTGCATGGAAATGTGGAACCTGCTCTGCTCTGCCACCTCGTATAAAGTCACCCTCTAAGTTCACATTCCAAGAAAGAAGAATGTTTTAGTGGACAATCTGCCTAGGTCAGGAAAAAGAGTCATCATGGATTGGACCCATGGGGAAAGCCTCTGGTGGACTTGGTTGCCACCAGACTCAACGGCAAACTTTCCTTATATATCTCTCCAGTCCTAAACCAGAGAACATGTGAAGTTGACACATTCAGCTTCCATTGGGATTGTCTGTTTGCATTCATGTATCTTCTGAATTGTGGTCTAAGGTTGACATTGCCCGGGGTGGGAGTGGGAGGCAAGCGCCCCAATCCTCCAAAATGCCCCATATGGCCTGTGTCTCTTACTGCCTCTGTCAACTAAAATCCAGCTCCTGGCCTTCGCGAGTGGCTTAGATTTGAAGCCCAGCAGACCATGTTTTCTACTAACAGGAGAAGGGGTGAAGGCGGCCCACTGGCGCCTTAAAACCAGTTGCTTCGGGTAGATGGGACTCGTAAACCTTGGATGGTAGCTCATCTAGGAGAAGGAAAACTCCGATTCCAAACCTCTGCTGCCTTGTGGCTATACCCACTCATAGGAAAGGCTAAGGGAGTAAACCCCGACAGAAAATCCGGAGATGGAGTCCCTAAGGCGGTATGACATTGACTTCAACGTCATTCCGGCAACTCCTGCGACGCCGCTGGTGCCAAGCTGTATTGGCATTCGTCGTTCCCTTGGGCACACCAGCTGCATGGAGAGGGGGGATCTGCTGCATGGGCAACAGCTGATTCTCCCAGGCTTCATAGCTCCACTGGAGAGGACACTCCAGCGTCGTCATACGGCGTCGGCACAACACAAGAAGTAGCAGTTTACCGGTTCTAAGTCAAAGCTCGATTGGCGTAGAGCTTGGCGCCAGGGGTTATTTCTGACGGTGGGAGAGATCATCAGGTCTCACTGGACAGCTACCGCCCACCTCAAGCTGGGCAGCCCCCAGTCAGTAAGGTGCTGCCCGCCATGGCCTGCCTGCTTCACTGGGTGCGTGGAGCTTAGAGAACCATCTCGACAAGTGGGCCACAAAACTCTGCACCAGGAAAGACTAAAAGAAGAAATAAAAAGACTCCAACTCTTCGTTTTGCAACCTGGAACATCAGGACCATGTGTCCTGGATTGACCACTGACCTACAGCAGATCGACGATGCACAGAAGACTGCCATCATTGACAGAGAACTCTCCCGACTGAACATCGACATTGCCTGCCTCCAGGAGACCCGACTGGCTGACAGCGGCGCCATCAGGGAAGCCAATTACACATTCTTTTGGCAGGGGAAGCCCTTGGATGAACCTAGGCAGCATGGTGTAGGCTTTGCCGTCAAGAACACACTAATCGCCTTCATTGAACCTCCATCATCAGGTACTGAGAGAATCCTTGCCCTCCAGCTGTCAACATCCTTAGGCCCGGTCAACATCTTCAGTGTGTACGCCCCAACCCTCTATTCCACCTACGAGGAGAAAGACAAGTTTTATGAGGCACTGGATCAGGCAATATCCAGTATCCCCAACAATGAAAGCCTTTACTTACTAGGAGACTTCAATGCTAGAGTGGGAGCTGACCATGAGGCCTGGACCACCTGTCTCAGCTTTTACAGAAGGGGCAAGATCAATGAGAATGGTCAGCGACTGCTGGAGATGTGCTGCTCCCACAGCCTATGTGTGACCAACACTTTCTTCAAATGCAAGGAGATCCACCAGGTGTCGTGGAGACACCCACGTTCACGCCACTGGCACCAGCTAGACCTTGTCATCACCAGGTGTGCAGAACTGGCCAGTGTCCTCCTTACCCGCAGCTACCACAGTGCCGATTGTGACACGGACCATTCCCTGGTGGCCAGCAAGGTGCGAATATTGCCCAAGAAGCTGCACCACGCCAAGAAGAGGGGTCACCCACGTATCAACACCTGCTGTGCAAGCAACCCAGAGAAAACACAGCAGTTCATCAGCAAACTGAAGGAAGCCCTCACCAAAGTAACACCTGATGACACCATTGATTCCAAGTGGTCCCATATCCATGACTCTGTGTACAATTCAGCCATCACAGCTTACGGGAAGAGGGAGCGAAAGAATGTCGACTGGTATGAGGCAAACTGGGAGGAGATGGAGCCCGTGACTGAGGCAAAGAGGAAAGCCCTCCTGGCATACAAGGCTGCACCTAGCCCCAGAACACTACAAGCCCTCAGGATTGCAAGGAATAATGCCCAGAAGACTGCCCGCCACTGTGCCAACACCTACTGGCTGAACCTTTGCAACAGTATACAGACAGCTGCTGACACCGGGGATACAAGAGGAATGTATGAGGGTATCAAAAAGGCGACAGGCCCCCCAGCTACAAGACCGCCCCCCTCAAGTCCAAGACGGGCGAAGTCATCACAGACCAGGGGAAACAACTGCAGCGATGGGTTGAGCACTATCTCGAGCTATGGTGGCGCTCACCAGATAATATGTACTTTTGAGAGAGTGACGTATGTAAGGTGAAGTAGTTGGCATTTAAAACATGCACAGTGGAGAGAATGTTTGCATACCTCTATGCTACATTAATGTAATGTGGATGATATTTCTTTTTGATATTGTACTTTTGGAAATTTTACATGATTTAAGCACACTGCTAATTAAAATGACTGCTCCCTTGTGTTAAAAAATCAGTCTGAATTAGTCTAAAGTACACTATACATAGCAGCTATTAAAATAGGGAAAATGAATTTTGCCAGACTAGACAATACCAGCTTCTGAAAGTGCAATGAATGAATTACCAAATATATAAAATGTAAAAAAAGTTATCGGCTCTTTTTTATACAATTGACCTCTGAAGTTCAGGAAGTGAAAATGACCAAGTAGAGCTAGCACTTTTTTGAAAGGTGCACATTTGAAGTAAGGCCAAGCTGTATACTCTATAACCCATAGTACACCCATCAATCATACACCAAAATAAAGGGAATTAAAGGTTCTTTGCAATATACCTAAGATATACAAGGTCTTTTTTAAATAGCCAGTATAACCAGTGAGGAAAGCCGGGGACATTCTTTTTCTTTAAATTCCTAACCCTATGCAAAATGCGAAACTGTATAGCGCCACCTATATGCAACCCAAAACAATGTCACTGGAACTGCCCTGGACGCCATTCCAGACCTGCCTGTCATGGAGGAGCTAGACACACAGCCCACCCTGGAAGAGCTCGGAAAAGCCATTGATTGCCTTGCCTGTGGGAAGGCTCCTGGAAGCGACGGCATTCCGCCTGAAGTCCTCAAGAGCGGAAAACCAGCACTGCTCCAGCCCCTACACACACTCCTCTGCCTTTGCTGGGAACAGGGATACATCCCACAGGACATGCGTGACGCCAACGTCGTCACTTTGTACAAAAACAAAGGAGACCGTAGCGACTGCAACAACTATTGGGGCATCTCCTTCCTCAGCATCGTCGGAAAGGCCTTCGCCCGTGTTGCCTTGGCGCGTGTGCAGATCCTAGCCTCCCGCGTCTACCCAGAGTCCCAGTGTGGATTTCAAGCCAGCAGGTCAACTGTAGACATGATCTTCTTACTACGTCAGCTGCAGGAGAAGTGTCGCGAGCAGCGGATGCCCCTCTACATTGCCTTCATAGACCTGACGAAGGCGTTTGACATGGTTAGTCAGAGTGGACTCTTCACACTCCTGCAGAAGATCGGCTGCCCCCCACGTCTGCTTGCTGTCATCATGTCGTTCCACGAGAACATGCACAGCACAGTGTGCTTCAATGGCGCAACATCTGAAGCATTCCCTGTCATCAGCGGAGTCAAACAAGGCTGTGTCCTTGCACCAACGCTCTTTGCCATCTTCTTCTCCATGCTTCTCCAGTACGCATTCAAGGACTGCAGCGAGGGAGTGTACATCCATACCAGGGCTGACGGCAAGCTGTTCAACATCGCCCGTCTCCGTGCTAAGACTAAAGTCACAGAGGTACTCATCCGTGAATTGCTCTTTGCCGACGATGCAGCCTTGACATCACACACGGAAGATGGACTTCAGCAGCTGGTATGCTGCCTCTCCCGTGCATGTAAGGAATTTGGACTGACCATCAGTTTGAAGAAAACGAATGTCATGGCACAGGACACAGACTCCCCTCCCTCTGTCTCCATCGATGGGTACAATTTTGAAGTTGTCGAGAACTTCACATACCTCGGGTCTAACATCTCCAGCTCACTCTCCATTGATTCTGAGGTGGGCGGCAGGATTGCCAAGGCAGCAGCAGTGATGGCCATACTTAACCAGAGGGTCTGGAACAACCCCAACCTCACAGAGAAGACCAAACTGCGTGTCTACCAAGCGTGCGTGCTCAGCTCACTTCTCTACAGCAGTGAAACATGGACCACCTATGCAAGACACGAGAGGAAACTCAACAGCTTCCACCTGAGATGTCTGCGGCGCATTCTGCACATCCAGTGGCAGGACAAAGTACCCAACACAGAGGTTCTAGTACGCGCCAACATGAACAGCATGTTCTCCATACTCAGCGAGAGGCGCCTTCGCTGGCTCGGCCATGTCAAGAGAATGGACCCAGGTCGCATTCCCAAGGACCTGTTATATGGGGAGTTAGCAGAAGGTGCACGACCAACTGGACGACCACATCTGCGCTACAAAGATGTTTGCAAGAAGGATATGAAGACAGCAAACATCAATGTCAATGACTGGGAGAGCTGTGCAAACAACCGTTCCAGCTGGCGTCTAGCTGTCAGGCAGGGAGTTCAAAACGCAGAGGAAAAGAGAAGAATAAAGCAAGCTGAAAAGAGAGCTAAAAAGAAGGATAAGCAAAAGTGTACTTTGGAGCTATGCCATCGTCTCCCGTAGACGGATGGATGCCAAGAAAAAAAAAAAAAAAAAATCTTCTGAATTCTACCTTAAATTCTGTAAAAAAGGAGAACTTCACTGCTTATATGAATCTCATAGTCTCACTGTGGCCTTTGCAATCGTGGTTCATTGGTCTTCTAGACCTGTTGATAGATCAGTTCCATGCCTTCTCCTATTACCTCTGCTCTTTAGCATCTTCAGTGGTCAGAGAGAGGGACTGAATGTTCTAGGAGTTAATCACAATGAATGGAGATGTCAGACACTCTTCATGTTCAGTGTGTTGCTTCCTCCACAGAGTAGAGGTGATGCACTACTCTCCACATGCCCTGAGTGGCATGTTGCTTCCTCCTGCTGAGGTGGTTGTGCACCACTCTCCACATGCCCTGAGTGGCATGTTGCTTCCTCCTGTTGAGGTGGTTGTGCACCACACAAAACAAGCACATCAATATTTCTCTGGGACATATTTTTATGGCAACAACATGTGACTCAGAGATATCACTATTCTATAAAATGGGCCTGATATGCAATAGTGAGTACATTAAATTTTCTCTATTTTTGATAAGTTGTAATTAGAGCATCAATATACCCCCTTAACTGACAAATTCAACAACACAGTAGTGAAGGGTAATGTATTACTGTTATCAAAATGTAGTTTTTTGTTGTTGCAGGGGATGGTTTGGTGGGGTGAATCTAACATACCTATCACTATTGTTGAATCCCTGGGAAAACTGTAGTTTCTGGCTCCATATTCACAAAACTCTTTAACTTGACTGCACACTCAAATTTGTATTTTGGTTCATTATATTACATCATACATGCTTTATTTTAATGAAATCACTTACCGTATTTAACAGCAATCTTCAGCCGAATAAATCACAACTTACAAATATTTTGTATTTAGATCTGTTTGTTCAATATTGAGCATCAAAATTTGAGTTGTTTATGCACTCAAATTTTGTGAATATACTGTGTGGTTTTTTAAATACTGGGATTAAGATGTGGCTCTGTACCCATATACAGTATTATGTAATGACATTCATTCTTTTAGTTTGGTTGATTGGAAATTTACTTAATGTTTAAAATAATGTTTTAAGATCTCATTATTTGGATTGTAGAGTGTGAGTGAATTAAATCTTTCTCAATATCTAAACATTGAGAGTAAATTATTTTGAATATTTACTCAATAGACATTGTCTCCTCACCCTACCCTACTAGGTATTTAAAAAACTTCTTTTAAGTACAGCTTCATAAACATTTCTTTTTAACATTTCTGACATAACAAACTGTGTATCTAAAAGAAAGAACATGTTTTAGTTTTTATTCCTGGTTTTTTTGGTCATTTTTTCAGTCAAGTCCTGCTCATTGTGTTGGTAGTTTTTGTAGTTGAGTGGTTTTGCCAATAGTTTGGTAAACAGTTAAAATGTAGCTGGACTAATTTGCTATGATGTGAGCATACACTCATAAATAAAAAAATTAGAGCTTTTTCCAAAAGGGTAAATTTGAAGTGTTGTTGATCTCTCTCTCTCTCTTTTAAAATGATGTTTTTATTATGGTTTAGTGTAAAGCAGTGTGTATTTAATGTGCAACACAAAAATGCAATGTACACATTTATTTCTAAACCCCTTTTCCACTAAAAGTAATAAAGGAACCGACAGCTTTAATTTGAAACAAAAAGGCTTTTGACACAACATGTTGTGAAGCTGTATTGTATTCCCATACTGGAATGATCAGAATTGTACTCATATGAACTTTTAAAAAGAAAAGGAACAAAATTTTACAAAAATTCATGCTGCAAACATCCTGTGTTTTTTATTGGTAGAGAACTAGTCATCAAAATGTGAATGATATTCAAAGAATGTTAGGTTTAGCATTTGAACTATGGAGATGCCATATTGTTGGGTTCAGCATTTGAACTATGGAGATGCCATATTGTTGGGTTCAGCATTTGAACTATGGAGATGCCATATTGTTGGGTTCAGCATTTGAAATATGGAGATGCCATATTGTTGGGTTCTGCATTTGAACTATTGAGATGCCATATGGACATAGTACACAATTAATTTTACTGTATATTCTATACATTTGTTTCTCAGTACTGACCTTTCCACTGTGTGACAATCAATGCAAATCATATGTTAATCTAAAATACCTTCAAAGATGACTTCACAGTGAAGTTCTTGTCAAAGGTTGACCTGCTCTTTTTTTAGATGATTGACTGTCAACATAACAGCATGTAAACAGAACACATATTTCACTTCCAGATCATCACCAAGGCCTTATTACTCAATGTGCACTGTTGCCAAAATACATACAGACAACAACACCCTGAGCTCATATTATCAAGAATAAACAGTTGCCTTTAAATCCCTACCAAAAATGCATAAATAAAACTCTTCTATCACCACCAAAATGAGAGAGGAAAAAATGTTCTAAAAATAGACTAGAACTACATTCGTGGGTACTGAACTGGAAGTATTAATTGTGATGTAATTCCTGACAGGCTCCATGTTTTACACCAATTTTAGTCAAACTTTTATATTTGCATGCTATACTTATTTCAACTTTATACAAGAAGTCTTTTTGAATTTCCTTGCAAACAAAACATGTGACACCTGTCACAAAGTATGTAGTGCTGGTGTTCCACAGGGTGCAAGTTCTGGTCTAAGTGCTCTTGAGAAACCAAAACTAAATTTGCTATATCTTCCTTAATTGTGGGAATTTTTCAATGCACTAAAAACCTAATTGTGATACAAGATAAGCCCTGTCTGAAAATATGTTTGAAAAGTTACAAATATTGATAAATTCAGTTTTAATGGCAAATTAAATAAACATTTAAATTTTAAAAACTAAATTTTATTGAAAACTTAAATTTTCATACAAGTTTTAAAACACAGTTTGACAAATTTTAGACAGAAAAGTTGACTAATGAATGGTATTTAAAACAAATGGTAGTTTGGGTCTGTATAACTGATAACATTTTCCCCAGGGGTAGTGAAGCATCATAGCTCATAGTGATTTTGGCAGCAAACCGCAATATGCCTGTCCAGATGCATATAGGTGTACAGACTAAAGAAACACTGACAGGCGCTATGTTCCACATTCACTGTGTCAGGTACTTAGGCAGTTGTTTCCATAACTAATAGCACATTCAGATTTAAAGTTCTGATGGGACCACTACCATGTTTTATAGCAAAAATGCATTCCATTTCAGTGTCGATAACAACAAAAGGTGGCAATGGGATAGGAAAATAGTTTCTAGGGAGGTTCTACCTTAATGAAAAATGGTGCTGATCTCTCTCGTGAAAACCTAAGCCATGTCTTTGAGGTGCCATATATCAGTGTGGTGATATGAACTAATCTTGGTCACTTAAGGCAGTACACTGCACATGCCTTTATGAAACCATGCTATTACCACCAGACTACTGGAGAGCTTCCAAGCTGATCCAACTCTAACACTTTGTTCCAGATACCAGGCTAGACCTGAAAAGATACAATATGTTTCACTTAATTCTAGAAAACAGTAAGATTTATGTAAATGAAGTTAAAATGTGTTAGATATGGTGATTTCAAATTAACATTAAGGTTGCAAGCATGGGGGAAAATATTAAACTTGACAGAGTGACACTCAGAAATGTGAAGCACTGGCCATATATTAAAGTGTTAAATTCATCCTAAAAAATATGAGGTTTCTAGAAGCACATTTAGCCATTTACAAGTTAAATAACTAATCAGGTAGACTATGTATCATAAAGTTTAAGGCAATGTTGGGGTGGTGAGGTTTGATCATTGGTGCAAACATTATTACATACCAGTATACAGGAAAGTCAAGTGACAATGTACTAAATTAGAATGTGTTACTATAAGCAATCTTATTCATGAGGGAAATAACAATTTTGGATATTGCAAGTGAATACAGCCAAATGTGGTCATACAAATCAACTATAGGTACCAATAAATCCTATATCATCAGCTAAATGTGAAATTCTGATCCCCAAAACTTGTAAACAAGGATGGAAATTTGCATATGTGGGACATATACAATGTACTTATTAAGATCAAATGTGCAAACATAATTCAAATGATCTATTTGAACATTTATATGGTATTTTTAAAGAGTGTTGGTTACCAATTATTAAGCTCATTGATTGAATGGAATCAGATATCAGCTGATGTTTCAATACCGCGCTCTGTCAAAGTACTAAATTAAAATATGTTACCATACATAGGCATATTCATGATGAAAATAACATTTTAGGATATTTTCAGTGCACATAGCCATAAATGTGCCTTACAGATTCACTATTGGTACAATGTCAGCCTATATGATGTACTGAATGTGAACTTTTGATCCCAAACATTCTAAAATGGATATTTGTACATGTGGGATATGTAACCATGCACAAAGTTAAATTCAAATAATTTGTTTGAATGCTTCTTGTGTAATCTTTAGAGTGTCAGTTAACAAATAGTATTAGTAATTAATAATGCATAAAGCAAGATGGATAATTAGAATTCCCATAACATCATATAGGCCACAATGCCGCACTACACCAATCAATATCTTAACCTAACTGAACAATAAAATGGAATGCATTTTGTGTTCAACTTACATCATTTTGCCTTTTTCTTACATCCAAGGGTAAATATACCTGGGGGAAGCATATTTTATCCCTTTGACCTGTATTTCATTCTCAGACAGTTTAAAATGATTTAGTAGAGAACTTGAGTAGGTTCTAGTATAAAGTTTTCATTGCTGTTCTCTTACTAAATACCTTATAACTATGTTTATAAACAATTACTGAAGGCTATACAAGCAGATATGTGTTACTCAGGAAGTGACCCCATCATAAACACATAAATTAACTTCTTGGACCCCTAATAAATAGTCTGAATGGCCAATACAAATTATAATTTTGTCTTCATGTATTTTTAGTGAAGGTCTCATTTTGACTACAAAGATATTTTCTCTGACAAAATGTGACAAAAATCCAACATTGGAGCTTTTATATGGTGTAGGAATATATACATGCTGATAACATTTAATATGATTCCCAAAAATATTATATATGTGCATTTTAGGGGTTTTTTAAATTATTTTTTATATTTTTTTAAAATTTTATTAAAATTTTTAAAATAAAAATTAATTTTTTACTTTTAATTTCATTCTTATATTTTAAAAGTCAATATACATGACATATTAAAATTTCATGTGTCTATCGTTGATAATAAAGATTTTATACCAATTTAAAGTTTGCTCCAATACTGCCCTGACAGGACATAGTACACAATTAATTTTACTATATATTCTATACATTTGTTTCTCAGTACTGACCTTTCCACTGTGTGACAATCAATGCAAATCATATGTTAATCTAAAATACCTTCAAAGATGACTTCACGGTGAAGTTCTTGTCAAAGGTTGACCTGCTCTTTTTTTAGATGATTGACTGTCAACATAACAGCATGTAAACAGAACACATATTTCACTTCTGGATCATCACCAAGGCCTTATTACTCACTGTGCACTGTCGCCAAAATACATACAGACAACAACACCCTGAGCTCATATTATCAAGAATAAACAGTTGCCTTTAAATCCCTACCAAAAATGCATAAATAAAACTCTTCTATCACCACCAAAATGAGAGAGGAAAAAATGTTCTAAAAATAGACTAGAACTACATTCATGGGTACTGAACTGGAAGTATTAATTGTGATGTAATTCCTGACAATTGCTAGGTTCAGCATTTGAACTATTGAGATGCCATATTGCTAGGTTCAGCAATTCAACTATTGAGATGCCATATTGTTGGGTTCAGCATTTGAACTATAGAGTTGGCATATTGCTTGCAGAAGTGCAGCTCACAATGTGGATGATGTTTAGATAAGCTTTATTTTTAGAACCATTAAGATACAATTGCATGTATAGTTGACAAAAATAAAATTGCAACCCACAGCTGGTATGACTGGTGAGTATTTCATGGGTATCTGTGCTATGGTGGGGTAAGAAAATGGGCAGAGTACTTGTGGTACTGATATACTAATAGACAATTTATATGCTAATCATATGAATTGTTATCAGTTTAACAAATCATTTTCATATATTAGCGATTTCTTAAGGGAATTATCTTTAATTTGTACTGTAAATTCTAAATGTATTTTAAATCATGTGACAAGTTTATGCATTTGGTTGGCTTGTTAGCTTATGTCATTTGAGCATTTATGATTAAAAAAAGCTCATTGTTATATTTTATTTTTCAGACTTAAATAAAAAGCTGAAAGTTAAGCATCAGCCATGTATAGCAATTACCAAGTTATATTCTCCATGCTGCAACAGACTTAAAAAAGTTCAAAAGCAACAGAAGAAATCCTCCACTCTTTATCCACTATTTTCATATGTTTGTTTTAATCTCAGGATATTTCTGTCTTATTTTATTGAATTTAGGTGTTCATTAATTTTAAATGAAATGGTGCAATATTTTATTGTAGGCACAAGGATTTACCCTTGGAAACTGTTTCTTATTCAAATTGTATTTATTTTATAAAATGTAACACTTTTACATTTGTTGAATTATGTATTTTTTAATTAAAATATGCTATTTAAGATTTTTTAAATGTATTTGAATGTTTATAGATATTGTGACATTTTTTATACCTATTGTTTACTGAGTTTTGTTGATGCTTTTGATAAAATGATTTTAACAAATTCCACCATTCTCCGCTTGTTTTTATTTAATTACAGACAATCTTACATGAGTGTTCATTTCAGATGACATTTATGAGGCAAGTTAAATAATTTATTTCTTTTGTCGAGCCTTGAAGATAAAACATGTACAATACTAATAGTTGTAAGATTCTGTTTATCATGTGACAGACCATTGGGAATTTGATTGGCAAAACCAGTGTTTGAAACTATATTCTAATGTCTGTCCATTAGGCTATGTTGTGATGTCATTTCTTATGAGTTGTTATTAAACATGTTGTATATAGAAGAATCATGTTATTGGTATATTAACCTTGATAGCACAATAGTTACGTGATACATTTTATTTTGAAATATTGTATTTGAATTCAGACCGTTGCAAAAAAATAAGTATAAAAAACTACTGTATTTTCTTTGCATTATGTTTGCCTGCTTTATAATCCACTATCTTGTGGTAAGTTCCCCTCATCTCCTACTATATTAGATTCACTTGGAGACAAGATAAAAACTACTTTGTGTTGTCTGCATTATATTTATGTGCTATTGACTCAACTACAGTGAAATAATTTCCACCTCATCTCCTTCTCCTTCTATTTCAGTTGACATGATGCTTGGCAATAATATTTTCACTGTACTATAATAAATTATTTTGTGGCTCCTAATTTGTTCAGTGTTAGAACAACATGATTTTTGTACTGATTTAATTAAGCAGATTTGTGAGATTTTACAACATTTAATTAAAATGTATATACACAACTTTTTATGTTAACAGATATTGTCATCTTTGGTACTGAATAAAAGTAGAGAATGACACATCCTATCACACTGAACAGACCTGAAAGTACTGTATTTATCTGGTGATAAATCTATGTTTGATAATAAACCTACCCCAGCTTGTTGGTTTATTGGCAGACACTGTAAATTAATTTTCTTAAATTATCATCACCTGGCTAGCAATTCTTCAACTTAATGAAAATATTTATTAGGCTCAGAGGTGAAAAAAATATATTGTCATTTTGTAATCATCATCAACATTTCTATGGCTCTGCCTAGTCTTATCAAGTGGATATAAATATAGTCTAATGTCTTCATATATACCTAATTAATCCAGTAATAAGCCCAATGGGACTCACCCTTAAGAGATTAGGCTGATTGTATCCAGCATCCATTTTGCATCATTTATCTGTCAGTAGTTGCTTGTCATAACCGCGGAAGCCATATTTCTGATCCAGTTTGATCAAACATGGGTATTTCATCAAGGTCTTGCATGTTTAGTAATGAGTGAGATATATATTAACAAGCTGATCTTCCATTTTTTTCCCAGACTTTTTACCACTATGGAGACGATCTATCTGATACAGTTTTGATCATTATTATGATTTCCTCACATGTGAGCCTTGCTGCTATCATGCTGATCATTACTATGATTGTCTCACATGTGAGCCTTGCTGCTATCATGCTGATCACTGCTATGATTGCCTCACATGTGAGCCTTGCTGCTATCATGCTGATCACTGCTATGATTGCCTCACATGTGAGCCTTGCTGCTATCATGTTGATCACTGCTATGATTGCCTCACATGTGAGCCTTGCTGCTATCATGCTGATCACTACTATGATTGTCTCACATGTGAGCCTTGCTGCTATCATGCTGATCACTACTATGATTGTCTCACATGTGAGCCTTGCTACTATCATGCTTATCACTACTATGACTGCCTCACATGTGAGCCATGCTGCAATCGTGCTGATCATTACTGTGATTGTCTCATATGTAAGCCTTGCTGCTATCATGCTGATCACTACTATGATTGTCTCACATGTGAGCCTTGCTGCAATCATGCTGATCACTGCTATGATTGCCTCACATGTGAGCCTTGCTGCAATCATGCTGATCACTGCTATGATTGCCTCACATGTGAGCCTTGCTGCTATCATGCTGATCACTGCTATGATTGCCTCACATGTGAGCCTTGCTGCTATCATGCTGATCACTGCTATGATTGCCTCACATGTGAGCCTTGCTGTTATCATGCTGATCACTGCTGTGATTGTCTCACATGTGAGCCTTGCTACTATCATGCTTATCACTACTATGATTGCCTCACATGTGAGCCTTGCTGCTATCATGCTGATCACTGCTATGATTGCCTCACATGTGAGCCTTGCTGCTATCATGCTGATCACTGCTATGGTTGCCTCACATGTGAGCCTTGCTGCTATCATGCTGATCACTGCTATGATTGCCTTACATGTGAGCCTTGATGCTATCATGTTGATCACTGCTATGATTGCCTCACATGTGAGCCTTGCTGCTATCATGCTGATCACTACTATGATTGTCTCACATGTGAGCCTTGCTGCTATCATGCTGATCACTACTATGATTGTCTCACATGTGAGCCTTGCTACTGTCATGCTTATCACTACTATGACTGCCTCACATGTGAGCCATGCTGCAATCGTGCTGATCATTACTGTGATTGTCTCATATGTAAGCCTTGCTGCTATCATGCTGATCACTACTATGATTGTCTCACATGTGAGCCTTGCTGCAATCATGCTGATCACTGCTATGATTGCCTCACATGTGAGCCTTGCTGCAATCATGCTGATCACTGCTATGATTGCCTCACATGTGAGCCTTGCTGCTATCATGCTGATCACTGCTATGATTGCCTCACATGTGAGCCTTGCTGCTATCATGCTGATCACTGCTATGATTGCCTCACATGTGAGCCTTGCTGTTATCATGCTGATCACTGCTGTGATTGTCTCACATGTGAGCCTTGCTACTATCATGCTTATCACTACTATGATTGCCTCACATGTGAGCCTTGCTGCAATCGTGCTGATCATTACTATGATTGTCTCACATGTGAGCCTTGCTGCTATCGTGCTTATCACTACTATTATTGCCTCACATGTGAGCCTTGCTGCTATCATGCATATCACTAATATGATTGCCTCACATGTGAGCCTTGCTGCTACAATACAATGGTTATCTTTCAAACTGCTTCAGTATCCAAGCATGATGGTGGACAAATTGCAAACCGCTGAAACCTTTCTCAAAAGCATTATGTTGGTTCTCATAAGAGCAGAGTGTTGCTAAAGTTATTTGATTTAGTTTACATTTTTCAGTAGGTAAAACAATGCTAATTATTAGTGAAGAAACGGTAAAGCATTTAGCAGTGTAAGTTTAATTTAACCTTTGTTTGCACAGTGGTAATAGTTTTGGTTAGTATGTTTTGTTCACTTTACATTTGTCCAGTGTTCAAAATATTTTCTTTTTTTTTCTGTTTTGGTTGATTGTTAACTCTTTTCACAACTGGATGTTCAAAATTATGTGAAGAAAAACCTTTTCTTTTTGACCAAAAAATGTTCCAACAGCTATTTTTGTATTGTGCTTGCATCATCTTTTGATGCTTTAGACTTTTCTTTTTCTGTCTTCAAATTTTCAGTTCTGGCTTTTAAAATTTTTTCAGGGTAAATTTGAACTTGTTGTGGATCTTTTAGCTTTTTGTGAAGTCATCTTTTTTGTATTTTTTATTAATATTTGTTTCTTCTTTATTTTTGTCTTGTGTACTATATATTCAATTTGCAAGTAAATTTTGAGAGTTAAGTAAACATAATTTCAAGATGTTAAAGGGTTAGTTGTAAATCATTACGTAGAGTGCACTAGTACAAAGCAGAATCTTTCACTTTCACGTTTATAAGTGAAAATAATGTTGAAATTTAATTGGGTAAATGAAAACTGCAGATACAGAATTGTGTCCAAATTCTGATGTAGGAAAAATGTGACGTTTACAGATCTAGCAGTTACAGCTATAGACTTTTCATTAGTACAGTAAAAAAAAACAACAACAGAGTAAAGCAAGAAGATAAGTAAGGAGAAATGAATGCAAGGAATGCAGTAAAGAATACACACCATTAGTCATGACAATTTCAGGATGCAAAGGTAATAATTAATAATTTTAATTTCATGGAAGCAAAACTTAAATCTGATAAGACATTAAAAATGTTGGGTGTTCCCTTAATTCACATATCCTATATGGTTAAAGTGGACAAAGTATGAAGGCATTCGTGAAGATGATTTGGGCATAGGTCAAATCATTATTTGTTCATAATTTGGTCTGTTAAACCCTGACCAACAAAGAAAAGGTTTTCAATTCTCAAGCACTAGGTATGGTACCTGATATCCAGTGAATATAAGTCCAGAGTGATAAATTATGGTCCAAAATGATCAAAGCACACAAGAAATAATTAAATCGCTTAAAATGGCTAACTAAATTTTTAATTAAGACAGTTGTATCTGATCTGTTTTTCATTATTGACTTAAATGCATGATAGACATATACTCTTAAAGTTAGTTGTTAAAACGGTACAAATGCATCAAGAACAAAGCAACCAGGAGATAAGATATTGCTCTGTTCAAGAGATTAAGTAGCAACTTAACTTATTAACAACCTTTTCAACTTTCATTTTCCAGCACAAGATAATTTATTTACCCGTTATCTCTTTGTATGATTCAACTGCAATAGTTGCATTCGATTCCTGTTCGTGCTTTTCCAATTCTGGAGAAAAGGAGTAATTGCTTTTCTTGTTTTTGATGAACCCCTGTATTTTATAGCTGGACTTTTACCATTAATCAAAGGTTAATATCTTCGATATTTATATCACAGGAAGAATGATTTAGGGAGGTGAAAATTTAGAAATAAACAAAATTGAAAATCCATGACGATGTGGTAGCAAAAAGACAAATTCAAATACAAGTTGAGCCTGTAAATACTGCAGATGGCTTCAATGAATTAATATATACACTGATTGGATAAGAACCACATTATATTAATGGAACTATTATACTCTAAATAACTGTGTCAGCTTGGATTTCGTAAGAAAATATGCAATACATATTGAATAAAGATTGTTGAGGTGTAATTTAAATAAAATTCAAAGGCAGAAAGCCTAAATGGTCTAGCTGAATATCCCAGTGTTGATACAGAGCTTTCATAACAGTTCAGTGGTTAGAAAAGTCTGAGAATCTAGCCTTTATCTGACAATATGAAAAACAGGAGATTCAGCAAATAGATAAATTGTACCTACTTCCAACATAAATGAATATTAGGCTGAATTAAAAAGAGATAGATCAGCAGAGCTAGAGAAGAAAATACTTTTTTTAGTCAGTTGATAAGCAGAACTGAGGTTTAATTAAGACGTCTTCTCGTGATAAAACCATAGATCAAATGAACAACATTGTTCACAGATTATTTATCCAGCAAAAAGAAAAAGAGATGATGAAGCATTGGATGAACAGACCGTGAGATTAGCACTAAGAAAATCAAGATTTAATATAAATAGCCAACCGGTGTGAGCACAATTGTATGAAGGTAAATGCAGCTAAATCAAAAGCCATGATCATAGGAAGTCTAGCAGGAGTACAAGGTGAGAAAGATGACTTCAAAGTAACACAAAAACTAGAACGGATATACAACATTCTGAGAATAAAAAACAACTTGCATTGTGATAGACAATACCTTTTGCTGGAAAAACCAAGTTGAAAAGGTCATTTTGAATTTTGTTCTATCTTTGGTAATAGTGGTACAGAAAATCAAGAATGATTACTGAAATTTCAAAAAAGAGCGGCAAAGAGTTATTTTTTATACTGATATAGATATATGTACCATCAAGTCTTTTTAAAACTCCAGAATGGCTTCCGTTTCAGCAGAAAATTAAAAAGGGTTTGCTGGTCCATAAACCTTTATATGGATTGGCTCTTGATTTGCTTAAATTTAATTTTAAAATTTATATATATATATATATATATATATATATATATATATATATATATATATATATATATATATATATATATATATATATATATATATATATATATATATATATATGTGTGTGTGTGTGTGTGTGTGTGTGTGTGTGTGTGTGTGTGTACAAAGTGCAAACCTATATTGAGAAGATATATCATTGTCAAAATATACTTGCATTCATTTTTATATTTCTATACACATTGTTTAGCCTAACAAGGTGATGATATACGTGTACTAATAAAATTGTTTATTGCTTTCGTGATCCCCTTATTGCATTTTCACTTTTGTTTGTGAATACATCATGTATGCAAGATAAATTTATATCTTGATTTCATTATATATATATATATATATATATATATATATATATAATCTGGACACATTTGTTCCCAATGAATATGTCCAGATTAACGAGTTTTCTGGATAATTGAATCATGCACACTTTTAATTTACATTGTCATCATATTGTATACATGTATTTGCTAGCTATACATGTATATTCAATAAAGGTTGAAATTAATTAGTAAATGCTCTTTATTATAAGATGTACTTATACAGAAATATAAGTTCAAACAATTACTGGCAAATCTTTTTCATGCTGGCTGGTAAGTCTACTCATTTGCTTGACCATGTCGACATATACATGTAACGTGAAAGTGCATTGAACACAAACTTGTACATTACAGTTAAATGTGTTATGGTAAGCAAATAAAATGCAGTCATTTGTATAAGTCGTATTTTACAACTGTTGTTGCTCTTAATGAGCCAATAATTGACATCACTTTTTATGTGAAATGAAGCCCTGTACTATCCAAAGTTTAAATAAATTTTATTTGTACAGCCATAAAAAAACTGATTGTTACATAAAATTGGTAAACATTTAAGAGACTTAATGACACCTAATTTATTAACCAAATGTTATCCAAAGTGTGGAGGATTTGATCCCAATGTGTATATTTATTTATTAACATCCCCGATTAACAAAACAGAACCAAACATTGTTTATGCAATTGCTGGTTACAAACTGGACATGTTATTTTAAGTTTTTACACACACATGATTATGTGATCAATTTAGAACTTTAACGAGCCTTTCGATTTAACCAGTCAGAGATTGATTATTTGACACACCTCCAGGCGAATCTGTGTTGTCCGATTGACTCTATTTGTATATACGAGCAAAAGAGTCTGACGTTTTAACAATAAAATACTGCAAAATCTCTGACAGTATGAAATCACCTTATCAGTAAGATAAATGAACACCATCACAGGAGAAAACGTAAATGAACAAATAGCGAAACCTCGAGTAAACTTAGATGATATAAGGTGATCCTAAGCCCAGACCATCAGGCCCCGCCACACAAGGTGGCAATGCGTGGTGCACCTAAACCAACTAGCAATGTGACCCGAACCAACTGACTACCCCAATAGTAGTCCGAGTTTCCTCTGACCTGTGCCACCCCATTTTTGATATTTAGACATTTATGTTGGGGTGTAGAGTCAGAGTCCATTCCCTATCAAAAAGTTGGAATTCGCCGACACCATTTGGTGTCGGCATGGGGTAGCCACTTACCAGCTGGCCCACCAAAGTTAAATGACCATTCATCGAGCTATACCTGCATGAAATCGATAGGAATATAATTTATTTTATCACAGATCGTGAGCACAGCATTCGTCTTGTCTTTAATCCACTGACAGATGAAACGAAAGTACGTCGAAGCTGAAATTTGATCTGGATCTGCCCATTTGCATTGTGAGTCACATGACTATACAAATCTGGTCAGGATTCATATAGTCATATGATATCAACAATAAACAAATTTCCAAAGCTGCTGTACATAGAATTTGGACATATTATGTAGAAGTCACTTAATGTTTGTAAATAAATATAATGCACACTTAATTCTCAACATATTTATTCTGAGAATAACGACCAGAATCCTGTCGGTATCGCAACAGGGTGGAGAAAACCATTTTCAAGAATTACCAAGCTCGTGTCAGCGATGTGCTTTGTTGGTGTCACATGACTACCACATTGACATGTACTCTCTGTGTAGTGAATCTGGTTTTCTTCAAATTGCTGAAACAATTACAGATTGTTGTTTTTTTTCTTTCTTCATTTTTCTATAAAAATTACGTGACTTTCATGTATACGCTCGATTTGTTTTCCTACAGCAATGCTAGAAATGGTGCATTGTTGATATACGTGTCTGTATGACCTCTGATGTGTTTGACATGTAGGTTGCGAGAGTTGTGTAGTCATGTGACTAGGAATGCAAATGGACAGATCTAGGTCAAATTTCAGCAACGATGTACTTCGGTCTCGTCTGTCCAAGAAGCCGATGAATTTGGAAATGACATCATTGCGGCTTACGTGACAGCTCATGCTCACTTAAAATTTTATGAAGCTTTAGAACTGTTCGGAGAACGTGTCCTGTACTTTGACATGGACAGTTGCATCTACATTGATCGCCTGGATCAACGTCACCCTGACATCGAAGGAGACTGTTTAGGAGCCTGGACGGACGAACACCCCGACGACAAGATTCTATGTTTTGCTAGTGGCGGTCCTAAAAATTACGGACAAACAAGGAGAAATGCACACAGAGTGTAAAGTGAAAGGATTGACTCTCAATTATCTCAACAGTCAAGTGGTGAACTTTGGCATATTAAAGAAGCCTTGCAGTTTGGACAGGATGGACACTTTAAAGTGACCACCTACAAACTGCACAAGACTGTACATTTACCCACTCACCAAATCATCAGTCAACCTTTGGAGAAACGTATCAGATTGTCTACCAGAAGCGAGTGCAGCTTCCCATCCACTTCACTTTACCGTACGGTCATGTCAATATTGGCCAACAAATAAAAAGGGACAACGTCCATGACCTATAGTTCATTGTTACTACCAAGACCAAGCGAGAAAGATGAATCCTTTTAAACAGACATCATTCAAGTTTGGGGATTCTCAAGTGAAGTGTGATGCTGTGCCTTGCAATGAGAGCTGTGCCATATGCTGTGAACTCAGCAATTTAGTAAAGCATCACGGGAATTTTGCTATACTTACTACAGTGTCAAACCTGACAGATGCGAAAGCGATGCCACTCGTTATCGTGGGCACTTTACTGGTTTTCATGGTCAATGTTATCCTCCACTTGAAACCATGCAGCTACCACCCTATGGATGCCATCCAAAACTGAGCAAACTCCTGCGGATTTCACCCTACTTTCTTCGAAATGAACATGTGAAAGATATTTCATTCCCTGTGCGTTTGCCTGAATACTGCAACTTTGAAAGTCGATTCCAAACCTTCCAAGGAAGATGGCCTAAATATCTAGGAGGGCCTACCCCCAAAGAATTTGCCAGAGCCGGATTTTTCTACTTGGACGAAGGGGATAAAGTCAGGTGTTTCAGTTGTAGCATGTCACTACACCAGTGGAAGCATAAAGAGTCAGCTTACCTGGAACATGCTCGATGGTCTCCAGATTGTCACTACCTACCTTTAGATGGACCTAGTCATTGAAGTGGCCTACCATGTCGTTTACGAAATCATCTTAGTCAAATGTTGGACAACACCTAGACAAGTGTTTAAATCGCAGTCAAAAATAATATTCAAGGATTACCAAACGAATTGCAAGAAAAGATCTACAAGGAAGTTTGGTTGGGACTTGCCAGAGCAAAATCTCATTTGGTGACTAGAACTTTTATGTCGAGAAATTCACAAGAGGAAAGTGAAAAAAGTCAACAAACGGGTAAAATTTCTCTGGATCAAGTGTGCGTTCATCGTGTTATTCCGCTTTAGACCGTTTACATCAGAAGATTTTATTTACGTTCTTGACCATTACCCTGAATGGCTGTGGTCATAAATTACTCAATATGTTCATTGCTTTTGCTCTAGGAGAAGATTTTAAATAAAATAATACTGACTGACGTGATCATGGATAATTTACAAGAGAACATTCGTGGTTTGCCTGTGGAGTTGAGAGAATGCATTTACCAAGAGCTGGTCAAACTACAAGTGAAACGCAGAGAAGAATTGCATTCGTTACGTCATCGGTGTTTAAACCACTGGAACCTGAATGGTATAAGAGGATTGATTCAGATGAAAGTGTTCCAGTGTTCAGACATTGATCAACTACCCATTGGCACGAAGGATTGGGTTGTATTGCTGATTCTATTTGCGACAAGGTAGGCTTACTGCAGTAAATTCCAGAAGAAGAGTTAGAGGGTTACCAAAATCTTTCACACAACTTAAATTTAGTTGAAGAGGAAACTTCTGAACGAAATGTGACGTGCAGGATAGTGACTGAATCATTTATATTCGCCACTGGATTATCTCTGATCATACGATCATCTCTGTGCAGAAAGAACACTTATTACCTCCGTAAAGAGGATATAAAAACGGGCTACCATGCCACAACCTTTATCACTCGTGATACAACAGATTCCGTGAAAGGAAATCAATGACACTATTAAGACAGAGGAGGATTACCAACACTTATTACGAGAACTCTATCCATTGAATTGGGGTCAACGTGTGGTGTCTGTCTTAGTGACTTCCTTTCTAGAATTTCGTTTACCAGCTGATTCCTTGCGGACTCTTTCCGAACAGTACTTACCAATAAATAAAACATGAAAAATGTTTCTTTAAATGAGCACGAGAAACTTTTGTTCAAAGCCTTACGTTTTCATCTGGATACGCCTCGACCTCTACGGGGGAAAAAGGTTCGTCAACTTTTAGGTACTGAAGATGTGTACAACAATGTGTGTGTAGCTTGTGACTTACACTCTCATTGGACATATGTACGTGACTGGAAAAGTTGAGGTTTTCAGGCTCGGACCAAAGAAGTGGTCAGTTATGCTCAAGAGTTGTGATCCTCAATTCAAACGTCCACGGAAAAAAGTAACTTTTAAACCTGTGTTAGTGACAGTGCTAGAAGACCCTGTCGCCCTGGACAGCCACTCCCTTCAGGGCAAGACTGTCATAGACATTCTCGAAAGGCAATTCCGGGAGGACAACTGTGTGATTGTACCCAGTGTAGAGACTCTAAAACATTACACTGTCCCTAGGACACATTGGTTATCAAAATCATGTTGTACAGTGACTTGTTTATATTCCAATGTGATAGTTTTGATGTGTTTCTTATTGCTGTACTTACCCATTTGGTTTTTATGTAGTTTTGTCTTTCATGTTGTTCCATTTTACTTGCAATAAACGTGTCCTAAAAAGTATAAAACTCTTGTCTGTCTTCGTGTCAAAAGTGACATTCCCTGCACTATGTCTACCTCTACTGTGTCTGCTCTCTCTTCCTCCACTTTCAAAGTCATCGACAAACACTTCGATCGTACTAGTCGGGAGGCCTTGTATCTTTGCCATGCTTTTAACACGTTAATTGCTTAACCTAGTTGTTCAGGCAAAACCGAATTTTTCAAAAGTTTTATCGAACATAAACATCATTTGATCGATCGTCCACCTCAACGATTCGTGTGGTGTTACAAAGAGTGGCAATCGGCGTACAGTCTCTTGGGAGAAAGTCAAGGCGATTCAATCGTGTTTGTGGAAGGTATTCCTAGCGAAGAAGACGGGATCGTGTCTGACTCCAGTCAAAACCATCTGGTCATTTTCGATGACATGTTAGGAAACGACGAAGAAGAAATTAAACTGATTTACGCGCAAAGGGCATCATCGTAATGACAGCGTCATTTACATTACTCAAAATTTGTTTCAACAAAGTAAATCCCTGAACAGAGCCAAGAGAAGTGTTAAGATTGACTATCATAAAGTGGCACGTCGTCTACTGATAAAATTTCAGAATACCAACACAGTGTCCCTCAAGTTTAATGGTAGTTTTTTTGAAATTTTGGGTGGACATCCACAGATAGCAGCACACAATCTTGGCCCAAAGATCAACAATAATATGGATTTTTACAGGGCTTTTGGATCCCCTGTAGAAACTGAACGTAGGACTCAATGTGAGCTTTGTGTATCCCGATGTGGTGGAGTACAACGTGGTGGGACACACATCCGTACCGTTTCTGCGTGTCATTCCTTTCAAAGTGAATTCTTCCACGACCAATGACCAGGAAGGTGGATATACCTATAACGTTCATCGCGAATTCGTACATCCTTAGTATTTACCCGTCAGTAAGTCGTATTTCGACACCGTCAACATTACTATAAAAGGAGTTCTGGGACAAAATATTCCATTCTCCAAAGGAAAAGTCACGGTGAAACTCCATTTTTGAAAACTATTCTCTTACGAATTGTAAGTCATGTATCCAGTGTACCGATGATTTGCTCGACAACGAGGACATGGTTTAGGAGGTATGTTGAAATCGGCCTTTCCTTTGGTGGCTCCGGTGTTGAAACCGATGGTGACACGAGAATTGCACTCTTTGAAAGATGCCGAATTTACGCACGGGAAAGAATGTCTCCAGAATGTCATTATCGACAAACAAAACCTCAAGGAAGCTTTCTTGAGAGCAGGCAAAAATGTCTTGCTTTAAAGGGGCAAAGCCATTTTGGGTAGGCGAGAAACTCCTGTAAATGCCTTGTAAGCTGCCGAGTTAGGCATTCCTGCTTCCCTGGCGTCACAGCAAGGACAAGGCAGAAAGAGACAACGAAAACAACTCTCCAGAGGACACTCATAAATCTAGAAAGATTAAGAAAAGAAGAACTGCTCGAGACTTAGACGTTTTTGATTATTAAATCATAGAGACAAAAATGATTCGCCGAGAGTCTTGCGTCTGTTTCAAGACGGAACTGGATCTGTTTGCCATGCCACCCATTATGATGATGATGCAAGAATCCCAATGGGTCGAATTTCATCCCATCTCCTCTGTAATTGAGTATGAAATCATCAGAACAGCCCGAAGATTACATCGATCTGAATAGCAGTTACTTGTACTTGAAACTGACAGTGATCGACAAATCGACGGACGGTCCCGATATAAAGGACGAAGATAAAATAACCCTGTCAACAATTTCATGCATTCCTTGTTCAGTGGAGTAGATTTGTATTTGAATAACAAACTGGTCAGTATCAGCATGCACACTTACCCTTATCGAGCGTACCTGGAAAATCTCTTAACGTACGGAAAAGAAGCCAAGAAGACCCATGTGGATGCTTGCTTGGGATGGAAACCTGATACAGCGGGTAAGTTTGACGATACCGATTTGATTACAGATAAAGACCACCAACCACAATGTGGGATTCAACGCCCGACGAAACAAGATCAATGGCTCCAAGAAAAATGTATAACTGATCGTTTGCATTTTGACATGTGGTTGCAAGAGAAGTATTTGCTGAACGGCATGGATGTCCGTCTGAGACTGAATCGTAGGAGTGCCGCTTTCCATTTAGTAAGTGATGCTGTCTATTACAGAACCATCATCCAAGAAGTCAGACTCTACGTACGATGCGTCGAAATGTTACCTAATGCGTGAAACGACACCAGTAACACTTTGAGCAGAACGACCGCCAAGTATCCGATACGACGCGTTGAAGTGAAAACTTTCACCATTCACGCTGAACATCAATCCATGATCGATGTTCATCTGTTCCAAGGGCAGTTACTCAAACGTTTGGACATTAGTATCGTCAAAAATACATCCTTCAATGGAACCTTCAAGGGAAATCCTTTTGAGTTCAGCACTACAATTCGTCCAAGATCTAAGTCAGTCGAGATGGCATGACCTTGTGTACCAGACCTTTCGAACCTGACTTAAGTGACGTAAAGAAGAATTACTTGAGATCGTAATTGTCCCTGTATGAAGCCCCGGACAGTTAAGAGCCAACACTAGTCACGGCATTACGTACGAGGATTATGCAGAAGGTTACACTTTGTGGGCCTTTGATTTCACCCCAGACCAAGGCAGCGACGAGTGATATTTCCACCCAATAAAATCAGGACGGATTCGTGTGAAACTTCAGTTTGCAAAGCCAATACATGTAAAAACACGGTGAACGGCATCCTTTATGCCGAAGTCGATAATGCCATAGAAATAAACTGTTTGAGAGAAGTTATTCTAGACTATTAGAACCATGGAAGACTGTTATCCCTCTTTTACTTGTGGATAATCTTGTTGGGATTTCGTGCCAGCATAACCCCAAGACAAAGACGAAAAGGACGTAGTCATGAAGTCCAGCTGGCCAGAACAAGAACAACATTTAGTTTCGCAGAAAATGTTTCGGAATCAATCAAGAAAGATTGCTATGGATGTCAGAACGATCATCCCATTCAAATTCAACACGATAAATGTCTGACGCTGAATCAAGAAGTAACATTGAACGAGTATCTAGAGGAAACTTGGAGTCTCGCCTCGGAAGAAGCCGTGTTGCATCAGTGGTATAAAGACTTGTATGATCATTCCTCTCCTCCACTGATCACTCTAGAGATTCGTCACATCGAAGGTCTCTTGGCTCAGAGTGCGGAGACGAAGCGCGTTGGGTCCAATCCCACTCGTCTCAATCAGCAAAGCAATGCAACCTTAGCAATGAGTGCGTGCTGGGTCCAATCCCACTCACCTCGGCCATACATCCAGATCGCTAGGAACTAAATAATACCTCGATCTGACGGCCTAATTAATAAGTGTTCCATGAACACATAAAAGTGTGGGGATGTGGCTGTCCTACCTTCCCCCAGAAGTAATTAAATAGCACGCTGTGCGTGCATTAAACAGTGATACATGCTCCATTAGAGCGAAAATCACTTTAATCCAACTAAGTAAGTAAGTAAATAAGTCTGACCAAGCAGCACGTGAATTACTAAGAGAGTCAATGATGGAAGCAATTTTTCTTATACAAGCCTTGAACGCGATAAGGGAGTTCAGCCTCCAAGTTGCCACGGGATGGAGCCTTCGTGCTCAAGCAAAAGAACCACACTTTTGCTGATATGTAAAGGAGATAGAAGATACAATTGGAGAGGTGCCAATAAAAGCAATTGGAGAAATGCTCCCCCAAGAAGACCGACACCAAGAAGAGAAAACGAGGCACCGCAGAGGGAGCACAACTTACAACAGCAGAATTTATACACCCAGATGCAAGTGACTCCCTGTATCGATAACTTAACGACTCCCACTCACGTAATGATGTCAACACTGTAAAACCACCTCCAAATATTCAACTGGTGACAAGAACAGTTGAAATCTACCAGAAATGGAAAAGAGGTTCAAGAGAGGGGCATGGAAGTGAAATCAAATCATTTACCTAGTGGACAGGAGTCTATGGCAATTGAAGATACCCTAAGGGATGATGAAAAAAAAAGGAAACAGTTTCAATTCCTTTTACTATCCCAGTACCCCTCCCCACAAAACTAAGGATCTTAACAAATTAAGAAGATCCATAGCAGCTACACTACCACTCATAGCCCAGCAAGTGGCACGGGTTTAATAACAACAACAACCCCACTAACAGGTTCAACGACATCTCCGACGTCCCAATTAGTGAGCGCACCAAGAAACAACAACCAATCTTAATTCCATTTGAAGGAACCACAACTACAACAAAATCAACAACTACTGTTGCTAAACCAAAAACTGGAATAACAACTTAACAACTCGAGCATCAGAATCACTGTAATTTCCTACTGCAGTACCCCCTAAATCAACTAGCGGGAAAATTGCTGAAAGTAAAACTACCGATAGTGGGAAACTCACAACAACAACAGCAGCAACAACCAAAACTAGTGAGCGTACCAAGAAACAACAACCCACTGCACATCCAACTGAAGCAACAACAATAACAACTGCAAACAAGTCAGCAACCACTTGTGCCAGACCAAAAAGGTGTATACCACTAGAAAGTAGTAAAAAACGACTACTACAAACTGCAAGAAAAGACACTAAAGAAACAAGAACAAGTGGCCCAACCAAGATTGACCAAGCGACAATAAAAACAGACGTAGACAGCTATGTGACTGACCAATGTGATGCATGGGGCATTTCCTGCCTACTTCAAAACAACAGCGCAGCCATTTATTTCACTGACGCACTCAGGACTATATTTGAGGTCCATCAAAAGATCTATTATGATGGAGAACTAGGAAAGAAAAACCGCAAAATATTTGAAGATGCCAAATAAGCAATTGTAGATATCAGCACCCTGGGCGAAGATTTTTATGACTGCCCGAGACCAATGTTGGCGATGCTGATAAACGAGCTTCTGATGCCCCATGGAGTGCAGTCCAATCCAATTAAAAATCACCACCAGTGGAAACTCCTGATCCTGGGGGACCTATGCGGTTCATATGGAACGCAGCCCGTAGAAGGGAAAGCTTCAACCCTCCATCAAACATCCCGCCGTTCATGTATCCACTGTCTGAGGGGTAGCCCTCAGCCCTTCTGAGGGCTATGAAAAATTTGCCTTTTTGTTTTCATTTTAAGAGATTTCAGTTTGGCTTGATAATACTATCATACCTAATATGATCATTTGACCACCGTTCTAAATCAAAACCGAAATACCTAACTTGACATTCAAACATTTTCATTTGGTCTCTTAGACCTAAATTTCTTGAGATTTAAAGTATTAATGCACTTTTTGTGCACTTGGAATTAATTAAGATAGGAAAATTTAATACTTAAATTCGAGACTCTAATTGCGATTGTGGCTAACACAGAATTGGTAATGGGGGATACCCATTATATAAGTAACTGGGTTGAATTTGGCAATATTAATCTTGGCGTTTCAGATGCATTCCAGTGACATTTGGACCACTCCTCTGAGTCCCTCTTCTCCTGCCTGCACGGACATCTAAAGACGAGTGTGTGGGCCGATTCCCACTCGTCTATAATCAGGTTAACTAATTAGCACTGCATTCAAGCGTTGGGGGATAAGGCTCTTTTTCCGTCCCCCTCGAACAATTAATTAGTCCGCTACTGCGAAATTTAAATAGTCGCACATGCACTATGTGCGCAAGCGGCGCTAATCAAATCTCATCATCATCAGTCTGACCATCATTCATTCGATAGCCGGACACTGAACAGTACACACCTGGATTTTGCCGCTCTTAAGAAGTGGCAGATCCAAAAGATACAAGTTTCTTTTTTGATTTGATGCTGCATGACCACAACCATCAAACATTACCGCAACCTTCATCTACAACAACAACAATAATATCCAGATGATTTGCAGACCGCCCAGCAGTTTCGACCTTCAGACGAGGCCTAGCTGCCCGCGAAGCTGTATCGACCTGCATAAGTGGACAGGCAGCCCGCTATCCTGCCCGCCAAGCTGTTTCGACCTACAGAAGAGGCCCAGCTGCCGCCCCGCCGTTTCGACTAGCAGATGAGGTCTTGCTGCCCGCCTAGCAGAACCCAATAATACGCTCACACCATCTTTCATCTCCAAGTTAAGTCAGGGATTCTAAAGGTAATTAATTATTGGCATTAAACCTTCGGGTATATATCTATTTGTGCTGTTTAAAATTCTCTACTCTCTATTTTCTTATTTCTCATTCTGCCTAACAATTTTCACAATTTTTACTACGTTTACATTTTTCAATTAAGTAGAAATGGTAGTATACACATAGATAATTATGATACCCCATATAACTCAATACCATAAATTACTCCTTCAAAATGTCCAGAGTTGCTGGATCTCAAGTTAAAATTAAAATGAACACCAGTAGATATGCAGTTAGGAAAACGAACAATTTGTTTAAAAAAAACCCAGCATAGTGAAGAACTCAGTTGGGAACAACTCAGCAAGTCCTGACGCCTCTGGCAAGATTGGCAAGACTAGAGAAAATATGGAAAGCAATGGCGTCAGTAACAGGTCCATTTCAAACGTTATACCCCACCCCCAATAACTTTCTTGGGCATTTTACATCCAGCCCCTCCTCAAGTTTAGTTATTGAGCACCCGTTGGATGTTATCTCACATATCCTGGGCGACAACATCTTAACACCCAACACAGGAACCGCAATAAGGGAAAACAGACCTATGGAATTGGGCGGAAAGCCCATACTGTCCCAGTACTCAAACGCCTTGACATAATCCAAGCAAAAGCTTTACGTATATGCACAGACACACTCAGAAACACCTCTAAAGAAGAACTACAAATCATAACAGGCGAAATATCTCTAACACCTAAGGAGAGAAGAATTGATACTAAGATATGCAGCCAGAATTTCAATACAAAATCCGAACTACCCAAGAAAGATCATCATTAACAAATGCAACATCCCATTTAGCCGGAGACTCGTCCCCTTCCCGCCATCCGGGAAAATGACCCACGCAATATGTAAAAAACTACAACGACTGCCTTCGTGCAGAAATAATACGATATCCAGACCCTACCCCATGGTCAATGAAAAAACCAACTATCAACACCCTAGCAACAACCTTCTGATCCAAAGAAGAACATCCCTTGGAAATAAGATCAAAAATCCGCACTATATTAGACACCTCTTACAAAGACTTTGTCAAAATATACACATACAGGTCTAAATCTAAATAACCCAGACATAACTGCTGCAGCACTCACTATACCGGAACTGAATAACGAAATAGGAAGCCGACTTCCGGACAAATGCTTAGTATACACAGCAGAATTCTGGGCTATATTTGAAGCAATAAAGATAGCATATCAACAGAAAATTCAGAAAATACTAATAGTAAGCAATTCACTTAGTGTACTTAAAACACCGGAAACAGGCAACTCAAAGGGGCTTGAAAACCTCCTTAAAATCTATTTGCTAATTAACAACATGGAAATACAAGGCCAAATTGTAGAATTTATGTGGGTTCCATCATATGCATATATAAATATCAAGCAACGAGAAGGCCGATCAAGCAGCAAAGAATGCACTGAGCGAACTTGAACCAACCCACACAGATTACAGCGTCCCAGAATTGTACAGCATGATAACCACAGAAATTGTCTCTAATGGCAAAACAGTGGGATACATGCCTCAAAGGACGTACACTGTACTCGATAAAAAACAATGAGTCGCAATACCAAACCACCGAAAACCAATATCAAGCATCATCAACGGAGCATTAACCGAATCAATACAGGAAAAACCTTATTTGCAAGCAGTATGGGGAAATATGACCTTGCTAATTTGTGGAATTGGAGCTAAGTGCTCCGATTGCGTTGATGATGAAGACCTTTGACATGTTTTCAATATATGTCGGAAATATGACGAACAAAGGAAAAAATTGGTCAATACATTAAAGAAAATTAATTCGTCATATGCCTCCCCCGTACCTCTTTACCAAATCAACCCAAAACCCAATCAAACAATTGATTATATGTTAATCTTCCTTAAGGAAATTGACTAAATCAATAAATTATAAGCCAACTAAGTCTATATCCTCAGACAGACCGGACACCTAGGGCGATTACATAAGCAATATAGTTTAAGACAGTTTTAGAAATAGGACAAATCAATAAACATTCTTACAACATTTGATTGTGCATTATCGGACATCCCTCTTAGTACGGCTGGGCGGGGAATTGGGGGCGGGATAAGCAGACGGTTTATAGCTCGAATAGGGGGGAGTACTGCCAGTGTGCGGGCTGATGCTACAATCGCATCTATCACTCACTTCGGCGCCTTGAGCTGTCCAAATGTATAATCTATTAAGCAATGCAATAAGTGATCTTTAATTAAGAAACCATCATTCATACTTACATCTATCTGTTCTATCATTACTTAAAGCACGATGATTCGACTTAGAATGTACTAATTATGACTGGCCAACAAAATTAAAAATTATAAGGTGGTTTAAACTCCAGCCATCAGGGTCCGCTGCATAATGCGGCAACAAATTGACCCATAAACTAACTAGAAACTAGAGTAACAACCCAAACTTAGATCTATAAGGTGGCTAGAAACCCAAAATCACCAGGACCAGCCACACAAGGTTGCACCAAATCATATAATTAGGAAATATGTCCTTAAAATATTAATCTATAATGTGACTAAAACCCAGTCATTTAGGCGGAAATATTTATTTTTAGAATACCAAATATTATTCAATTAAATAATATTTTCCCTAAAATAGACTTGGATATTCATCTTGCTATCCATATCTATATCTTTTCTACAAACAGCACAAATGATTTTCTGATTATAAATACGACAAACGACGCCATCTACTATTCGGAAATTGGGGCACAAAAATCGATGCCGGATGTAAGGCGCACTCCTTCCACTGAGCCCGATCCTCCTTTGCCACATCCAGACATGTACCATCTAGATGAGTGCGTGTGGACCATTCCTACTAACCATTAATCCCGTGAGACATAAATGTCTCGAAATAGAACCATTTCAAATAGCGCTTCTTAAGTGCATTAATACATTGGAGGAAGTGGCACCATTCCTTCCCCCTCGAAAAAAATCAATAATTCCCAAATGGGAAATTAAAAAATCGTACATGTCCGCAAGGGGGGCGAACACGACAATACTTCTAAGGACCGATCGACCGACCGACCAGTCTGGCTACAAATCGTTGACGCATCAATATTAAGATGAGTAAGAGAGCAGTAAAGTTACTGGAGCTCCAAATGCACCTGGAGTATACCCAACGTTTGTTGGATGATCTGGTCATGGTGGCGATACAGGATGAAGACAGAATAAAAGAGGAGAAAAAGGAAAAGAAGAAGAAAGAAGAAGTAAAGAAAAGAAAATTTTTTCCTCACCTTATCATGAGACAGGTCTGTGAGGTCAAACCTGCAGTGACGACACTGCCACTACAACGTAAACCATAGCCACAGACACAACAATGTCAGCCACGACCAATACCACCACCGAGAGTAGGTTGCGAGATTTGTATAGTCATGTGACTTGGAATACAAATGGGCAGATCCAGGTCAAATTTCAGCAACGACGTACTTTCGTCTCGTCTGTCAGTGGATTAAAGACATGACGAATGCTTTGTTCACGATGTTTGACAAAATAATTCATATACCTATCGATTTCATGCAGGTAGAGCTCGATGAAAGGTCGTTCGAGTTTGCTGGGCCGACTAGTAAGATTCTACCCCATTCCGACACCAAATGGTGTCGGTGAATTCCAACATTTCGATTGGGAATCAACTCTGACCCTGCACGCGAACGTAAATGTCTAAATATCAAAAAGTGGAGTGGCAGTGTTAGAGGGAACTCGGACTACTATTGGGGTAATCATTTGGTTCGGGTCTTATTGCTAGTTTCTTTAGGTGCACCAAGCATTGCCACCTTGTGTGGTGGGCCTGATGGTCTGGGCTTAGGACCACCTTATTTTATCTAAGTTTACTCGAGGTTGTGCTATTTTTATGTTTACGTTTTCTCCTGTGATTGTGAAGGAAGAAGAGCAAGATGTTAAGAGATTGTTGGTTGGAGTAGGATCGTCTGGTTGGTTTCTGTGTGTAAATTTTGCATTTGGATTGACTGATTTCCCTAGCCAGTGTCAGGTTTAATGAGTTTCCGCCAGTCTGGACTGTTTCGCTTCTTGGTCGGCCTTTTCGTTACCAGGTATGTTTATATGTCATGGGTCACACATACATTGTATAATGATGTTTTATTTCTCCAGGGTCTTGAGGTGGAGTAGTTTATTTTTATTCATATGTTCCCGACTAGAGGAGGTTCCCGATTCCATGGATCGCAGCACACGGAGGGAGTCGCTAATGATAACTGCTTTTTGGGTGTTGGAATCTCTCACCCACTGGACAGCTAGACTGATTGCCCAAAATTATACTGTATTGATGGATCAGTTATTAAGTAGTCTCTCCCCCAGCGTGAAGTCCTCCTCTGGTATCACCTCTGCTGCTAAAGTTTCTTCGGTGTTAGAGGTTTTAGATCCTTCCGTATAGATAGCGGTGTAACCCTTTTAATTTTCATGAATTTCTCTGTGAAATGTGGCCCCTACTTCTAGGGGTTAGCCCAGTTTATTGCCATATTTGATGGCATTGAAGTTTATTTTCGAAATGTTAAATTTCCATGGTTCCGGGTCTGGGTACCGTATGCTATCTTCTTGGAGATCCGGTAGTTCGAGTTCCCTTTGAAGGTCGTGTATTTCTACCCACCCCCGGTTTAAATGGGCAGTTTTCAGTGACAGCTCTTGTGGTGTTTGATTCGTCGTTTATTGATAACCTAGTTTCGTATCGCAGTATTAGTGCGTCCCTTTCACCTCTGTCTGTGTGGGTTCGAGTCCAAGGCTCGGCTAGCGTGGGTACGTGGGAAAGCTTGCCAGTAGCTTCTCGTGGGTAGGTGGTTCTTCACTGGGTTTTCCAGGGTTCTTCCTCCACCAGTTATACTGGCCGCTATGTATAGCCTATCCTGTGCTGAAAAATGGCGTTAAACCCTAGAACAACAACAAGTTCGTCCCTTCGAAGTCTGAGTGGCATTTCCTCAGCTAGTATGTGTAGCTCCTCCCCAGAGGTGTTTTTGAGAGCCCCGGTACAGACAGCTAAGGCTTGGTTCTGAATCCGATCCAGTTTCTTTAGCATAGATGCGCTAGCCGAGGAATAAATTTGGCACCCATACTCAATTTTTGATCGGATTAGTGTCCTATAAAGCATGAGTAGAGTGGACTGATCCCCTAATCTGTTCCCGTAAGGTTCCTCAAGAGGTTCAGGTCCCTTAAGTTGTTTAAGTAAAGTTTTGGTGGTTTTATGTCTTCTGTTTACTGGTGAGCACATAACGCCTACTGTTTTGCCCAGGGATATTTTCTAGCCCAGCCTATTGGCCCATTTTTCTATCCGTTTAGTCCCACATGCAGTACATTCACGACCGCTTTCCTGGTTGGGTTGCCTGCTTTCCAGGTTCAGCTGTCGTCCACAAATTGCGATAGATCCACGCGCGATAAGTCTATTGACTGTTCTAGATCATTGACCATGATGTTAAATAGAGTTGGGCTCATTACACTACCCTGTGGTATTCCGTTTTCAAGTTTGTATGTTTCCGATTATTTATCCCCTACTTTTGTTTTAATTTGTCGGTCTGTTAAGAAGTTTACTATCCGTTTCTGAACGCGACCTGTTAAGCCGTACTGGTTTAATTTCGCAATGAGTCCTTTAGCCCAAATGAGTTCGTCTGCCTTATCAAGATCGAGAAAAATTGCGGTAAGATGTTGTTCACATTTTTGTTTTTCATTAAAGGCTAATTTTAATCGTATTAGTTGATCTAATGTGAATCGCCCGTTGCGAAATCCGCTTTTATTTTTGGATAACATTTTTCTGCTTTCTAGGTAGTGCTTTAGGCGAATATTTATCATTGTTTCCATGACCTTGCATATGTTATTGGTTCGGGATATTAGTCTGTACCAGTTTATATCTGCTGGATCTTTTCTGGGTTTCTGGATCAGGATTACATTCGTCCTTTTCCAATTATTTGGGATGACCCCCGTTTGCCAGATGTTATTCTGCAGACCTAAAATCGTCAGTGGGAGAGGTGGTATTTTTAAGGCTTAGTGCCTTTTTCCATTCATGGATAGTGAAGTCTTCATTTAAGGGGATGGAGTAATGCCAAAGAGGACATGGTTTTAACGATGTTATCGTGAAATGTTTTAAATCTGCACAGATAGTTATGTTGTCCCCTGTAATTATTTGGTACGGGTTATATGTGGTTAATTTGCTTCAGCCAGGAGAGTACACAGTTATTATTTTAAGGTGGTGGATGCCCCTAGCTAATTTTAATTATCTGGAATTCTGGTAAGGGTTCTATAGTATAGTGGGATTCTGTGCCTTCAACAGATTCACTCGAGAGGGTGTTGCAGACATGTATGGCCAGTACACCTCCCATCTGTCCTTGAGACTTGTTTTATACGTGGATTGTACTAAATCCAGAGATCTTCGGGATTTTGTTTAATCTTGATATTTAATCGTGTCTCTTGAAGGCATATAACGTCTTCTTAATACACAGGATTCTGACGTTTTATCAATAAAGTACGATTAAATCTCTGACAACACGATATCACATTATCGGTTCTATGAATTAGCACAAGGATTACAAGCGTGACCCCAGCCCTTAGCTCGATTCGACTTTTGTTACGCGTCTTTTATCGCTTCAGAATCGCCAAAAGACTTAAAAAGCAACACATATCTATTCAAAACGCAGTAACGCATGACTCTCTGACGACCATCGCATGAATATAATCTGGCGAATTAATCTTTACTTTCACCATTACGGTCACAAAGTCTTTCTACAGAGTATCATTTACATTCCTGGTTGTGGTGACCCCTCGTAAGGATAAACTGACTGAATGACTATTGAAATTATAGGTGTTTTCGCCAAAGAGGGCATGTAAGTCTAGTTTATGTCCGAAACGGACTATTTAATTGATCGTGTGGGACGGAATTGAGCCACATCCCTCACGCTTTAATGTGTTCTTAGAGCACTACTTAATTTAACCGTCAAATCGTGGGACTATAGGGTCCCAAAAGACATGAAGGCTAGCATGAGTGGGAATAAACCCAACACGCACTCGTGTAAGGACTGTATCTAGCATCCTGAGTCTGTTTAGTTCCCAACGAGTGGTTTATTTAATTGATCGTGAGGGGAGGAAAAGGTGCCCCACCCATCACGCCTTAGTGTGTGCTATGTATATTGATTACTTTAATGTTCGTAGGAGGCAGGGCAGGAGGTTCGGTGGGGGGAGCCAACGATCTCAGAAGGTACCTTTGATTTCCAGGATATAATTTTGAACCCCTTTGCAAAAAAGACGATGCAGTTTTTAACGATATATTCTGTGCTGTTTTATAGGAGTTTGTACCACGCAAGTGACCGCTTAGTGATTTTCTGGTACGGTTGTTTTATTATCTTTGCTACCTTGTGTGCTGAGTTTGAATGGTTTATACATGAGTTGTCAACAACAACAAAATCCTGGACTGTTTATTGTGCTGCTTTGTGCAGCCAGGCCTGATGGTCCAGGGTATTAGACCACCTCATATATTCTAAGATTTGGAGTCATACTTGAGTATCCTAGTGTGGTTAATGCCTCAAAGTGCTGCTGCCCTGTACTTGTAAGTACGTTTGTTGTTCTATTGATAATCTGCGGTCACCTTTGTGGTATGAAAGATATTAGCATCCTATTCAGCTTGGTGTTATTATTTTGGTCGTATTATTATTACTGACACATTGATCCTGTGATCTTATTATTATTAAAATAATATTTTGTTTCTTGCACACACACACACACACACACACACACACACACACACACACATATATATATATATATATATATATATATATATATATATATATATATATATATATATATATATATATATATATATATATATATATATATACATATATATATATATACATATACATACACACACACACAAACCCATACAAATTTTTGTACAATTATAATAAATTAAAATAGATGCCCCCTCCCTCATTTAAGTGTAATGTGGTCTGGTCGATATGGGAATAAGACATATATCTTTGCTGAGTAGTCGGGTGCCGTTGCAACGTTTCAAAGACATACATCTTATAGTGATTCCTATTTAGTTATTTAGTTAGTATGGGGAGGTGGAATTATTATTATATGTTTGTATTTCTCCTTAACACAGATTTAAGGGACAAGTCTTTGCTCAGGTGCCATTGCACGTTTCGAAGACAATTATTTTATATTGGTCCCATTTTTGGTTATTTAGTTGACATGGGAGGGTGTAATTATTATTATTTGTTTGTATTTCTCTTTCATACAGATTTAAGGGACAAAATATCTTTGCTGAGTAATCGGGTGCCATTGCACGTTTCAAAGAGTTCTATTTTATACTGGTCCCTATTTAGCAATTTTTTCTTCTTTTTTGTGGTTTAGTGGTTGTGGGTTTTACATACCTCCCTTTTTCACAATATCAGTGAGGAAATTTATTATGTTTTGATAAGTAACGCCTATATTTTTTTAATAGGAATTCTCGATAGGTCTGTACGGACCCAATAGTGTTTTGTTTTTTGCTAAATATGACTCTTCGTTCTCTATGCTTTGGGCAGGTATTGAAAACATGTAGATCTTCTGGGCAGGGGCGGTGTGAACAGTTTCGATTTGAGTAGGAAGTGCTTGCCAGATGTTTTCCAAAGCTTTTGGCTAGTTTAGTTTTTCCTATTATTATACTGTTAGTGATTTTTTGGTCTTGGTTCCTGACATATGTTGGTGATCTGGCTTTTCTTATGATTTTGCTTTGCATAAAGTAAATGGTGTGTCCCTTTTTGCTGCTTTCCCATAATTCTTGCCATTGGCTATCGATCTTATTTCGGATAATACTGTAAAGTTCTTGCACGCTGTATTTTAGTACTACTGAATTAGGGTTTTGCAAATATTGTTTGGCCATTTGACTAGCTAGTCCAATGTGGGAGGGTACCCACATGAATTATATATGGTTGTTATTAAATAGTTGTTTAATTATGTTTAGTTTCTTTCAGGAAATTGTCCCTTGTGATAGAGTTGCTGGACTTAATCGAGTTTATCACACTTAGAGAGTCGCTTTAGAGAGTCGCTAATGATCACTGCTTTGCTAGTGTTTGTTAGTTGGATCCATTTTAGCGCTTCTAGAATGGCCCAGAATTCGGCTGTATATATTGAGCAGTTGTCCGGTAATCTAGCTCCGAATACTGAATTAGCTTCAGGTATGATCATTGTCGCTGATGTTTTACTAGGGTTTGTAATTTTGGAGCCATCAGTGTATATTTTTGTAAACCTTGTGTATTTTTCTTCTAGTTCGGCTAGTATTTAGACTCTAATGTCATAGTCCTGTCCTTATTTGGAGCTGTATGTTAGGGCTATTGTGTTAATAATAGGGGTTCTGCCCAACCAGGGTGTCGGGTAGGGGTAACTGCACTGTTCGGCTTGTATTGATTCCAAGGGAAGATATTTATTTGGTTCATGGATTTTCTTTGCGCCAGGTGGTTGTGGAACTAATTTACGACTGAATGGAATATCACTTTGCTGTATAATTTTCCTGGTGAGGTGATTTGGCGAATAGATTGATACGCGAGCAGCGTATCTTAAAATGAACTCATTTCTTCTTAGTTTTAGAGGTGTATTTCCCGTTATTATTTGTAATTACTTTTTGTGAAATTGGTTGTAATGCTCCAGTGCATATGGACAATGTCTTGTATTGGATGTTGTCGAGTTTTGTAAGCGTGGTTTGGTTTGCAGATGCATACACTTGGCATGCATAGCCCATTTTAGATCTTATTAGTAATTTATACAGTGTAATTAGAGTTTCTTGGTAGCTCCCCACATAGTTCCTTTAAGGGTTTTCAATAGGTTTAAATCAGCTTTGCATTTTTGGGCTTGTTCCTTGATGTGATATTTCCATGATAGGTTTTCATCAAAGTGCATTCCTAGGAACTTAACTACATTGACGAATTTTATTATTTTCCCTTGTATGTACAGTTCTGGGTATTCTGTAGCCATTCGGTTGTGTGGTGAGATATTTTGAAACCCCTTTTTTTCTGCCCAGCGACCTGTTTGATTTAGACTATCTTGAATATGCCCTATGACTGTTTTGGTGTTAGGATTCGCTGCTTTCCATATCCCGCTATCGTCTGCGAATTGGGATAAGTCTACTCTATCTTTATTTATTATACTGTAAAGATCGTTTACCATGATGTTGAATAATGTGGGGCTAAGTACGCTACCTTGTGGTGTGCCGTTTTCTAAGTGTTACGTGTCTGAGTATGGATACCCTACTTTTGTTAATATTTTCCGATCTGTTAGGAAGTCTGATATCCAACTATGTAAGCGGCCAGTTATTCCGTATAGATTTAGTTTAGCAATTAGACCCTTTGTCCAGACTAGATCAAATGCTTTTTCCAGGTCAATGAATACTGCGATTAGATGTCGATTGCACTTGCGGTTGGCGTTAAATGCTAGCTTGATACTTGCTTCTATTCTAAATAATTGATCTAGGGTGGACCTTTTGTTGCAAAAGGCGCTCTGAGTTTCCGATTTATAGTTGTTTCTTTCTAGATGATATTTAAGCCTGTCATTGCTCATTGTTTTTATTATTTTGCATATGTTGTCAGTTAGAGATATAGATCATTATGCATTGATATCAAATGGATCTTTGCCCGGTTTGGGTATTGGAATGACTATTGCCTTTTCCAGCTTTTGGGTAGTTGACTTTTCTGCGAGATATTATTGAGTTGATCTAGTATTACTTCGGTTACGTTTCCTGGGATATGTTTCTAGATTTCATAGCCAAGTTGATCTTCCCGCGTGAGGTTGCTTTCTTCTTAGTTAGTGCACCTGTCCATTATATTACTGAAAGATCCTCATTTAATTGCGACTGTTTGGGTCCTAGATCAGTAAATACATTTGAATACTTTTGTTCTCTCTTTTGGCGGTGATCTTGAAATTTCTGGGTATGGTAGGTGTTGCTACTCATACTTGCAAATTGAATTGCCAAGCAGTTTGTCTTTTCTTTGTTGGTTAGGTTTCCAGTCAATTTGGGGGTCTGTTGTTTGATTTTTCCCTTAATTGCTTTGATCTTATCCCATACATGCTTTACATTGGTTTCTACAATAATACTTGAGCAGAAGGCTTGCCAGGAGTTTTATTTAGCATTTCTGACTATTGTTTTCTTTTCCTTTTCCCTATGCTTATAAATCCTAAAGTTTATTCGATGTTCCTGTTAAGGGCCTTTTTTATTTTTAAGAGCTACTTTGCATTCCTCATTCCACCATATGACAGTGGGTTTAAGTTGTTGTTCTCCTGTTCTAGGGATACTTAATTTGGCTGCTTCAGTTAGGGCGTTCAATACGTTTAGATTATATTGATCGATGTTATCATTATAAAGATCATCTAGGGTTACTGTAGACAGGATGGGTTTAAATTGATCCCAATCGGCTTTGTCACATCTCCAGCTTGGTATGTTGTTAGTTTGGTGTAATTGAGTATATTCAGCGTGAGTAAGATGGGGAAGTGATCGCTTACAAAGGTGCTGCTTTGATAAACTTCCCAGTCTGAGATTTTAGCCAATTTTGGTGTAACGATGGTGAGGTCAATTGCTGACAGTGTGCCATTAATGGGTTCCAGTCTTGTACCAGCTCCATTGTTAGGGATAACAGATTAGCTTTGGCAGTCTATTTATCGAGCAGTGTTCCTCTTAGGTTTTGCGTTTTGCCTCCCCATCGTACATTATGTGCGTTAAAATCCCCGCATATGATGAGATTTTCTGTTTTTTCAGGGATCATTTTCCTATAGTGTTCGATAGCGATAGGATTGTCTCCCCCTGCGTCATATATGTTGAGCAGTTTTATTGTGTGCTGGCCAGTGTTAACCAAAATGTTTTGAATTTCAGTTTGTTCAGGCAAGTCATCGCTTTGATCTGTAGCAACTTCGGTTGAATTTGGAAGTGAGTCAATAATATAAGTTGCTAGTCCCCCTTTAGTTTTCCATTGGTTCTGTTTTTAATGTATACTGTTGAGTACCCTGGTATTTTGGGGGTGGTCTTAGTGGCCTGGATTAAGTGTGTTACCTGCAGACAGGTTTTAGTTGATCAGAATTTATTTTTTGGATAAGTTCTGGAATATTCTTAATAATCCCGCAGCGATTCTACTGCCACAGAATCAGAGCTTTACGTTGTGTTGGGTAAATAATATTGATATTTACTAGTAATACTTGATGAGTCATATCGGTAGGGACGTGGTCGTTCTTTTTTCAATGATGCTGTTAATAAATTCACTAATGAACTGGATGACAGCACTTGATGAGTACATATTGTGTTTTTTTCTATCATCTAGTGAGTTATTGGGTTTGTGAACTTCTTGTGTTTTATAGTTTGGCGTCTGATTACTATTTAGCCTGTTTGGTTTTACTTTTGGGTTTGTGCTTGGTTTAGACGGTATTGTTTTATTTATGTTATTTTTAGTGGTTTCCCTATTCTCATTCTTGCTAGTGGATTTTTTTGGGGCGATCCTGTTTTGTTAGGTTGATGTTTATGATATTTCCTTTGGTTGTTGGGATTTTTGGGTGGGTGGGGTGGGGTTCTTATGGATAATATTATGTCTTGCTTCTTAATATAAAATATGGTCCTGATTTATGTGCTGAACTATAGCAAATTTACGAGTGGTTAGGGGGCACTCGTATAATTTAGGGTTGTGTGGTCCTGTACAGTTTGCGCATTTAGTTGCATTTCTCCTGCACCGCCTCTTTAGCGTTCCTCCACAGTCATAGCATTTTTGTTTGCTTCTACATGAGCTAGTAAAATGGCCCTACCCTTAGTAGTTTCCGCAAAAGCGGGTTTATTAGTGTATTCTTCTAGTTTGTAGAGTTTTCCGTAGGGTCCTAATCTGACCATTGGTTTGGGTGTGGTTTTGAATTCCAGGATTCCAATTGGTGTTTCTGTTCTTTGGGAATTTTCGAGTTTGTATTCCCTGTTTATATTGAATCCATAATATGTTAGTTGTTCTTCTAAATGGTTGCTTGTTTTGTGTTGTTGACTTCTGGGCAGCCTAAGGACATTTTTTTGTATACCGTTACTGCATTGCTTATGGGTGTTTTAGCCGAATTGTCTGTTCCTATGGTTTGGTTGTTTTCATTTTTGGTATTTGTAGTTGGTGTGGGTTTCCTACTTCCCTTGTTGCCTTTTAGTGCAGTGTGTCTAGTGACAGTGACTTTATTTGTGGCAATTTGATCCAGTTCCATATATTTAGTTACTTGTTGAATTGTGCTGCATCTGATAATTATGTAATTAGTATTTGGTCTAATAATTGTGACACACCCACCCACCCCGTGGGACTTTGTGAGTGCGCTTGCTATGTTTCTTTGGTTGAGGTTGAGAAACTTTGTGGTTTTGCTGGAGATAAAGATTGTATGGTCGAATGGGTGATAGTTTTGCTTATGTCTTGGGTTTTGGTCTAATTTTGGGGTGGGTTTTGGGTCTGATTTTTTGGTTTGGTTTTATCTCTTGTTTGGTGTGTGGTCTTTTTGTGATTGATTTGATGATTGATTTGGTTTATTTGAGTTTTGGGTTTGACTGTTTGGTTCCTTTCCTTTGTTGTTATTAAAAAAATTGCGGTTTGATTTCGGGTAGTGTTAATTGTCGTTATTTTTGGGGTTTTATGGGTTGTTTCCATTTTTCTAGTTCTTTCATGGCTGGCTTCCCTTTGCCTAGGTATTTTTTTTTGTTGTTGTTGTTTTGTTTTTTTGTCGCTTCTTTCACTTTATTTTGGTTCCAAAATTGGCTGTCCAGACTGTCTAAAAGTTCTATGAATTCTTCCAAGTCTAATATTGTTGTGTGTTTTGACGGGCCTGGGGTTTGGCTGTTATGTATGGTTACTTTCCTATGTTTAGTTTGATTTGCCCTAGTTTTATCAGGATCAGCTTTCTTTATATTAGTTAGAATTGTGCCATGTTTTGTGGATACTGGCTGGGTTAGAGTGGTTCTTGTATTTTGTTTTTCCATGGATTCTGGGTTTAAGTTTGTGTTTGTGGGGGTGGAGTTTTCAGTTTCGTTATTCGAGTTCTAGTCTGTCATTTTGAATGCGATACGTGGTTTCTTAGGGGTGTTAATCCAAAATTTTTGTTAATTTCTTCTGTCGAGTGCTTGACTTTGAAATTTCCATCCTTGCCGTGTCATTAATTATAATTGGAAGTGTGTCATTCAGGTCAATAAATTCCGGCCCAGTACCCGGGTTTAATTTAGGAGATGTGACGGGTGAGATAAAGTGAGGTGATGTGATTGGGGTATTACTTGGGGTTTGCAGTGTTTCTAGCATTGGGGAGCGGGGAGAATTCATCAGTGGGGTGGGTGTGGGTGGCATCGTTACTTTAAAATTTAGTGTTCGTATCAAGGTTTCTGTGGTGGTTGGGCTGGTGTCTAAGTGACCAATATACGTATAGGTTGATTGTTTGGGGTGATGTTTTGATTTCTTCCACAGGGATCGTTGAGAGTCTTAGTTGGTGTTGGTATTTTTGTCGTTTTTATTAGATTGTTGGCTTTTCTTCTGTTATGCTTCATGTTCTTGATTTGGTTTCTATTTATTGCTCCTATCTGAGACTTTTTTGGGGGAGGGGTGTGCTGCTTTTTTTTAGTTTATTTTGTAGCGTTTTTTAGTTACAATAGGGTTGGCTGCAATAGTAATGATATTAATTGTGCATATTACAGTTGGCTTTGAGTTTCAATAGCACGTGACGGAAATTCTCACAGTGATCAACAATAGGTTTATTGACGTGTGAAGATACCGCTCTGGCACACAGGGGTTCGTATCGTTGCTTACAATTGACCTGTCATACATATACTACATACTCGCTATAAGGGAGGACATTTCTCTCCTTGCTCATGCGACCTATTTAAGAATAAACGCTGATATTTCAAGCTACGCTTTGCGTAGCTTAATAAATTTAGTACCGATATTTAGCTCAGGCATCTGACTGTGTATCCCTATCAAACGTTTGACTTAATATCATTACCTGTAAGGAATGCCAAATCATTTTCCCCCGCTACCACTCAACATGGCCCGTATCGCGCCCGCTTAATATGCAAGAACAACGCGCTGAATGGAATACTACCTTCTCATTGGCCAACTGAAAATAAGTGTTAAATAAATACAGGACGTCGTTTTCTTTTAACTAATGAGAGGACAGTATTCCATTCAGCGGGATCTCAGTTGCATATTAAACGGGTGTGATCACGGCCATGTCGAGCAGTAGCGTGGGAAAATGATTTGGAATTCCTTAAAGGTATAATATTAAGTCAAACTTTTGATAGGAATACACAATACCGGTAAAGTTGCCTTTTCCTTGTCATGATGGTCCCTCTCCCCACCTGTATTCCTTTTAGGTAGCTGAAACTCGAACATTGTGTTTGTTACAGGCACATGGTCGTATACCAAGCGAATCAAACACATGCGTGAGCGTGGATTGAAGTCAGTTTTTCCTTTTTTCTAAGGAACTAAATACAGCAGTCGTTGTCATTTGTAGGGTTCTTAAATGCGCAAATACTACGATAATTTCACCTAATCACCTAATGAAGACACATCACAGAGCTCTAATTTCTTACTTGCATGTTGTTGTTTTTTTTTACATTTTAATGAGTCACCTGTAAGTCTTACCAAGCCGAATATTAGTGCTTCACACCTACAATACTTACACAACCCAGACACCTAATACAAAGAATTATTTTTATCTAAACTTTCTAAGCACGTATGCCTAGAAATATCGAGAGAATTCCCTATGTTAAGAAATTCAGTAGGGTCCATTTTAAGAAACTAATCTATGCTAGCATAAAGTCTCATGAATACTTACGTTATGACATCTGCTCCTTGAAATTGGCCTATTACTCGGATTGAGAAATATCTTCGAAACGCCGACTACCCAGTATCAACAAATAATCACTAAAATTATAAATATAGACGCAAATGCAAATAGCACACACAATAGGTTAATTACATTATTTATCTGCTAAATATTGACTCCTTGCTTCAATACATTTTGCTTGATGAATAAATTAAATTGTCTTTTACTGAAAAAATCTATACCATATATTTATAGTACTGGACGAAGCGGAAAGGTAAAGTGTAACCATTATGGCGGGTTATTTTTCTGTTTTGAGGATTTTAGTGTAGATGAGAGCATATTTCATACTAATAGTTACGGTTCACGCCAGTTATGCCTTTAAAGGAAAAATTTTCGTAAAAGCTAGGCCGAGTACTTCATCATGTCCAACGCTAAATGAGAATAGAATATCACATAAGGATCCTAGGCCGAGTACTGCTAGATGAGAATAGAGAATCACATAAGGATTCTAGGCCGAGTACTGCACCATGTCCAACGCTAAATGAGAATAGAGTATCACATAAGGATCCTAGGCCGAGTACTGCACCATGTCCAACGCTAGATGAGAATAGAGTATCACATAAGGATCCTAGGCCGAGTACTGCATCATGTCCAACGCTAAATGAGAATAGAATATCACATAAGGATCCTAGGCCGAGTACTGCATCATGTCCAACGCTAGATGAGAATAGAGTATCACATAAGGATCCTAGGCCGAGTACTGCACCATGTCCAACGCTAAATGAGAATAGAGTATCACATAAGGATCCTAGGCCGAGTACTGCATCATGTCCAACGCTAGATGAGAATAGAGTATCACATAAGGATCACCTACGGTATCCGACATAGCGTGGTGTTGGCTTCTGGAATTTACAACAGTGACGTCATACAATTTTATGTTCCAGTTTTCCACTGAAATCGGTTGACCCATGGATGTCGCCGATCATCATCGGATTAATATGTACGCGTATGAATATGGCTGGGTTTCTCAGTTCAATGGAGGAATTACATGGCTCATAATGTGACGAAACGTAGATATTGTCTAGTTTTAATTGAATCCAGCGATGGTAAGGACTAATATCCTTAAAGATTCAGTATTCTTCAGATGATTTGGCATACACGGCTTTTTTGCACGTAACGACGGCATTGGGGCTTTATGGCCAGACTGCACATTAACAGTCTGCGCGTATGAAAAGTGACCGAAATAGTAAATAGAAACAAACAACGGAAAGATTTCACAAAACACAGAAAGTGGTAACAAATTCGTGTATGGGTGGTTGAGAAATGTATGCATTCTGGAACTGGTTCAAACCATTCGGAAACCCTAACGTGACAGGGACACAGCCTCAGAGCCGTAATTTGTACAGTGCACACTGGGTTGCCTCACTTATAACAAAACTCTACAAATGCGAATGTTTCCTGAAAACAAAATATGCTCCTAAAACACAACACTATCTTGTCTATGCTAATTTATGCCCAATTATCATTAATCTGATAATTATTTTTTTAAAAACTAGACAAGCCCACTACCAGATTCAATTCTGAAATAATTACACAAACAAAAATAATGAATAAATCTGGCCAAAGATCTAGGAACGCCAGCAGTTCAGTATCGTAGATCCTTGAATACAAACATACACTCGTATACAAAGGTAACCGGGAATGCCAGTGTTCTTTTGGTGACAAAGGTAGCCAGTCCGCCTAGGTCATAAAGGTCGTACAAGATCTGATATTGGTTCTGCAAACTGATTGCTTATGCCCGTCCAAACACATACATCCTCGGTCACTCTACTGCGTCTTGCGACTTACATAGGTAGGCAAACCTCCATATGGTACAGAGGTAGAGGGGCCCTTCTGGTGACACGAAGTAGATTAGTTTTGCCACAACATTCCTTCCCAATGCACACAAGGCCGGCTTATACACAGGCAAAAGTCAGTTGAGTTACAAGACCCATCGTCGTTTCTCTCTGGATCAAACCAATCCAATGGGTTTACACCCTTCACCATCCGCCAAAATGAGGGGGTCCATAACCCACTCACCATCAAATGACAGTGAGGGGGATGTTTTTCAACTCTTATCGGTACATTGTCTATCACTGAACAAACCAATTTGAAACTTATACCTGGAAACTTAAAATGGAAGGATTATCAACGAGCCACCCTTGTTTTAATGCATATACACACATTTATGATCTTGTTTGTTTTTTTTAAGTTGAATGTTCACAATTCAAAATTGCTTCTGCTAACATCTTTCACATCATCCGGAACACTGAAGAACCAAACAGATACCTTTCTAAATTAGTAATCGCATTTTTACTGTAGTGTCTCTTTGCAGTGAATCAACACATATGATGGATCACAAAACTAATTAAGATCAAGATAATTAAGAATTAATTATTATTAGTATTCTTTTCTTTGAACCACTACTATTAATTACTACTGCTTAATCTTTAAAGAACAAAGGAACTACAATGATGTCACAGTGAAAATACTGCATGTTGATAACATTTATCCTACCCTGCAATGTTTAGACCCATTATCCCCTGTTCTTGACACATTAAGTACTTGTGATTACAATTAGAAGTACATTAAGTACTTGTGATTACAATTAGAAGTGCAGAGCATTCAAGAACCAAGAACAAGTAGACTTTGATGAAACTATATGAGTAAAATATAAATAACACAATTGATATTTCATCTGCGATTATATATATATATATATATATATATATATATATATATATATATATATATATATATATATATATATATATATATATATATATATATATCTGACTGGTCCACTACTTATAACAGCATTCTACCTTCTGTGGATTAAACATAATTTCCTTGTATTTGAGTCTTTTGTCCCACTTGAAAAAGATGTGAACTTTTAATGAATATTGGTATTACTCGATAAGTCTACTTTCTAAGATTCGGTTTGTGTTTATTCTACAAGTCTGCCGTTAGTATACTTTAACCCTGTCTGCCAAGCCGTCTGTATGCACACCTGTTCGTTAGCTTTCCAATTTCTGCACGATAGCAAGAATTCTACATCATGCACTTGTACACATTTTGTGTATAGCTTAAATTTTGGAAAGGGAAGATGTCTTCTGATTTCGGGGTCAAAGGGGTAAATGTAAAAGGTCATTGTCACTATGAATAAAAGAAGAAAAATGGTTTCCGAATAATATCATTACATATTTATCAAACATAGCGGATAGCTTGCATTTGGAGCACAATAATGCTTATCGATCGTGAAAAGGGAATTGGAAAAGTTAATTTTGCTCTAACTAAGCGAAGAATAATGGTATCGGCACACAAAAAAATAGTTCTAAAGCACATACCTAGACCATACGTTGTTGACAGTTTGTACATGAGGTAAGGAAGGAGCATATGTATTTTGGGATCGAAACGTCAAAAGTTTAAGGTCACTATGACTGAAAAAAGAAGAATGTTTACTGCGCATACATCTGAGGCCACGACCATGTACCTTCACCAACGTTTGTGGATGGCTTTTTCAGTGAGTTAGAAAAGAACCCAATTGACTGGGGTCGAAAGATCAAAGGTCAAGTCAACTGTGACATAAAAGAGCACATTTTCTGCTCAATAACTTGAACTCTACATCACAGATCAATAATAAAATCTGTGGACGGCTTGTACTTGGGGTAAGGAAAAAGCCTGTTAATTTACGAGTCAAGGGTAAAGGTCACTGTGACTGAAAGAAGAGCAATGGTTTTAGCATAATAATCTTTGTTCTAGGCCACATACATTGACCCAAGAAGTTGTAGGACTTGCATATAATATATCGAAAAGGTCTAAAGATTTGGGGGTCAAGGGTATGAGACCAAGGAACTTGTGAATCAAAGAAAAATAAAACAGGTATTGCAGAATAATGTTTATTCTAGGGTAAGTTTCTTAACTAAATTCTGGTGAAGCCTTGCGTATGGGGTAATAAAGGAAAATATACTTTTTGTCGCCTAAAGGTCATGGTACGTTTTGTAGTGTTATAGGAAAATATGGCTCCGTTATAGCGACAGTAACTTTAATTTAAGATCCATACCTTGATCAATGGTCTAAGTCATTGAGACTCGATGGTCAATAATCGCCAATGTCCAGCACGTCTAACAGTTCCAACAAAGAGTATTATTAAACTCGGTGCAGGTGTATTCAATGCCCTTCATGGTACTGCTGTATTACATTTGCTTCACGAACTACCGGCCGTAAACTATGGACTGCTATTATTTTATTACGCTCTATGCTATATGCTCTTCAGCGGCTTTATGCAAGGAAAAAATAGACTTCAAGGCGAGACCTTGAACTAACATATAGGTTAGAAGCAAATTCTTAGCTATTTATTAGTTCACAACATTTATGGAATATTTGTTTTCCTCAGGTCAGAGTCTAGTGTTTCACTGGTTTTGGAAATTGTTCAGGATTAAATATCTAAACACTTGACTCGTAGCTTTTGTTTGACTGCATTGATATCACACTGATTTTTCTCCTTCTTGTAAAGAGATCAAACTGGTTTCCTTGTTCGCTCAGAGAAGACGGAGACAGACTTTTCTCACGATGGATCTCTGCCAGACAGGTGACTTTATTTTCAACTGGAATGGTCTCAGGGCTGGGCGAGATCACAGAAGTTTGAAGTATATTCTGTGTGATACCGTCGAGGTAGACTGACTGGTTCTCTGTATTGCCTTGAGTTTTCCAAATGCCATTACTTTCAATATGCGGCAGATTTCTATTTAAAGATGTATCCGCCTCTTTCAATGTGATCGAAGAATGGCTGCTATCCGCAACGTTACTAGTGGATGATGCACCCTCCTCCAATGATGCTAAAGTATGGTTCATGGTGTTCTTATTATGTGGCCTGAACGTTTGCGAAGTATTATGGTTTTCTCGAATTTCATCGCTTTTTGACGCCTTATTGGACGAATCTGAAAATAGTCGATTTTCTATTGATTCAGTCCAATGAGACCTTTGAAATTCTGTGTGAAAATCTTTCATTTGTGCTTTGTTTTCACCAAATCTGAAATGTTGACATATTTCTGGTACAGTTTCCATTATATTATTGGCAAAATTATTCTCATCGATTGCCCGAATATGTGTTTCAATATGTGAGTCTTCAACCCTTTGAGAAAGTCGTCGAGTGTCAGAGCGAATTCGATTTGTCACTCGCTCCTGTTTCTCAGTCTCCTCAATGACGCATTTCTCGAGTCTCTCCATACTGCGAGTCACATCTAGTCTCTCGAGACTCCTTGTTTCCTCCAAAATATCACTGAGAGTGGCACTAATAATGGACTTCTTGTCCTTGTTAGTGATGGTATAGCTGTTTCCTGACGGACTTGAGGACCTCGTCACATGCACACCTGAAATCATTGATACATACAGTCAAAACATAAACATAATACTGAACGTATGAAAAAGGCAATTGGACTAAGAATTAAGCTAGATCCTTTAACAGAAAGAAGAAAGTGTTATTCACTTGGCTGAGGTACAAATAGAAGCCTCAGTGTTATGCTCTGTGTCTATATAACATAGACAACTTTGTATCACCTGGATCTATAAAGGTTTGGAAATTGGCATTAGTGGAGCTTGTTGCATTCAATCACCATGTAGGATAGGTCAAAGCCGAAACTACTGATAAGGACAAAAGGTTGCCGATCATATTTGATAAAGTATTGAAGAAAGCATAATTTTTTTCTTCTCAGGAATTAATATTACACTGCAAAGTAGAATTTGTCTCTCAAAAACGTTTGATTAGTCATCATCACCATAAAATTGGTATCGTCCATGCCTGTTTTGAAGTCATCATGATAATGACTGCCTTAGTGGAGAAAAACATTCTTCCTGAGGGGAGAGCAGGACCTGCTTTGGGAATAACCCTTGAATATGGACAATAGCTCCTATTGAGAAACTTAATCTTGGCGGAAAGATATTAATTAGATTTTGAACAAATGAGTCAAAATTTCTTATGAATAATGAAATAGGAGAGATGGCCAAATAAAAACAGGCTGAATAAAGTGCACACAATATTTATTAAAAAATATGCACTTATTTTTCTCGAAACACTCCCATCCGTGGTAGTCAAAACATTTAATTCAGTTCCTGTCTCTGACCGATTTCTACAGCGGAGATTTGCTGAGTTCAGTATTGACACACTAAATTCCAGTTTATAAACAGGAAGGAATAAACGATTACGCTCAAAAGTAATAAATTAAAGGAATTAGAAAACAAACTTCATTTCCAGAACGTTAGACAAACTAGGATTTTGCACTAATTCCTCCGAGTTATAAAAATAGTGCAGAGAAACTATATTGGAAAAGCACAATTTGAAATGTTGTCATGTGTTATTTAAACAGTTTTAATGACTGATATGGTTAATAATATTCATAAAGAATTTGTAGATGAAAAATTCAAGACTAAATAAATAACAAAATTGTTTCCGCCCCATGTTTTCCCCAAAATTACATATAAAAGACCTAAAGACACATTGTGATCCCTTTTCAGCTGGATTACTTGAGGTCAGTATCTCTTTTCAGCTGGATTACATGAGGTCGGTATTTCTTTTCAGCAGGATTACTTGGGGTCGGTATCTCTTTTCAGCTGGATTACTTGAGGTTGTATTTCTTTTCAGCGGGATTATGTGAGGTCTGTATCTCTTTTCAGCTGGATTACTTGAGGTTGGCATCTATTTCCACGTGCGTTAGAGTGTTATGCATTTTATCGTCAACACTATCTTTTTTCAAGTGTATTACAATGTGTTCGCTATTTCCAAACGCAGTCTATTCACCTGTAACACTTTATCGTTTCACATGTTATGATCGCAATATCTTTCCATGCGTATTATGCTCACTGTCTTTTTTCACGTGTATTACATTTTGATAGCTATATCTATTATTTCATTGTATCTCAAAAGCAAAGGAAGTAAGCATTTTGACATGATTCTTTACGGTTTGTCGCAGTACGATATGAAAGTATTTGCTTTTGGAACAGAACAGTGAACTGATTTTTTTCATAGCGTTTGTGGGTACTTTAACAAGAAACAGAGCGAAAAATAGTATAACGACACAACCATTACAGGAAAGCAAGCCTTGATGACATTGTGGTAATTTGTACTCTTAGCGACTCCGGTTTTTTGAGTTCGATTATAGATTCCGACATGCGCAATGGTATGTGGTGGCCCAAGCAGAGTCGGTGATATCATCTGGGTTCTCCAGTTTCTTCCACTGTAAGAAGCTCGCTATATCTGAATCGTCAAGAAGACTTTACACAAGCTTCGAAAACTTTTAAATTAAAAAGAAATAAGAACATAATTATTTCTTCAAAAGGATTTCATCCAACTCAAAACTTACCAGAATCGCTACTTTCCTCACTGTCATTAGACATATATATTGTTTCAGTTTGGAGCACGTTTGGATCCTCGTGTTCTTCCTCTACGTTTTCCGAACTAACCCTCCTTTTAACATCGTCTGAGTTCATAATTTCATTGAACGATTCCTCAGTATCTATATTGGTGGCAAGAGGACTGAGACTTTTCTGAAAAAAAAGATTTTCATTTTAAGTTGCTTATTAAAATTATAGGTAGCCTAATGATTGCAGGACAAGGATTTTATCGGCCTTTACTGCTAGGCGTTAGTTTCTTACATATCATTGCTGAAATGCGTTGCGAAAAACACCGGGTAGTTCCATTAGTATACCATTGATAACCATTACATATTTTGAATTTACTATGACTACATTAACTAATTAGCAATTAAAATTATAACGAGTTTGAAACATACCATCCAAAGAGCATAATGCAAAGGAGTCGAGATAAAACTAAACATAAAGGGTTCACGTAATTTTTTTCTTTCTTGTAACAATGCGTTTGCTACATCAGAGGAGTGAACTACGATCACGTCATTCAAAACACAGTATATACTAGTAGCGATGGAAAACGGATCAAAACTTGACTAGTAACGTACGAGGCATGACGGGCATTAAGGCATGTCTGGCAATTTAGGTTAGATACTCCGACATATCCGTAAATAACTATCATAATTTATCATGTATAACTTAAAATGGTCATAGTGTTAATATTATTCAACAATTTAAACAAAAGTATACGTTTTGACTTAAATTGTATTCTAATTTATATCAGGAAAAGTGTAACTCACCCCTACCTTCCAACGTATGCAAAGTGTTTTGGTAATAGGCAGGCGGAGCTAACTATGTTCTTGCTGCAGCAAATTCAATGTATACATATGATATTCTAGTTACAATGCATTCATGTTTTATTTCTAGTTTCAATGTGTACATGTGTTATTTCTTGTTCCAATGTATACATGTGTTGTTTCCAGTTCTGATGTATACATGTGCTATTTCTTGTTCCAGTGATGCTTTTTGTTTTTTTTCTTCAATTTGTAAACAGGGGTTTAAAGCAAGAGCCAATAGTGGAATCATTGTATACCGGAAAGTGGAAAGGTGTGTTTGGCAAGTGGATGTGTGGGTGTGGGTCTTTGTGTGGCGGAGTTATTATGGGCATATCATATATACAATGTGTCCCAATGCTTTTATTCGCCATGCTGTCATCTACTTATTAAATGCGCCACGAAAAATAGATCTAAGATTTTGATAAATTTAGAAAGAACATTGACCTAGCTTCAAACTGACTCTTGTTTCATAGGAGAATAAAATCTATTTATCGTCATATGAAGCAAAATGTTCACCCTTCAAAAACGTAAAACGCAATTATGTCAGAACATTATGACCAAACCCCACTCCCACATCTTGTCAGAACATTATTACCAAAGCCCACTCCCACATCTTGTCAGAGCATTATTACCAAACCCCACTCCCACATCTTGTCAGAACAGTATGACCAAACCCCACACCCACATCTTGTCAGAACATTATTACCAAACCCCACTCCCACATCTTGTCAGAACAGTATGACCAAACCCCACTCCCACATCTTGTCAGAACATTATGACCAACCCCACTCCCACATCTTGTCAGAACATTATTACCAAACCCCACTCCCACATCTTGAATACCAACATATTTGTCCAATAGTACAAGGGTGTACACAAAAGTTAGCATAATCAGTAACCATTGTCATAATTACATTTTTATTCCTCCCACGATAACGTGTATACGTGTATCGTGTTACTACCCTCCCCCGACTAGAGTACTTGAATTGTGGTTATTATATTGGTCTGAATTTTTCTGAATTAGGCTGAGCACGAATTTCTTCCTTCCTTTTTTTCTCACATTGATAATTCATTAATGCAATTCAGCGATAAACAACAAGGATATAGAAACATCCGTGCAAAAAAGGAGTTCTGGAATTTTCATGGTGTATTGAACACACAAGTGCAATACGTCAACTCAACAGAGAAGCCAGAATTTATGATGATAATTTGACAATCGTTTAATGGGGATCGTACTAATGCCTATGGTTTAGTACCATTCTTAATGAGATCCTCATGAATATTAATGTATTGCGAAAACGAGGCCAAGCTAGGCAGATCGAGAAAAATATGGCGTCCTACTGTACATCGAGTAACGATCTGAGCTGTTTGCCAGATATTTCTTTTGCATTCTTGAGGATATCATCACGGGTGTCTCCAAAAGATAACATAAACTATGAGTTAATTGCAATAATTAGTTGTCAAAAAAACGAACAATTATTTCATCACAGGCCATTGAAATTATATCACTGTAGTAAAACAAATGCCAGAATATGCAAGAAAAAGGGGAGGAAAATCATATATATATGCTTCCCTTTGGGGGGAGGATTCTCTGACGTTATCTTACTACAAAGATAGAATTTCAATGGCCTGTGATTTAAGTGTTCATTTTTTCTTACGTTTACACACATCAGTATGTTTTATCAACAGTTGCATTAATTCTTATCCAGTTACGCTCTCTCTCTGTCTCTGTCTCTGTCTCTCTCTCTCTCTCTCTCTCTCTCTTGTAATTTCATTCAACTTGTCCTCTCGTAGTTTTTATTTTTTGGTGCTATGTCTCTTCTTTATCGTGGTCATTTTCAATCTACTGTTTCTAATTATTTTTCGAACGAGACAATCAAGTTCACTTTTTCTGTAATTATCACTCGTACATCAATTCATAATCGTTGATATCAATGGCTGCGTGGAGGTATGCAGAGATTTCAATGACCCCGTTTTGTGGAATGGGACTAGGGATAACATTTTTAGAAACCTAGCATTATAAAACACACCTTCCGTACACTCATTTGCGTCATCGACAGAACCTATTTTGCGTTTGGATTTTTCTTTATAACATCATTCAGTTGCAAGAAAATACAAACACACCAGCAATCATCCAGTTCTTACCTTAACATTCGGCCCCTCATCACGACATATTGCAACAATCCATTTTTACGAAGTTCCATCTTCTTCACTGATGGAATATGATGGAAGCTTAAATCTATGGGAATTCTAGCGTTGCCATTGCACAACGAAACACAACAATATTCGTCACAATTTTTTCCCTTGCCAATATCATTTGTAGCCGTCATGGTTGCGAGATAAAATGAATCTGTTGCCTAGCTTAGCCTCGTTTTGGATTCGTTGACCCAGGGTCACATGAATACATGTTTACATTCTGAGAATGGGCTATAAGCTGATTGAATTAACTATTGATGAGTATCATATATGAGAGAGTGCAGCAGTTAATCCGGCGGTATTACATCAACATGCAGCTGGCGTTTACGACCGAGAAGTTTACCATTTCATGGATTGCGCTTGAAAGATGGATAATCACAGGCTGTACCAGCTCTGTTATATTATTTGTCATGGTCCAAAATTTCATAATGAAAGCAGCAGAACAGGACACAAGGGGGCCAAACACAATATCGGGAATACGCGTACAGACCAACGGGGGGATTCATGAATGATCTGAGTCACCACTGACACACATGTCTTGCCAATATTTGTGTTGACAGTACTAGAAAAGACTGTATTATGGACTCGCATTCAGCGTAAGCCGAGGAAGTGCAGGACTGAATACCTTGATGATAAGAAATTGAACGTGATGAAGTTATAATAAATGGAGATCCCATCTATCACGGATCATCCGTCAAGTGTCGTGACATGTGGATTAATTTGACAAAACGGCATCAAATGACTTTGGAACCAGGTAGAAGAAGGGATGCGGAAGTCTTACCCAATGGGACTTTATTGGAAATTCAAGGCATGGACATACCGGAACGGACTACTGCCTAGACTAGGCAGGAATGCTCCAGCTACCGTTTACATGAGTGGTGGAAGAGTACGAGGTGGTCAGAGCAAGGGCACTTTTTGATGCTGAAACAATCGCAGGACGACGATCATTGCTGCAGGCAATGAAGTCAGAATTGGTTGAAGTGGTCAGTTTTCCGTGCAGTTGAATCAGCAGTAAGCAGACTCCAGCACAAGGACATAATGGAAGCAGCGTACTCTGCAAAACACGGCATGGGAGCAGGTCACACCCAGAGCTGATCAAGCAACCAGAAGGTCAATGATCCAGGACGAGCGACGGAAAGTGGAGGAAGAGAGTCGACAATCGAAGACAATCAACGTTGTCCGATATTTGGAATTTCACACCTCTCCAGGTCCAGTTTCTTCTCATATCAGTGTATGATTTTTTGCCATCTCCAACAAACTGGCATAGAATGGACCTATTGGTAGCCTAGAGCACATTCTGTCAGCATGCCAGATTTGCTTAATACGAGGCCGCTACATAGGGAGAATTCAGAGTCCGCCGTGAGCATGCAAATATCTTGGAGTGGTAGAGAAAGAAGTAAGAACAGCTTCAATGCCTAGGCAAAAATTTCTCAATTTTGTCAAACAGGGAGAAGCACGTAACACCTCACCACAGAGGAAGGGAATCCTGCTTGAGTCAGAGAATTGGGACATGCTTGTGTATTCTGGGAAGAAATTGATCCCGGAAATTGTCCAGATGTAGTGGTTTGGTCAGAGTCTAAGAAGACACTGGTCGCAATTGAGATGACTTGGAAGGAGAGATGTGATGAGGCTCATGAAAGAAAGTCGACAAGTATGCAGAGCTGATGGAGATATGGATGGAGTACTTGATTGTTCCCAGTAGGGGCGAGAAGTAGAGAGTTGCCCACTCAATCGGTCTGGAGGTGCTCAGAGCTGGAAAGATTACAGGGAAAACCGCAAAGTGGTGGTTCAAGCACTGGACAAAACTTCTGAGACAGCGTCCAGCTGCTTATGGATGAAGCTTGAGAACAAGAACTGACAACCTACCACACGCAAATAGTGACTGATCAACACTTTCGCCTCACTATTAGGGGATTGTTCGGAATACGTGGCTAAATATTCAGCTATTAACGGTCTCGGCTGATGATGGTAGTGGTGCAACAGTGGATACATTGTATTATAATATAGTGAAGCTGTAGGGATTCCGTAATTACTGTAAATTAGAATATGTGTGGCATAATATGAAAGAGTAATAGCCTAGCGAAGGAACATTTCACAGCATATGCATTCACTTCGCTTGCATGAGCACAAAAATCAAATCATTTACTTTTATCACATCATTATCTTTTTCTTTTCTATTTCTATACCTGTTTACTGCCTTTCCGCATATCTGTCTATCTGGTAAGTTGTTGTCCTTTCCCAATCGCCCACATGTATTCTTATGTTCGCATAACTACTCTTCAGTAACCTCCTTCTCTTTTGTTGCATAGGGTACACTAAATATGTGCAAAAACATAAGGAATAGCCACGAATGGCACAAACTGATAAGGTATTGTTTTCATTGCTTTTATTAAACACGATCTATCGTTTAGGTCTATACACTAAATGAATCCGTTTTCCTTTCAAGTCTACTCACACAGGTTTAAAAAGGCCACAAGGGATCGTCTTACTCCAGTGTTATGATAAATATTCTTGATGATACAATGTTATACATAGCTGTACACGTCTTTTTTATTCCAATGATTTCGGCATACAATTTACCTCACAGAAACTTATAACTGTACACATTCCATAACTCGATTCGTCACTGAAGATACGTGTAACTCTCTGTAATTTAACTCAACGTTACACGTGTACAGTACATTCTTGGCAGCGATAGAAACAAGTATTTCTAGTTTCTAAAGCATTTATTGATTAAAATCACCAATTCCGTCATCTACTTAAACTTTGTATGGGAGCATTTAGAACTTCCTCTTCAAAAACCCTCCATATTTTGGCAAAAGAACCATCACTTTAGCAATCACAGATGAAACTGGGTCTTCGGTATGTCACCATACTATCTTCTAACACCTGATCCCATATATGATGTAGTATTTAGGTCCACCTACCAAACTTTGTTCAAGTTTTATTCCGCCTTTTGCAATAGGTACTCGTCATCATCTACAAACAGCAAAAATTAATGTCGGCAATACTGTACAAATATGTATTACATAATTGGTTGCCAAAACCCATCATAATAATATTTGATCTTTGCCAATTAAAAAATTCCTGAACAAATCGCCTCTTTTTTTTTTTTTGAAAGAGTAAATTCAGTGAAATCATAGCCTCCTGATTCGAAAGATGGAAACAATGTTTGAAGCACCGTTGTCGCACCCACGACACTATCTCAAGCCGGTTAAAGGATAAAACCTGCATTTTTACCGCGGGAATACTCATTTGAAACACCTCTCAAAAGTAAATGTCACTATCACTTCGGATTTCTTTTCCACACTGAAAGCCTTGGAAGACCTTAAATTTACCAACCTGTTTATATCCTAGCTCTTGCAGAAATATGCCTTGATCAGTCAATCTGGAAAAGAGGAGTTTATGTGTTGTTGTCTGCCAAATCTCATTGATAATAAGACTAATGATATGGCAGATATGCTGAGCGCATAGCGAGGCAGCTGTTCGTACCATTTTTTTGTCGTTGGTATGACTCGGCTGGGGTTCGAACCCATGACCTCCCGCATCCGAGGCTGCCTCTCCAACCACTAGGCCACCGGAGCGGTCGCAGTAACCTGTTTCTGAGTGCAGGGTACCATACACTGATTTGAAATATTATTTTATTCGGCATGTTCTATACTTGGCAAATTACCTGGAATTAAAACTCCGCTAACAAACTTCCTAACAATGAGCCCATTATTGGAGAACGGCATCCCTCACATAGAATATATCACAGATGAGTTGTTATTGTGCCAACCGCTTATAGGACACACGTACCCGACTCGTGCATACCTCCTGAAAGTGAGCCTCGACCAGCGTGCATACCCTGCCAGTGGACACTGGAAGAGGAACAGTTTCTAGTAGAGTATATAGACTTCCGCCACGTAAGACGAAAGTGTTATTATGTTAACCCATTTAAAGAACTTTATGACGATCTTACATCAGAGAAAAGTTTAGACTTTGTGATGGGATGTGGTTTTTATAAAACATTTTAACCCAATATTTTAATTGATTTTGTATGTGTTGCATTTATATGTTATTTGTATACACATTGCAAAATGTTAACATTTTTTCTTTCATCTTTTATTTTGTAGTACTTCATCTTTATATTCATTTGGAACAGTTCGTTTTTCTAAAGTGTTGTGTGCAAAATCTTCATTTACATATTTAGAACTTTACGTTAAATTGATACCATTGTGTCGAAGTGCCTGTTAAATGCTAATACAGACACAGTACATGCATATCATCATCATAATCATCATCATCATCCGTAGTCGCAGCAAACTGTTTTCTATCATTACTATTTTTAAACATTGTAGAAAGGGCTGTTTGAAACATCAAGATCTAAAATGACCAATGTAATTGAAACGCATCTGGGTAATGTTAGGCTAATTACCTTGTTCGTTCCTAAATGTAATTCATGAAATATAAGAACGCAATATATGCACCTGGAACGTTCAATCCACCATATTGACTCCCACAAAGCTCAGTATCAGCTCAACTCAATAAATGGACAAATTTACAGTTATACTCTCTCTCTCTCTCTCTCTCTCTCTCTCACACACACACACATCTAGTATCACGGAACTTTAATTCTACGCAAGATTGAAAAATATCTAGTTTTGTGTTATTAAATTAAAGATTACTGACAAATTCAACAAAAAGTTTTCAAATATCTCCGCGCTGTTTAATAAAATGACTGTGTGTTAAACTATTAATTAGAAATTAGAACTGAGTTTTTTTGATTCCATGAATAAAGAAGCCAAGACAGCTCTGTATATATATTTCCAAAATAGGTTTCAATTTGTATTGTGTTCTGCTCGTTGATCGAGCTATCGAAGAAGGCGACAGCAACATTACTACACTTTGTAAATGCCAAGTAATATAGTTGTCAAATAACGTAGCAGTTTGTGTTCTTTTTATATCTAAGGGTTTCCATCTCTTAACACATGTGTACTTTACTGTTTTTAACATGATTATAGTGGGCAAAGAACATCTTTACTACCAAAGAAATAAAAATGATATGGCCTTTGCAAGTCTGCACTGGACGAAAAGGCTCCCCGGGCAAGAATTGCCTTCGCCCTGCCCCCATCTCCTCTGAAAAATTACCACAAAGAACTCCGCGAAATGGCGCACTGCACTTCACTGCAGTTTTCCTGTAATATACGCGTTCGTTTATGTTCGTAATCAAATTACATGAATAAAACAAATATTGTTTTAACTTCAAATAAGTTATGTTGCTAATGACCTTTGAACTTCATGTGAAGGTTGTTTTTAAAAATACATTAGTCAGGTATTATATCCTTTATATGCATCTGTATCTTCTTTACCGGAAATGCTCCTTTGGTATTTCATTTAGAGTTATCTCCATTTTGTCTTCTTCTTACAGGGTTGTTATAACTGCATAAATAGTTTTTAACGACACAACAGTACAATCTTGCAGTACTTTGCAGATTGACAGGTAAGTTCGAAAAATGTAAAGTTGAAACTTTGCAACAAAAAAATTCTGAATAAATGTACAGTTTAAGAGAACCTTCTGTGTAAACCGCAGTTGTAAACAAGAGAAACACGTTTATACTTTGTATACGTCAGTTAACTGAACCAGATTTAAATTTATAGATGTCACATTTTCAAAATGTTTCACTCCTCAACACGTGATCAACTTTTATGTTGTTATGTGGTCTGAAATATTCGAACTTGCACTTTTGTTGTTATCATGTGCATTCTGGAATTTTTTTATTAAATATAATTTTTTTAAAAACATTTATTTACTGTAAAGCAGCTTTGCCTGCGTGCCCTTTTCTTGTAGACTTTGAGATGCTCAAAAATTGAAATAGTGATCAGTCAGAAAACCCATGAAATAAAATCACCGGAAACTTGTATGACGTGAGATATCATTAAACTGATAAGCACCTAAAACATCGTAGGACATGTAATCTCTTTATCTCAAATAGAAACAAACGTTACTTCAGATCCAGAGTCAAAGCCCTTATTGTCCTGGCAGTTGTCTTTAGCCTCTTTTCTGTCGTGGCTTGTTCGTGTCATCTGTGGATTATATGTGGAAGTCCTCATATTCAAGTGCTGTACAACGCTTGACTCGGGGTCCATCACCTATGTATAATAATAATAATAATAATAATAATAATAATAATAATAATAATGACAATGACGTCGGCGAGGGTGAAGACAACAAACAGTACATTCATGTTATTTAACGTATATGTGGAGCGAAGTGGTTGTCTCCTGAGAAAGACAGGGATAGAATTGATTTGGAAATAAAATGGATATATGAAGAAACAACAAACATTATGTTATTTGTTTCAAACGTTATTATTGATTTGTTTTAAAACTGTGTCAGGGAAATTATCACGTGTGTCATTCAAAGATAAGAAACTTTGAAAGTGGCCTAAAAGCACAAACACTGGCATTAAATTTGAAATCGGCTGATGGGATTTAAAACGAAAAAAAATACCTAACTGAAATGACTAGAACTGTTATGCATGGACATTCTGTTTGGTTTCCTCACTCGTAAAGAACATCTCTTACCAACATCTGGGACGTTAAGTGTACGTCTTATAAATTGTTATAATTGGGAAGTAGAAGAAAACGCCTTATAAATTGTTAGAACTGTCCCATCAAGAGTACTTGCTATAAGTTGTCAGAAAGCCAACGTTTAGAGTTATTTGTTATTAGTTGATAGAACTGAGATGTTTCGAGTAAGTGCTACAAAACCTTTATGATTGGGGTCGTTCAAGTACGCGCTATAAGGTGATAAGGGGATGTTTTCAGTACAATTTTAAGTTGATAGAACTGGGACGTTAAGTGTACTTGGCTTAAGTTGTTATAACTATGAGGTTACGTGTAGGAGTTAGAAGCTGCTTGAACTGGGACGTTAAGACTACGTGCTATGCGTTGGTATAATTGGGACGTTAAGACTACGTGCTATGCGTTGATATAATTGGGACGTAACTACATCATACTATCAGTTTATAGAATCAGGATGTTAAGAATAAGTGTTATACGTTGTTGAACTCGAACGTTGCGAGTACGAGCTATAAGCTGTTGGAATTTGTAGTTCTTTTAAGGAAATAAACAAAATTTAAAGAAGTTAATAACAGCACTCAAAACCCTTCAGTAGAATAAGAGCTTAAGAGACATATCGATATTGGTGATAAAAATCATACTGTTGGATTTAAGGGATGTTGGTAACATCCGCCTTACTTTTCTCAATACAATTTCCTCGCATGAATCGTTCCTTTGCATAACTTTGCTTTTTGACTTTTGTCTATAATCAAAACACTTTCATGTGACACATAACTAAACGTAAGTGCATAGATGAAAAATATTTATCACTTCCGAATAGCTGACATAGGCTGTTTGACTTTCAAAAACTTAGACCCAATTTGGATTTTTTTGAAAAATCCATCAGCGCCACTGCTAGATACAGTGATATTTTTTTAAATCGATATATGCTGATACAAGCGGGACAAACACGGCTACCTGTATCACGGTTTGGACTAATTTGGGGGTCTCTGGGGGAGTTTTGATGATTTCCTCCGGAGGTACTTTGCATATATCTCGGGATTCTTTTCTCTGTTCTGCTAGCCGGGCATTGACCCTCAGAAGTTTCCTAAAGAAGAAAGAGGCATTAATACTTTGTCGAAAGAAATATACATTGGAGCGTGGAATCCATTTTGGGGGATACCATTGTCGCTTTTTGTTATAGCATAAATGTCTAGACCGTACTTCAGTTAGGATGGGGACAGTCCAGAAGCGGGCCCAGAATCTCAAGGTTGTATTTGTTTTTCTTTTGAGTGGGGGAAAAGCCATTTCTGAAAATTGTTCAGAGGGACTCAGCATTTTAAGTCACGTCACTGATAGCAAAACTACATTAAAACTATACTTTATATTAAGTCAGAACTTCATAAACAAGACAACATATAAATGTCCTTGTATTTCAAAATAATGTATAAGTGTGCTTTGTTGATTTTTGATTAAAACGAAGGAAATGTATTATTACGTGAGTAACTTCCAATTATGGTCTGATTTAGCAAATCTGAATGTTTCACCTTTTTGCTAACTGTATACAGTCAAAAGCCTGAAAGAATTTAAAGTTGTCTTAAGAGGATACCTTTTTCAGTAAATTAGTCCTTGAATGTCATGCTCCCAACGTTTTTCAAGAAAAGGTGTGAATTATGTTATCGGTTTGTCCGTGTGTGCCTCTGCTATTTTGCGCAGCTGCGTCTACACTGTTGAAGACAGAGACTTAATAGTTTGGATGTGATTTGGGACAGTCTGTAGATGTGAACACGCGCACATCAGAACCTGAATTTCAATCCACTCACTGGGAGTGAAGCTTGTGGGGTCATGGGGCGAGGACGCATTTTGCAAACACACACAAAACAAATACTTGCTTGGCCCTTTTTTTCAGCATGCTATGAGCTTCAGGGTAATCTCTCATCGCCGCTTCAAAATCGAGTTTTGACAGAATAAATAGGTTGGTGAAACCTTTGCACCTCACATCTGCTGTTCGGCGATTTCCTCCCTCCGTGTTCAGAGAAAGCAAACTACAATAAGATCAGAATTATTCTATATATGTAATAAGTTTAATGTAAACTTACCTTTTATAGCATGCTATACATTTTTTGAATTGGCAGAGGATCAAGTCCGATAAAATGTTAATGAGGTAACTATAGTAAATATACCTAACGTATACCTATTCATCTGATACGGTGGAAGCAAAATGCATACTACAATAATTCGAGAGCACGACTCTTTGTTTTTTTTTTTTTGTTGTTTTTAAACCAAAAGCATAATGAGATTCTATTTTTTGACAAACGTGGAAAATAGCTGAAGTAGCAAGCAAAGGAAATTAAAACATACCTGATGTGTGCAATATCAGAAGAAAAGAAAACTACATCACTAAACGTCAGACGTAAATACCACAGCGGCACACCTTGAATGCTTGATAAGGTGACTACAATGTAGACATTGCAAATACGTCACAGAAGAAAAGACAAGAGATAACATTACAAAATTTGAATTTCGTTCCTACTCTTTCTGAAAACGGTGAAAAACTTTGTAAAAGACTACAACCGCAACAGATGAGTAATAACTGGAGAAAGAAACCACTAATGGTCTAGAATTTAAAGGAAACACTTACTTCTTCAAATAATTTTATCCTGATGTAAAACATACTGAGAAAAAGTACGAAGTTCAATGAAAACACAGAAAGACTCTACTTACATGAATGAAATATTAAGATAACAAGTTTTGGTGAAAAAGACTTCAAACAACCATGACACGGCATTTACTTCATATGCTTCTAGACACCTTGCTTTATCTGATTATCTATAAAATAAGGGAAAACTTGAGGATCCCCCACCCCCAAGTCAATCTCACTTCACCGCGCTTGCGATGAGTATTAGTATGGTTATAGTATACAAGTTTCTTTAATAAAAAGAGGAACGAAGCTTTTGTGGGTAATCATGCAAACTATATGTTTGCGTTTCATGTTCAGTAAACAAGAACAAGCCATGTAGGTACCTAGACGGGTGCTCACAAGCCGTAAAAAGAATAATAACTCAGTCGAACATATCATAATATGACATACAACCTAAGAACCATTAAACCTCAACACACGCTGCAGATAGCAGTTCCGAACCTAAGTCCAAATATACTGAATACACCGGATTGTTTCTTTGTTTCGTCTGATGACAAAAGGAGATGCTAATAATGTAGTGGTAAAGAATTTTGGGTATAATGGCGGTTGAACATGCATATAGTCTAAAAAGTATAATTGAGAAAATTACGATCAGATACAGGTAATGCACAATATACTTTATCTACAGAGTGTAGGGTGTATGAAAGAAATGATTTCCATCATGATTACAGATTTAATATAATACTTGTAAACTTCTCTTAAGTGATATCAGGAACTTGGAAAAAAAATTGTTTACAGTGCTTATTAGCTCGGAGTCAAATACAATATCAGTTAATTACCATACTGGGGTCACCCTACATATATTATGAACTTCCGAGTGAGTGACAGGTGTAATGTGAAGTGGTTTGCCTTTGCAACATGTACAGTCAAGAGAATGCTGACATACCTCTATCTTACTTTCATGTACTGTGGCTAAATTTCTTAGGATATTGTACTCACGGAAATTGTACGTTATTTAAGAACATAGTTAAGCAATATGACTAACCCAATGTGGTAACAAAATAGCATGAATTAGTCTAAAGGACTATTTTTAGCAGTCATTAAAACAGGGAAAAGAATTTTGCTAGATTAGACAATACCAGCTTCTGAAAGTGCAATAAATGAATTCAAAATATTTAAAATGTAGATTTTTTACCTCTAAATTCCAGGAAGTGAAAATGAGCAAGCGGAAAATGGAGAAAGCAGTATTTGATAGGTAAACTTCTGAAATAAGGCCAAACTGTATACTCGATAATCCAAATTACAAACTTCACGGATACACCTCAGTTAAGGGAATTCAAAATTATTTTCATAATACTTAAGATACACAAGGTAATTTTAAAATAGCCAGTATATCCAGTGAGGAAATCATGGGAAATTCTTTATCTGTTAAAGGCGAACTCTATGCAAAACACGAAAATGTAGTGCGCCACCATTAGACATCGAATTACATTTTTGTATTACTACATCACTATTACGAAAGTTATCCACATACATGTCAGTACAACTTTAACAAATCTTGATTCATAAAGAAATTCATAAAGTTCGACTGTACTATGATATAACTGACGCCAGGGGTAGAATTTATTTTGATTTTAAATGTCTTCGTATTGATGTATAGGATCTAAAAGACAAAATGCATGGTCTAGTGACTGTCCATCTACACCACGTCGAAAAACGTCAAAATTTGATGTCCGGGATGCATGTTAAAATACGCATGAATTCCGTTTAGGAATATCATCAGTGACTCACTCTGGTTGTAGTGATACTAAATATTACTTCAGTGGGTGTGTGGCGTTTTGTACAAAAGGAAACATAAAATGTAAATGAGAAACTATACGATAAAGGATGGAACATATCACACATCTTCATGCGGCAACTAGGGATATCATTTTTCACTCTCTCTCTGATATATAATTGTGCCTATCTATATTAACTAGGGGTTGATGCGAGCAGCCTAGGCGATTGTTGCCGTATCTCGCAGAACTGGGTTCGCGTCTTGGTTGGGAACGAATTAGAAATATTCTCTAACCTGTATGATAATATTCTTTCTCAATTTATACATATCGCTTTTAAACAATGTTTTTCTTCAAGTATGTTTACCTGATTTCTCCAAACACACTGCCCTCCTTAAGTGTTGCCAGAACGATATCGTTATTTGGTCCTCCAACCACCTCCACCTGACCCTGACTCACAATGTACATCTCTTTTCCTATCTCACCCTGTAGGTAAGTTAAAGAAATAAATTGCAAACTATTCCGATCAATTCACATTCAAATCTATCGAGTCCTAAAAATGGTCTTCGTCATGACTGAAACAAAGAAGAACGACAATGTGAATCTCAGAAAATTATATTTGATTGATTCCTTAAAAGTCATCATTTTTATCACGGCATTTAAACAAAATGCACACACTTCCATGCAATGGAACACACCCACACATTCATCAAGCAGATGGTGTGTGGGTGGGTGGGTGTGCAGGTGGGAGCGCTGGGTCTATAGTTGTCTTGTTTTCATCAAATGGGAACACATGGGGAACACATGGAATAATGTCTGCTCTTGTGTGTGTTTGAGTGTGTGAGATTAGGATTTTTAACGTAGCTTTAACAATGTTTTCAGTCATATCGCTACGATGTCTGCAATGTGGCAGTTTATAGTGATGTCTATCACTGGGGCATCATGCAGCAGACATGTAGCATGATGACCCACCAAGTCACATTATCCTGACACCTGGCCGACCATACCTAACACTAACCTCTTAATGCTGAGCGCCTAGCGAGGCAGCTGTTAGTACCATTTTTGTTAGTCTTTTGTATGACTCGTCCGGGGTTCGAACCCACGACTTCCCGCTTCCGAGGCGGTTGCTCTAACCACTAACCACCGGAGCGATCGTCTGCTCTTGGTCTCATGCACTTAGTTATTAATTCATTTGCACAAAACTAAACCGATTTCTTTCTTTAGATCTTAATTTTAGGATTTAAACATATTGTAATCTTTATATATTATGTCTATATTTCGTTATGGTGGAAAGAAAAATATACATTATTTGTAATCTTCTGAATTTCATTTTGTTTGTGTCACTTTTGTATATGATCTGAATCATGAAACAAGTGTAGCTTCAAGAGTTTACGGTAGGAAGCAAGAAAGATATTTCGAGTCCAGATAATTCAAGAGTTTTGTTTGGCAGCAATCCTTTGGAGGATGACATAAGATGATTTTTCGCAAAGAAAACTAATGGGTTTAAATTTATTTATGTGCTTGAAAAATAAACAAGTGTTTAAAGTGTACAAATACATGGAAGAGTTCACTAAATTCACTCTGTAAAGATCGGATTTAAGACGATTACATACGTGTCTAAGTTAAGTATCTGGGAAATTAAGGTGACTTTTGCCAAATATCAAACTGTATTATGGCGATGACCCGTTAGTTCGATTAGATAAACGTTTTTAAAAGATAGAAAGATTGTTTTTTTCGGGAAATCATATTTTTAATTTTGGGGCTACAGGAGGCCACTCGTCCAGTTTTTAAAGTTACCTTTTTGCAGACGATATCCCTGGGTAGATAGAGTATCGGCTTCAGCTTTAGGACCAGATCATATAGCAAAGTTTTGTCACAGTCCTGAAACAGCTTCACCTTGCTAAGTGTGTTAAAATGCACGTGAATGGCCAAATCTGTCCGAAGCTTCCTTGGCAGAGCGTTCATCAGGGCCCGTTCGTCTGAAAGTAAGTCCGATTAAAATTCAAATGATCTGGCAGATTTATTGATTGGCCGTAGTCTGGAATATCGAATTTAAAAGGATGTAACATAAATGTTTCGAACAAAACAAAGTGAAGTTGTCAGTTTTCAGAGTAGTAGTGAGCATCGTTTTTGACGAAGCATCCCATTATTCATACTGGTCAAAGTATTCATTCGGTTTTACTCAGATGTTATCCACAGGTATGCATCCCAAATCTACATTCATTAATTTCTGATTTGTTAAACATAAACTTTCTGAATATTCAAATACCCGTTTTTTTAATGAATATTGGCGAAACATAATCTGATACGAATGTCCGAATATTCGTTTCAGTTCTAGAACTGACAAAAAGAGTACCAGCATGAGAGGTTTGCAATTTTTTGTCTTAAGGCAGATACATTCATGAAGGTTATATCGTGCTAGGAAATTGCAGTAATGTCCCTTGCCTAGGTGCATGCCATGGCAGCCTACCCGAGCTGATCGGCCGCACCCTTTCGATCTCTACAAATGCACTATAACCACTGAGCCACATGGTTCACAATAGTGGTGAATGAATGGGTCCACTGAGGAACTGGATTGGTTCTAGTGTCCCAATCCTCTTTCTTAGCCAAAGTTGCAAAATCATTCCAAAGTAAAGGTTTCATTCACAAAACACCCGTATTACTAACCGAGAACCTTCTGTTGCTGCCACTGGTAGGTGAACCACATTCTGACGCGTTCTTGCGTGTCTTGGGGCAGGCGCATATTTTTCATGTAAACAAGTGCTGAATCCATTCGCTTCAGGTATTGGTTCTTGACCATGTTGGCTGCATCAACGATATCTCGGATCTGAAACCAAAGCAAGTCATCGAGGAAGTTACATTGTTTAGTACATTTAAATAAAAACGTTTAGTATACAATTTTCATTTATAGTCAGATATCGCTGTCGAAATAAAGGTATTTTGCAATCCTTTTGGAGCAGCCTTCTACATCGTTGTTATAGAAATAAAAAGTAATGCATCTAACAAGGACAGACTGCTTTTGTTGTTGTTGCTGTTATTGTTGTTGTTGTAAGGTTTAACGCCATTGTTCAGCACATGATAGGCTATACATGGCGGCCACTATAAATGGTGGAGGCAGAACCCAGGAAAACCCCGAAAAGAACCACTGACCCACGAGAAGCTACTGGCAAGCTTTCTCACGTACCCACATTGGCCGAGCCCGAGACTCGAACCCACGCAGAGGTGAGATGGTAATGATCCGTAAGGGTGAGCGCTTAAGACCACTCGGCCACTCGTGGCCCAGCTCAGACTACAATGATAAGTGTACATTGATATTGTCTTGATTTCAGGTTCAGCATTTGCAGGAATTGCTAATTGATCTCTTGTCGATAAAAACTAGTTCTGGTTCTGGTGATCATAACATTGTCTATTGTGTATTTTTTTGCTGCCATTCTTTGGAATTGATGTGTGTGTGTGTGTGTGTGTGTGTGTGTGTGTGTGTGGTCCACTGGGTGAAGAACATAATTCCAAAGGCTTTACCATTGTATGAAAACTATTGATTGAGCGAAACCCACATTAAGTGCAAAAGATAGTTTGATTTTGTTATCCCTCAAAACATGACAGGTTGCCTTTATTAGAAATAAGAATTATGAGGGAATTTCTGGTTTTAGCTATTCCTAAAATTTATGTCCCACGGATCTATATTTTGAAACCTGATTAAACCTACAAGGTAATAATAGATGTTGAAACAGGTGTCTGGTTTGCTCCCTATTTCAAAACATTCAGAACGAAATTAGTTTGAAAGGGTCGTAAGTCTCACATCTCTAAAAATAGCTTCGACAAGCAGTGGTCATATCACACTTCCAACGTTTCTAGTGTTTCCTTCTCTCTCAAACACTTCCAAAGTGTCTAGTTTCGTTCTCTCTCAAATACTTCCAAAGTTTCTAGTGTTTCCTTTTCTCTCAAACACTTCTAAAGTTTCTATCGTTTCCTTCTCTCTCAAACACTTCCAAAGCTTCTAGTATTTCCTTCTCTCTCAAACACTTCCAAAGTTTTAGTGTTTCCTTCTCTCTCAAATACTTCCAAAGTTTCTAATGTTTCCTTCTCCCTTGAAATACGTCAAACTGTCCCCTTTATCATGCTTACCTGACCAATGAGTAGCGCAAATACAAAAACACCGGACACCCAGTAGACAGTCATAAACATGTATTCTGGAATATTAGTTGGTTTAGGGTTATTCCCTATGGAAGTGGCCGTCTTTGTCGCCAAATAAAAGCATCTAATGTACCTGAAAGAAAAGTTCAAATTATGTGTACTTAAAATTTATATTTGATAATGAGCTGTTCAAACATTATGAACGTTATTTTAGAGTAAATTGACGAACAATTGATACCATACTGAAAGCATGTGTTAAGGCTGATGCTCGAACTTTGCTCATTACTCCATGTATTTTGATGATGTCTTTAAATGAGCACTGCACAAAATATACATCGTAAATAAATGCAACTGATTATAGTACATCAGTTAAATCATGGTAACTGATAACCAGAACCTACATTATTTACTTCAGTCTCTAAAACTTCATTAGAAATGAGAAAAATCCAAAACATTTTGAAAGCTATTTTGAAACAACCGTGTAGAAATGAATCCAAGAGAACATTCACACGTCTTTGCACAAAAATGGTCACGTGTACAAGCCATTAGTGGTCACTGATGCTACATGAACGTACGTAACCTCAATTTTACACTTACCTATTAAATTGGTCAATTGAAAAATGAATATGGATTTTTGGATTGTATTGGATGAAGTTTTAGAAACCAAACCAAATTATTATTTATTCTCGTGGCAATTGCTTACCTGTTTTTATTTACAATGTAACTTAGTTCTACAGTTAAAATTAGTTAAAATATATGGTTTAGGATATGACCACTTCAAGTCATTTGACCAAAATAAAAGGTGTAATGACCAAACAGGGAACATAAACCTTTAGTCATTGTTTCATTCATAACATTATTTTACTTCAACGAGTTAGTTTTCATTCAATCCGTATAAAGCTATAAGTAAAAATATCTATCTATCTATCTATCTATCTATCTATCTATCTATCTATATATATATATATATATATATATATATATATATATATATATATATATATATATATATATATATATATATGGATTCCTGGAACGTATATAATAATTGTCGTAACTGTAGTGGCTAGAAATATGTGTGTGTGTGTGTGTGTGGTGTTCTGGGTGAATGAATAACAAAACTGATTTCACGTTCCTCAGATATTGTAGAAAATAATTAAAAAACACTGAATAATTACTGATGTAATTATGTAGCTAAAATTATATACATGTCTATTGAAATAACTTAAACTATCATTTTGACTGAGTGAAGCTGCTCAGTGCCGAACATCACAGCAAAATCACTTTGGTGGATAAATAGTACTTAAATTACACCGCTGAAATTAAACAAATAATACCATTAGAATGAAAATGTCAACCTTATAACCTACATATGAGAAAGTCAAAACTGTCTGTCTCTAACGATAAGGAAATAATTTACATTTTGTTATTTAACTCAATGTAGTAAATATCCAGCAAATTGTATAATAAATATGATTTCCAAAATTTCACTATTCATTTTCTGAAATTGACTATAGTTAAATCGGTTGTACCTATCGATTTTCTGTACCTAAAATATGTATTTTTGGCCGAACATTGCAATTGTTCCTTCAAGAAAAAGCATCCTCTCAATCCCACGAAAGCCCCTTTTATCAACCCCCCCCCCCAAAAAAAAATCCCGTTAAGACGCACGGAATTCTGCCACTCTGAATAATGCGAACTCTAAGTCACGTTTGTATATGCGCATTATCTCAGCTAATTTGTTGCACCAGAAGTGAATCTTGTAAAAGGTCAACACAGGCTAATTACACTTTGAAACTAATCACGGATTAAAGGATAAAAACATCATTCACGACAACACTCACGTGATAGATGCGTGTATTTACAATAGTAAACCCAGTTGCATTCACTCACAACGAATATCACCGATGTTTATTAAATTCATGCTCAGTATACTTTGATAGTTAACCTATCCCCACACCAACAGGTGCAACATTGCTGTAAACATCTAATCCACACAATATGGATAGTAGTTTAAATAATAATAATAATAATAATAATAATAATAATAATGACACTAATATATTATTATTATTATTATTATTATTATTATTGTGCACTTTTCTAAATATAACTTTGTCTTAACTGTCGCTGCTGTTTAATTGTCGTCGGTCTTTTAAGCGTTAGTTTTCTGACATTACTAAATGTCGCTGGTCTTTAAACGTTGGTTTTCGGACATTACCAAATGTCGCCGCAATTAATATCGTCGCCAAAATATTTACTAAATAATACCGTTTTTCAAAAGATGTGTCACTCATTTTGGGTCTTTGCACGTCGCTATAAAAAGCTGATCGTTTATTCTTTCTTTTCATATTTCCTAATACATCCTTGCACATAACCCTTAAATAGAGGAATAGAAATAAAAGAAGGTAAGTAATCTTCAATCAGTGACATCTAGTAACGATTATGTCGACACTTTAGACGGCAAAATTTATAAACGGTTGTGGAGATATGTAGACACAACTACATTATTATAAACTCATTTTCACTCACATCTGGAAATCTAGAGATTAAAATGTTGCCATTGGATTGGCTAAAATTAAGTCAGGATTAAATTGTACCCAATCAGATGTTTTAATTTTATACTCGATACATTGTAAAGGAGATTATCATTATTGGATTCTCTTTGTCAGATATGGAAAACAAATTAGGTGATTATAGACCGACACTAGGAGTTTTCAATCATTATTTCTTTCTTCGTTTCTTTCTATTTTTCTTACTTTGTTCCTTCTCTACGCCAGACGCTTTACTTTAGAAATAAGAAGAAAAAAAAGAAGAATATTGAACGAATAAATATAAAGTTTTTATGTACCTCTTGCAGATGATATTTACGTAATTTTAATTACGGCGATGTTGGAGATATTTAATCAGGTCGAGATTTAGTAACGGTCAGAAACTTACAACATGTAATGACCGGCCACAACTAAGCAACAGCTATGTTTAAAACACATAATTGTAATTACACAGATGGCCATTTGCTGCTAATAAAGAGTGCTAGATGTACTCACAATATCATAACAATGGCATACGACGGGCAATCCTTCACAGACAAAGGTTATGAGTCTGTTTCATTTATTGATCTTCACTATATAAATGGACACCTTTTTGACTTGCAGTCGTGCTGATTTACAGAAGACCAACAATCCGATGTAGTTGTTGTTTGAAACGGAACATATTGGGTACACTCTGATCTAATGAACATGGTCCACCTTCAAGCATCTCTAAAAAAAATGTATTGTAATAATACTTTGTTTGCTCACAGTAATCACCAAACGCTGTAAAAAAAACAAAACAAAAAAAAAAAAAACAAAAAAAAAAAACAAACAAAAACAACCACCCTTGCCTTAGTAAATGTTTATGAATAATTATTGAATGAATGACGCCAACAAAACTGCACGTAAAGCTATAAATTTTCCTCAGAGCCAGATGTTTGTTAGAGCAGAAGAAGTTGTCTAAAGTAACTTACGCATTACCATCTCCACTGTAGACCCATCTATTAGATCCTATCCCTTCGTATACGGACATTGCATAGTAGCCACATGTCTCCAAATGAATCAGGAACAACATGTAAGTCATCGTTTTCAATATCCTTAAAAAATTCCAAAGTTATAACTATTTAAATAATTCATAAATTCAATAACATTATATTATGTTAATGAGCATTGATGGAGTGAATATGAACTTTATCAAAATTACACACACTCACACACACACAGATATATATATATATATATATATATATATATATATATATATATATATATATATATATATATATATATATATATATATATATATACACACACACATACACATGTACATATATGCATACACACACACGCATATATATATATATATATATATATATATATATATATATATATATATATATATATATATATATATATATATACACACACACAGAACAAGAGGTGACAATCTGTGTTAATAATTGTACTATATGAGCCAGAGAGCTTTACATCTCCGTGAGCTGTCATGGAACAAAATTTGCATGCTTGTTTATGTATGTATGTATGTATGTATGTATGTATGTATGTATGCATGTATGTGTGCATGTATGTATGTATGTATGTATGTATGTATGTGTATGCATGAATGCGTGTATGTATGCATGTATGTACGTATTTATGTATGTATATATGTATGTATGTATGTATGTATGTATGTAGGTAGGTAGGTAGGTACAGGACTTCATAGCAGCTTCTCACAACACTGTCTATATGGTGCCGACTGAAGGTAGTTTGTAACAATTAAACGATATAAAAAATAAAAAAAACACATTAGAAAGATAAACCCTTCGAAATAAATGTAAGCAGGAGAAAAATATTAAAGATCAAGGTGATAACATTCTGTAATGATAAAGCAAACGATATAAAACCCGTAACATGTATTAGACATAATGTACACTGAATAAAATTGTGAGGAAATTTTAATATTTTTATTTGAAAATATTCTCAGGAAAAGGTTAAAGGTTATATACTGCTCAACGATGATGCCAAAATCTATCAAATACATCTGAAGATTTTATATTTAAAAAAGCAATTATAAGCAAATGTAAGCGGTCAGTTACCTAACGGCATGCGCAGACCGAACAGCTTTATCACACCTCTCGTAGAACTCCCAGAAAGTTTGAATCTGAAATATTTTAAAACAAATATGCAGCAATATTGTATTAAATGATGGTTGTTTTATAAGACTTTCGTTTTATATTAATAACAATGATCAAAAGATATTCATGTATGCGTGTGCGAAAACTAGTGATGATGCCGATGCCAAAGCCTTAATGAGATGTAATCACAATTGCCTTGGATTACGCCAGAGCCTGATTTATTCAACCCAGTAAACGATAGCATAACGCCAATTTTAAATAATGACACGAAATACTATTTGTCAAATGTAGCATTTTGAATTAAAATAATTCATTCTGTAAGATGGCTTGACTTTTTTCTGGTGTCTCTGTTGAGCTGGTACCCTAGGAAACGTGCTTAGTGTGTTTAATGGAAAATCCTGCACTGCTCTGGATAAAAGAAAGTCCCTAAAGGAGTTGTCCATTGCTTACCATTTAGTAATATTTTCAGATATTTAGAAATATAACGTTAGGCAGTTATATTTTGTATCCAATTCGTTACATATCAACACGAATTATGTGGGAATAAAAAAATAAACTGACACGCAACGAACAGTCTATATAAAACGAAATCACTGCGTCATATTTTTAGTTTTTGATGAATCCAACGTGGAAAGATGACACTCAATAGTGTCTTGTACCAATATCGATCGCCAAAGTTACGTGCGATCATTTTCACCCAGGAAGATTCAGTTTAGCCAGGCTACATGATTCTTTCTTTATTCTACTCTTCTCTCTACATCTGACAAAACCACATTTATCAGGTTACAATACAGCTTTTGAATAATTCGTTGTTTCTTTCATGAATTTTCTTTTCAGGCTGTCATTTTTTCTGTGATATTGTAACTTATGTCGCTATTTACCCGTGTGTATTTACCTCCATTCCAACCTTTCACAGCATTTAGTAGTAAAATATTTAATATTTTTCCATGTTTTTTTTTAAAGACCTGACCAGTGCACACTTCAAAAGCAGCACTGAAACCTATACAAAATCCAGTTATTTACACAATGATTTTTTTTTAATTGGGGAAGATAATACCCTTCCCATGCCCAGCAGCTGCATCCTCCCTAGCCCAACCCCCCGCCCCTGGAGACACACGTGACAGAAACTAGCTTTAGATTTATTGAATCTAGCCTGTGTTACTGCTGATTTAGATTGGGCGTAGAATATCCGTCCACTGCACTGCTACTTAGTATTTAATCCCGAGCACAGCGAGACTATTCACTGGCTGATGGCGTGCATCCATCTCTGCCGCTTATAGTAGACTATGTATTTACAAAATCCAAAAGCGGCAGATTGTAGACTGTCATTATTTGACTGATAAGAACTGGCCACTTATAGTCTACGCGGCGCATTATGCAAGAATTTACACGACCTGCACAAATCCATCGGAAAACCGTTAGGTTCACTCAGTATATTTTGTGATGGTTTTCGTCAGCAGATGTTGGAAGATAAATACACGAACTCGATAGCTGTAAATTTCATGTTTGACAAGTGCAGCAGATGCTACGATTATTTTGAATTCATAGTAAAATGACAAACTCACCGGTGTACAATTTCAATAATCGATAATGCTAATTTTATTTTCCTTAATTAATCTTAGATTTGTATGTTGTTTCCCAGTGCTTGCTAAACGGCGGTATAAATGCCTGAATTTTACCCAAAGAAAAAAGAAAATATTTAAGATAATTATATTTTTGTTGCATGCAAACGTGGATGATGATGCTTACCTTTAACAGTCTAGGCAGTCTAAGCCACGGATATACCTCCATGTTTATCAAATAAAATAAATCCAATGGCAGAAGGCATGCAATATCTAACTGAAATCAGAAAGAAATGGCGAATAAGTAAAATTACTAATCGATGATATTTATATTTAACTGCATTACTGAAGCTAGTTTGAAGAAATGGGTGTGAAAAAAACAAGGGTTTCGACCAACACAGCATTTTTAGTGTGAATCGCCGCCTGAATCGGCAGGTATGCATTTATTGATAATGATTCTAAATAATGTGCCATGTTAATATTTACATGCATTATATGTTCAAGCAAAGTAATCGGAATACTAAAAAGATACAACAACAAACTACGTATGGTAAATAAATTAAAATACGTATTAGTAATAACAAGTCTTTACAACTGTTCCATTTAAAAAGTACATGTAACGCCTACCTCGCGCGTTATATAGTTAGCTATTATGTATAAAGCGAACATGTTGTCATTTTTAGCTTTAATTTACCAAAGACGACAGATGAATACATAGAGAGAAGGATGGACAAACAGGCATATATATATATATATATATATATATATATATATATATATATATATATATATATATATATATATATATATATATATATATATATATATATAGAGAGAGAGAGAGAGAGAGAGAGAGAGAGAGAGAGAAATCTCTTGCAATTAAGGCAGCACGAATATAAAACGGATTATCACCTTAAACATCCCTTTCTTCATATAGTTTCTTCGTGTATTTACTTGATGAACCTAAAAATGCAAAATACGCAAAAACCTATTTATTACATGACTACTGTTTACTTAGGTTAATATACCCATATAATAATTTATATATATCTAACACATGAAAGAATACCACATGATGTTACAAATGACGTCATAATGCCATGCAAAGAAATGTGTAATAACTCAGGCAAACGAACGTACATGTATTTCAAATTCATTTCATTACACTATTCTTCATTTTGGCATATAACAAAATCAGTATTTATCAACATTCGATCAGGAGAATCTTAAATTTGTACTCATTTCAAATGAAATATATAAATATCAATCTTTTGCTTGCCAATAATCGCAACAGTTAGAAATTATTATACTCCATTCATTTTCGTTTGTAATGAGAATATATTTAAGATCTTCTATTGATTGCGTCCATATGATTAACTCATAAAAAATTACATTATCATTCTCGAAAGACTATTTGCTGTTAATTTATTTGTGTGCCTGCATTTGTAAGTCTTTGTGCATAGTATCCCTCTGTGTGTGATTCTAATTATGAAACGTAAATTGTTATAGTTAATAGCAAATTGGTGCATATGGATGAAAATTTTTAAGCAACAGTTTTGAATAAGTGATGACCGTAATAAAGATCTCGCTTGTTTACTTTCATTATGGATGCAAATACAGAGGAGTACAAAAAAAAAATCTTTTACTTTTGAACTACACTGAGACTCTGAGCCTATATTTTCTTATATAAATTTGAAACCGAACTTCCAAGTGGAGTGTATTTTTTAAAAATAAATTTTACATGGGAACTTCATACCGGTCATCTTACGCTTATATTACACCCAATACTAAAGTAATCTAATAATACACCCAATACTAAGTAATCATTAATACACCCACTGCTAAATAAGCTACTAATACACCAAATATAAAGTAATCTATTAATAGATCCAAAACAAATAAACTATTTAAACACCCAGTAATATATGGCTTCTTTTGCTGGTAATAAGAATGGCAATACATATACTTACATTTTATACATCTTGAATTTCCTCAAAGTGTATTTTCTTAGTTCTCAAAATCTGAATTACTTATCATGGGTTCCAAAACTTGATACACACTGCAAACTTGTACTGGATGTTGTGGATGGACACAGTGACAATTGTCCCCAAATTTCTTAATATAATTATCTAAATATAAATTTAGAGTAATTTCTTCTTTGAAATATGTACACATGTTGCAATTCGGGTTACTGTTGCGAACAATTATTCCCATTAATGGCTGACATAGATTTCATTTGTTTGACTTGATTGGGTTGACTAAATTCTTCAATCTACAAACAGTGTACCTCTTTTACTCCTTCGTTTAGATAGCTGATCCTCATCTTGAATAAAAATATGTCCGCGATGTAGAGGAGATCGCATGTGTAGTCGAAGATTAGCCAGTATACCAGGTTGCTCTTGGTCTGATATGGAAACACCGCCCGGAGGGGTATTGCCCAAGCATTGTACATGAAGGCAAGGGTAATAAGGAACAACCAGAACAAGTACAGCTTGCCTATAAGTACAACATTTATATTTACAAAGTAAGTTGAATTTAAGGAAGAAAATTTGATAATCATGTAAAAATTTCTCATTGTAGGGTTAAAGAAAACAGAAACATTACTCGCTGTGAGTAAACTTGCAATCATAATTTGCAGCTGCCAAGATTTAGCTATCATTAATTGAATGTGACTAATTTGACATGCTATTTTCATGAAATATCTACCATGATAATATGATTATAAATATGAGTTCTTCTAAAATTTAATATAAAAATAAAATTATATATATATATTGATGATATATGTCTCAAAAAACTGTTGTCCAAATTTTTATCGAATGTGTATTCGCATCATAAATGCATAAAAAATGTAAATTAATCTTTCATTAACGTCTGATCAAAATGTTTGATCAGAATTTACTCTTTAGTTAACTTTCATTTTTTTCTCTCTATAATTTGGACGAATTAGACAAATTAAAAAAGCACAGTGAATAATATTGTATATGGTATAATATTAAACAGATATTATGAGCTATCTTTTAAAAATAGCTGTACATAAAAATAAATAGCAAACATTACATAAGTTGACCACGAAGAATGGAAATTTCCGTTCGCTTACTCTGGGGCTCTAACGTGTGTGGGAATTTGAAATTTTTCATCCATCTTAGGATCCTCCTGCTATACCGTTGTCTACTACTCTGTCCCCGGATTCGGACAATTTCAGACACAGAGTCAGGTTCTTTTTCCTCCGGTGGAAAGAAGGAGTCAAATCTATGGCGGACCTTGGTGTGTTCAGCTGATGCAGCTGAAATACAGTGATCTATAGCAGTAAAGCGTCTCAATACCACGGTCTCTTATATAACAACTTATTGAACAGCAAAATCCTGTAAAAACCAACAAGAAATTCTGGAAAAGTGTTCCTGGTTGGGAAGTACCCTGATTTTACAGAACAGGTTTGCTTTTTGAACACTTAAACGGGGATAATCAAACGTGGTTGTTATTGATATGATGTCGCAAATGAATCGTTCCATTTAAAGACTATGGGGATATTTTACATATCATGTAATAACTAATGATACAGATAGGTAAATATGCATGGTCCTTTTGACACTCAGTAAAGCCAGGTAAATATGCATGGTCCTGTTGATATATTCAATAAAGCCAGATAAATATGCATGGTCATGTTGATACATTCAATAAAGACAGATAAATATGCAAGGTCCTGTTGATACATTTAATAAAGGCAGGTAAATATGGATGGTCCTGTTGATACATTCAATAAAGCCAGGTAAATATGCAAGGTCCTGTTTATACATTTAATAAAGGCAGGTAAATATGCATGGTCTTGTTGATACATTTAATAAAGCCAGTTAGGTATGCATGGTCCTGTTGATAGATTCAATAAAGCCAGGTAAATATGCATGGTCCTGTTGATACATTCAGTGAAGCCAGTTCCATTTATACGAGTCTTACGAACATGAATCTTTACAAATGTAAATCGAAAATGTACGAAAATGTGAATATTACACTTTTGTTCCAAATCATCTGGAAAGAGAATTTGAAGAAGATCCACGAGGAAACGTTTTGACAATCATTAGAGTTGACAGCAGTAGCAGAAGTCTGATAATAAAAGAAGACTGCTTGGAAAGAGAATGAAATATCAAATTGAGCTCATCTATGACATTTACTGATAAATAGTACTCACCTGAGAAGGCATCCGAGTTGTCGAAATCGGAGAGAGAGGATGGGGTTGGGGGCTGGATGGTGGTTTCTTTCACTCTTTCTGTCCGACTGGAGAAGGCACGGACCAGGTTCTTGAGGTGCTCGCTCAGGGTGCTACTCACGTTAGATATGCTGAAGCCAAATACGTCATATAAATGGCGATGAAAAATATCGTCATAGCATTTGTGAAGATATAGCTAAAGTACCACTGTTATCTATGTAGCAAAGTCAGTCTGTTTTAGTCAGTTTTCAAGACGAACGTTTTCTACTAATAATGAAAAAAGAATAAGATATCACCTAGGTCTCGGATGATTTTCTTGCAAACATGATGTTACTGACAGTGAGTTTGCAGCGATGAAAGTTTATCAGAAGATGTCGATGTGTTTCATGGTCTGTTTAGAGAACCAATATAATAAGAACTTATTTAAAGACTTTGCTTCATTAAATATTCATTGCAAGTATGTCAGTCTGAAAGTTACCAAAGTTTCATATGACTTTTGTAGCTTTTTCATCTGCCATTGATTGTCATTTTCCGATACCATCCTATAAAGATAACATAGATTGCATCAAAATGTGCAATTATGGGGTTTTATTCAGTTAAATGCATTGTTTCATTAATGTTTCAAATGTCATGGATGACGCGAAACGGTGACCAAATGCTATATTTCAGGGCTTAAATCAATATATTGAGTGAAACAAACGCCCTATTTGTTTCATTACCTTCATACCCTGATCTAAAATATCAAAACGTTAGCACAATACATTTTCTTACGTAGCTGAAATCAATGTGAGGAAACCAATAAGCCGTATTGCTGTTGACCCGTACAGAATTAAGAATCATATTAAAGACAGTAATATCAGGCTTTATAATTGACCGAATAAAGTCTGATCCAGGCAACATGATATCTTTACTACTTAATTTAACAGAAATCAATTATGTTTGCTGCCTGGCAGAAATGTAAACTGTGTTTTCTTCCTTCAAGGCACTTTTCCAGACCGTCAATCGATATCCCAATTCATGCTAAAATCAGAAGAAAAAATACATAGAGGCTAGAAATGTTCGAGCATCTGCAAAGATAAAGAATGATTAAACTATTCGTTGATTGTTGTAATTGTCATTCGCTGGCACTTAGCCGCAATATAAATTCCTTACCGGAAGTCCCTTCATGATTTAGAAGAGAGGCGTTTTGCATGAATGTTTGAGAACATCCGTTTTAGGGGTCACATTAGTTCTAAGTATTAATAGATATTAGCCTTGCTTATTCCGTCTCAAAAGAATAATAAAATCATCCGTTTGGTTACGTGTAAGGGGTAGAATATATCCAACACAGAGGGCGCTATAGCTTTGTAGATATTGTGATTGATTCGAATGCATGAACACCGCCTTTGATTGCATGCAAGGCCGGGCAGGCTACCATGTTGTTTCTCTGAGCAAGACACTTGTTTTCAAAACTCAACAAAACTAGCCAAACCTATGAACAAGACAACTTAAATGTATTGCTTAGCGTAACTAAACCAAAATGCACATCGATATCTCACTATATAGTAATTGATTAGAATTGGAACTTTGCGGATTAAAGGTCGTGATTGAAGATTTTAGTTAAAAATTCTTAACCGTTTCTTATACGGCAGATAATTCAGATTTATCTTGACTTTTCAAAGTAGATTCTAAACAGTTGTCTAATTTAAAGAGAAAAGATGATATAAAACTAGATTGCTAAATCCAGGTGTTTGAAGTCAGTGGCCTTCCAGGTCTATCATAGCAGCTACACTGCTTTGAAAGATTACTGGTGTATGTATTTCTCAACATACAATAAATGCCTGGTTTGGTTTCGCAAAGCCCGCTATAAGGTACTTTGCCTTGTAGGCTTTTTGTTGGTCAGAAAGTAAAACTGTCATCCGAAAAGTGGACAGCTTCCTGACAGAACACGTTGCTTTGGTGGGAATATTTTCCATTCTACCACGAAGACAACTAATGCACGAGAGCTACTAATGAGCAATATTTTATTGACTGGTTTTAGAGTCATTTTTAGCATATGCTAAACTGAAAATAGTCATTTGGTGATTTCGGCGATTTTTTAAGGTGATGATGAAAGGACTGGTTAGTATTGTAGGTAAATCATCATTTTCATTACCGATATTGCTCAACATAAGGAGATACAATAGCTGATCTTTTGCACCTGACATTCCCAACCATGAGAGACAGGCTTACTTTTGTGTGCAGAACGGAGCTATTGATGGCAGAGTAATTAACGTTGCGTTATTTGAGGTTTCAGAAGCAATTGGTTCATTGCTAAGATGACAGCAAGCTTCGTTGCAAAATGTAATTACCCAGTTTCGTATGAGTTTCAGGCTTTATTCTCCTGCCACTGTATCTAATAGTGCTAAATCCTTCTATTTCAATCGGATGTGCTTACAACTGAATAATAGTTAAACAGCCAGCCATGAAACATTACATCGATACTACTGAATTTAACGGAGATCAATATTTTTGCTGCCTGACAGAAATGTAAAACTGTTTCCTTCCTTCAAGGCACTTTCCAGACCATCAATCGATATCACAATTCATGCTAAAATCAGAAAAAAAACAGAGACTAGAAATTTACGAGCTTCTGCAAAGATAAAGAATTATTAACTATTCGTTGAATGTCATGCTAATTGTTGTGATTGTCAATGAGCCACAAAATAAATTCTGTACCGCAGTTCCTCCATGATTTAGGGAAGTGGTTCTTTACATGAATCACTTGGATAATCGGTTTTTGTGTTAAGTAGTTTTAGATATCAGCTTTCTTTATTCCGCATCACTGTAACAATTTTTTTTTATAGGTTTGATAATATTCAAGGGGCAGAATGAGGTGATGTAGCTCTATGAGTAGCGTGATTGGACTCTTATGCATAAATAATGAGTTCGATTCCCATGCCAGGCGAAGTAACCTACCGTGTTGTGTCATTGAGAAAGACAATTATGTAACTCTCATTGCCCACTTTGGCACACCCTTTGGGCAAAACACTTTAAAATCATTGCCCAGCTAAAATTGGCACACCCTTTGGGCAAAACACTTTAAAAACAGGTTTAGCCCAACCGAACCAAAATATTTTTTGTGATACTTTGATGCACAACAGCATATCCACATAAATTCGAATTAGTACTGCACAGCTTCAAGTTCATGCAAAAATATTGGAATTTAACTACGTAACATTTAATATACGGCAGATAATTTAGATTTTATTTGATATTTCCATAGAGATGATTCTTAACATCTATCTATTCAGGAGAAAAGAGGGATGCTTTGGGATGCACATTTCAACAGTTCGTAAACGAATTTCATTTGATACTATTATTTCCCCACTCTGTACTGAAAAAGTGGAGTGGAGGAAAAGTAGGAATGATATGTTTAAACCCTTTCCTCACAACGAGATATTTTTCTATAATGGAAACGTTTTTACATTCAGGGGACAGGTTATAAAGTAGAATGTTGTTACCATGAAAATGGATTCCAATATTTATTTAAAAATGTATTCACTGTGTGCGAAACAAACTGTATGCTGGGCTTAGGAGCCGAAGAATTTACATTAAGCCAAGTATTTATTAAGAGCAGTTGGATACAAGTGTTTGTGTTGTGGATTTGTATGAAAAATAAATAGCTCTCGTTCAACGAGTATGGCCTCTGTATTCATTAAAAGCGGTTTGATACACGTGTTTGTGTTGTGGATTTGTATGAAAAATAAATAGCTCTCGTTCCACGAATATAGCCTCTGTATTCATTAAGAGCAGTTGGATACAAGTGTTTGTCTTGTGGATTTGTATGAAAAACAAATAGCTCTCGTTCCACGAATAGGGCCTCTGTATCCATTAAGAGCAGTTGGATACAAGTGTTTGTGTTGTGGATTTGTATGAAAAATCAATAGCTCTCGTTCCACGAATATAGCCTCTGTATTCGTTAAGAGCAGTTGGATACAAGTGTTTGTGTTGTGGATTTGTATGAAAAATAAAATAGCTCTCGTTCCACGAACAGGGCCTTTGTAAGTAAAAACAACTAGGAGAACATGACGAAATTGGAATTTTCTTGATTATTTCTTGAGCTATACCGAAATGGTTTATTACACGGAATATTTAAATTGATTGATATGTTTGCTATTGGTCTTAACACAGCGCTTAAGATATTACGGCTGTATCTCTCTTATATTTGAAAACTTATTATGACTGTTACATCAAAACCCCAAAGAATTATAAGCTATATTTGCGTTTACATTATTGTATGATTCTGTTAGATTGTTCCATATCTTGCAGTGACATACATTTCGTATTTTTGTTTACATTCATAATGTACTGATGTGTGTGTGTGTTTGTGTGTGTGTGTGTGTGTGTGTGTGTGTGTGTGTGTGATTTGGATTTTTAACGTAGCTTTAAAAAAAATTCAGTCATATTGCTACGATGTCTGCAGTGTGACAGTTTACAGTGATGTCTAGCACTGGGGCATTATGCCGCAGACATATAGCATGATGTCCCACGAAGTCACATTATCCTGATACCAGGCCGACCAGTCCTAACACAAACCTGATAATGCTGAGCGCCTAGCGAGGCAGCTGTTTGTACCATTTTTGTAAGTCTTTGGTATGACTCGGCCGAGGATAGAACACACGACCTCCCGCATCCGAGGCGCACGCTTTAACCACTTGGTCACCGTAGCCGTCAATGAAGACGTTTAAACCGATACGTATGGTAACTCAGAAAGATTTTATTATTTAAAACTTAATAAAGACTTTAAACACACACACACACACAGATATATATATATATATATATATATATATATATATATATATATATATATATATATATATATATATATATATATATATATATATATATATATATATATATATATATATATATATATATATATAACTAAATAGAAGTAATCAATTTTATTAATATTTTTATTATGTATAACGCACACTTTTAAATGATATAGAAAATAAATATATAAATAAATTTTAAAAAAATAATATATTATATCTTGACTTATTATTGACGAATATTTCATCACAACTCAATTTATATAATAAAAGAATATGACGTGCAAAATATTTACTATCAAGTATTTTATAAATAATTATTCATAATATAATGAGAATTAATGTACAAACGCACTTTCATTTTTTTAAGAATTAGTAAACTTATTTTTATGACATTAGTTTATACCTTCACTAATTAAGTTATTCTGCAAAGTAGAATAATACAAAAATATTTTTAACTAATTGTAAATAGGGGACATAATTAAAACATAAAATAAAATAATAAACGCAGATTAAAAGTTTCTTTCGTATTATTACTATTATTTTTGCTTTGTGATACTAATTGTGCAACATCAAATGTTATTTATTTGATAACATGCAAAAAATGTGGCATCCAATATATTGGACAAACCAGTTAACAAATATCTAAACGTATGAACCAACATAGATCAGATATAAAAATTATATCGATCAATCATTTTCATCTCATGCTGCCGCACATTTTAACAAAATTTCCCATACCTTGCAAGATTTCTCCTTCCAACCTATTTTTAAAGCTGATTCTGAAATGGAACGTCTGCTAAAGGAAACCTATTGGATTCACCGTCTTAATACGGTATATCCAAAAGGTCTAAATTCCAAAATACTATACGACATTCATTAATTATGTTGTCTTTTTTTAATCAATTATGTCCCTTGTTTACAATTGGATAAGAATATTTTTATATTATTCAACTTTGCAGAAAAACTTAACTGGTAAAAGTATAATCTAATATCAAAAAATTATGTTACTAATTCTTTAAAAATGAAAGTGTATTTCTAAATTAATTCTCGATATAATATGATTAATTATTTATAAAATACTTGATAGTAAGCATTATGCACACCATAATTTTGCATTATATAAATTGAGTTCTGATAAACTATTTAACATTTGTCAAGAATATATTAAGATATAATTTTTTAATTTATTTATGTATTTATTTTCTATATCTTTAATAAGTGTGCATTATGCATAATACAAATATTGATAAAACTGTTTATCTCTATTTAGTCATAAATTATATATATATATATATATATATATATATATATATATATATATATATATATATATATATATATATATATATATATATATATATATATATATATATATATATATATATATATATACCCTTGTGTCAAGAGGTTTGGATATTTAAGCAAAATAACTATTCCATGAATAGTCTTTTATTCCTAATGGAACCTGATGCAAGCATTGCAAATGTAGCGATTAACATTGTCTATCTATGAATTTTCGTTTTCAATCGCAACACCTGGTGACCCTCTAAATCTAGGTAGATAGATCATATGCTTGCCATTGCATGTTTGTTAGTCGGCGTCATGTCATTAGTTTATTTATGATTCGTTTCTTACTGCGTACACTTTTTATTAAAGATATTTGATACAATGAAATAAATTGAATTATGTTTTAACTGTGTAGGTACAATTACAAATAACTGCGAAGTGTACAGCAACACAGTATGCTTTTTCGCAGAGTAATCGCGTGCATTCCTGATGGATGCGTTAGTCGAGATTGAACACATAAATACATGTCACATGATTGTGTATGCATTCAGATGCATAATTAACAGTTGAAAACACACACACACACACACACACACACACACACACACACACACACATATATATATATATATATATATATATATATATATATATATATATATATATATATATATATATATATATATATATATATATATATATATATACAGTTGCTTAAAGATGCATCAAACAATGGATATTGCGGTTATATATACACGATCTCTAACGGTATTGCCTATAAACTTGCAATTCAGTCACATGATTTTTCCTCGTACCTGCCCAAAGTTAATGATGACGAATTGGAAGTCCATGCATAAGATCTGTGTAAAAAAAGACAAAACAAAATGTAAATGTAAATGAAAATAAAGTAACACAAATACGCACAACTATCTACATTCTTTTGCTCTAATTTGGTGGAAAGAAAGAGTTTCAAACAGTGTGTCAGGCCTATACATACCTAAACACTATATACACTGTGTTGAGAATTACGTACGGCTGCGTTTTACTTTCGCTTTAACATTCTCTATATAATTTAAATATACAGTTTACATAGCAATCAAACATCTTTCCAGATATATAAATAAAAACATATTAAAATACACATCATTCAGATGACACTGTTAACACCCACAACAAATTCTTTTAGTCAATATGACACACATGCTGTTGCAAAGATTACGTCTTTGATTAAATTTGTTAAATTAAAAAAGAATTGAAGATATTTAAGGATAAACTGGTTAAATAATCATAATGTTTTCAACCTGGGAGTGAGATATATAAATTTTAGATGCATATACATGAAATAAGGATTCAGCACCTGTATCGATCATTATAGCAAATATTTAAGATTCAATGGCTATTTAATGAACCTTCAAAAGTAAAGTTAGTTTATTTTTAACGTAGATGAAATTAAGGACGAGTATTTAGGTACAGTGACAAAGGGAGGGAAGAAAACGCGAGAATCAGGTGGCAGATTACTATATATTTACATTTATCTTGAATCCCTATCTTCCTTATTTAATTTTCTTTTTAAAATAAAATATTTGTCTAAACATTTTTTAAACTGATGTGCCGTTAAACCGTAAACTACTACACACATATGAAGAAACTTGTGACTCTGATGGGGACATATACCTTTATCGCCTGAACTTTGCGTTGCGAGCATTGTTATAACTATTTGTCATTTTCTTTTCTAGTGGTGTCATATTTTTCTATCGCATCTTTAAAATCTGTAATACGGTTGCTCACGTGTAAATCTTTGTGCAGGGATTTACTTAGAGCAGGATCTTTATTGTCTTCATCCCAGGATTAAAAATAAAATTACCAGGTTCTCTTTCAAAATAAAATCATCAGGTCTTCATTGAAACTGAAATCACTAGATCCTCATTAAAATGAAAACATCAGGTCCTCTTCAAAAATAAAATACCAGGTCCTCTTTAAGTATAAACTCACTAGGTCACCTTAATACATATATGTCCATTTTATACGCATGATAAAACTAGGTCACCTTAATATATATATATGCACATTTTGTACGCATGATAAAACTGTTTTGACTGACCTAAAGTATCCTTTCGCGAGCTACGTGAAATTTTGTACATGACTGGATACCGTGAAAATGTACTGGTTTTCTTTCTTCATCTTCGATGCTGACATAATCTGTTTATAGTGCCTCTTTATTGCTGTTTATATGGACTTTCAACATGTTAAAATCTCCGAATAGTAATACTAATCCGCGGAGTTACGGTTGAAGTAATTCTTTGTGGTTTAGTTGATGAAAGAAATTATTAAATTTTTAGGTTTAAAAAATTCAAAATTACTTAAAGGTTAGATATATGTTACACACTGTTACAAGCCAGGGCTCTTTACTTGACCGAGCGGTGTCAAACCCTGGCGCGATTCCCGCTAGAAGTCATACGTTTACCCCAAAATTTCCAAAGATTTCCATACAACTTCAGATGTAAATTAGAAAGCCCGACGTGTCCATTATATACATAAATTTTACTTTAATCAGTGTAAGACCCCAGATCTCACAACCTGCCAAATATATATCAACCGCACATCTGCATGGTTCTCTTTGTTAGGTTTCCGTAGCGCCAGCAGTTCACGCCGTAGAAACTATACAACTAACCCTTAACACAAGGAACTATTTTAACTACGCCACCTTAGGCCAGTCAGTTCATGGTTTTCAGGCACAATGAGCCAGTACAAGTGCACCACATTTGCCACCATGGCGACATAAACGGTATCTGCCGAGTCCCTTTTTTTTGGTTCCATAGTGTAATTTACCGGTTTCCTAACGTAAATACTACCACTGCAGTCTTACTACCAATGTACACCATTAGATTTTAGTAGCGACTTTATTATTTTCCATGGAAATTCACTAACACTTTACTCCGTGACGTTTGCTCCTAGTAATTGGCGAATTATTTTGGGCAAAGGAATATTTTAATTTCACCGAATTCCAATAATCAGGCAAGTAATTACAAAAATCTAAGAATTCCTTAAAACGGGGCGCTATAACCAAATGCGCATACTCCAAATTTATTACATTACATTCAATACCTATTCTATCTTCAATGGCGTTCTTAGTAGCTACTGCCTCTTTTGTACTGCTCATGTACATTTATATAATGTAGACACCGTCTGGTCATTTACATAATGTAGACACCGTCTGGTCATTTACCTAATGTAGACACCGTCTGGTCATTTACATAATATAGACACCGTCTGGTATTGATATAATCTTGGCATCATTCGTTTCGTTAATGTAAGTGAGTAGATAGTTTCCATTTAAACAAGGAAGACTTTAAACAGCATTAAAACATACATCATTTAGATTCTTCGTTTATATTATATCCTTTGTTATTACGGTCTTATTTGCATATCCCGTTCTTTTTATTTCGTACTCTTTTTTTATAATTATTGATTTCTTCTTGGCTGTAGGATTTTTTCTTGAGTATAGTTTTCATTAATTTTCTTTTCTTCCTCTAAAACGTATGTTTTGTTTTAAACCGCATCTATATTTTCCCTTTCCATGTGGCAAACTTTCTTCCTTGCTGCATTTGTTTTCATCTCGTTGCATTTGTTATACTCGGTAGTTATCTTGTATAATTCCTCACGACTTATTTCACATCACTTATTGCTTGGCTCACGCTGTCATTAATACCTTTCAACTTACTTACAGCATAGGTTAAACTTTCATCATGTTTTTAAACTTTACTGTATATTAGACTTTCTTTGAACGCTTTTACAACAAACTTTAGTAAAGTTAAACCATATCCACTAACATGCTAACGGAGATATAACTCCTGTAGCTATTCAGGCAACGCATAAATTATCAGCTGGTATACTTAGTCCTACTGATACAATTGCCATGCTAGAAACTATCCAGTTAAAATTAGATTATACTTTGTCCTTAATCATCTGTAATATTCAATGTCTTTAAATACATCATTCGTATCAGGTTTATCATGTAAATAGACTTTGCCACATTATTTTGTGTTGTAAGATTTATCATATACGTAGTCGCTGTCGTCTTGCTTTGTTTGATTGTTCCGTTTTGCTTTTCGTCGTTTATTTTTAACTTCAGAACGTAATTGGGTTTTCTTTTCCCATCACAAGGCACATTAACACTCAATTGATCACTATATTTATTTACTTAATTATTTTATCTGGTGGTAACACGTGTGTTATCAGACAGTCAATTGCAATCTGACTCATATATCGGAATCACCAATGTTCTGTCTTCTTATATACATTTGTTAGCTGTTAAATCTATTTTAAAATTAAATATTCCTGTGGAAAGCATACTGCACCTTGCTCTAAGAGATGAATGAAATGGTGCACGGCAAACGTTGTCAATTATATTCCTCTTTTAGTCAGTAGTTTTTGTTTTAATTTCACAACATAGGTTGATGCTTATTTACTTTATCTGCTTCTTGCTCTGAGTTGTTTATCTACGTAGTAGCTATTATATCATAACTAGTTGACAGAGCTTTAAAATACATAATCAATAGAAAAAATAGCAATTACACAAGCACGTGTCAAATAATGCGTGTATTATGACTGAGCTTTGTTCTTCTTTCAGAAACTTAGTTTCGTTTTGTCCTATTCTTTGGTCTGCATGGTATGCTTTCTTGTTCTTTTCTCAATTTTCTGTTTTGTCTTTTTAATCTTTTGCCTACGCTTTCAAAGTTTGACTAAACTTCTATCTTTTATCTTTTGTAAACTTTCCTGCTATTTTGATTTAGGAATATTCCCCCTATCTTCCATTTATTTTGCAACAAAATTACATTTTGTATGGACAGTTATTATCTTGTTTTTTCTTGTTCTTCTTCAAGTTTTGTTTGAAGTTTTCTTCAGGTTTTATTTCAAGTTAAGCTTTGACTAAGTCATAAAGATATTTTAAATTAATGTTAAAACAAGTGCAGATATTTAGGTGTGCACGATTTATGGTAAAAAGTATAAGAGTAAATAAAAAAGGCATGCTTCAGATGTGACAAACTCAGAGGTATAAATGCGTTCAACAAAAGCAGCCATTGCAAAACGTGTTTAGAAAAGTACATGAAAAAATGCATGCAACAAAATAGAAAATATTCGAACGAATAAACTTGACGAAGATAAAAAATAAACCATTTCAAAATAATCCATCTGGCACGAAATAGAATTTACAGTCTATGAATCTGATACAACATTAAAATATCTGGTGTTATATGAATTAAATTTTCTCGACGATGAGTACTGGTGATATAGATACTGACAATTTTATTCTTTGCTCTTATTTTGACTTGTGTGATCTTGAACAAAAGAAAAATGCTTTGATTAGTCAGCATATGATACGTAATAGCTAATGAAAACCAATATAAAAATGATATAATGCCATCAGAAAACGAATTTTTTTAATACCAATTTAAAAGTATAAAAATTGAAAATTGAAAATGCATTGAACATATCTATTGAGTCCGTTCACCACTTACGAAGTCGAAATGATTCTGACCTCCGAGGCCTTTTTTTTGTCAAGTTTGCCATATGCAAAGCAGGGCACATGTCCGGAAGGTCAGTAAAATGAACGTTATTGCTCGCTTGCGCGAGACAAAAAGTGGCATGCTTGTTCCAGAATACTAGAAACGATCGCCCATGATGAATTCCGAACTGGACTAAGGAAAGTTTGCTGTTTTCAGATAATATATACTGATAACTGGCAATGAAGTTTACAAATATGTCTGTGACAATGACAATATGATTAACGTTGGTGACGCACATAGTCCTAGAAGAGGAGGGTATCGGAGCATGCATGAGGCAACATCCGTACCTCTTGAGCTGGGTTTCTGTTTGCAAACAATGATACATTTGTCCACAATGACGCTGATAGTACTACCGATTTTACCATGGGAATGAAGAAAATATATGGACTTAGCGGCGGTTGAAGGCCTAGATGCAGATCACATGGTCGCTGATATTCAACATACTGATAAATGGTAATAGTGATTATTCGGATGAATCAGAAAGAGGTCAAGGCCCATCAAGTATTTACAGTAATCTAAATTCGAATCATACAACCTGTCTTTCCTTGTTTCATAGATCATTGATGGTCCACAAAAGGATAACAATGATAATGCAATGAAAAATATTGTAAATCATCTGATATAATTGCATTGCATGAAATATTTGGAGTACTGATAAACATGATTTTGATGATTTCCTATCAGGTTATAAAGACGTTTCTTCTATCAGGCTGAAGGGTCACAGGTTAGATAGAAATTCGGTTGGTATTTTTCTCTTTATCCATGAAGCACTGAAATCACAGGCAATTGTATCAAGAATGTGTTTTAATCTTGAAGAATGTGTTATAATATTGAAGAATGTGTTAAAGTCTTAAAGAATGTGTTATAAAGTTGAAGAATGTGTTATAATCCTGAAGAATATTTTGTAATCTTAAATAATGGGTTATAATCTTGAAGTATGTGCTATAATCTTAATGAATGTTTTATAATCTTGAAGAATGAGTCATAATATTTCTAAAATTGTGTTATAATCTTGAAGAATGAGTTGTAATATTTCTAAAATTGTGTTATAATCTTGAAGAATGAGTTGTAATATTTCTAAAATTGTGTTATAATCTTGAAGAATGAGTTGTAATATTTCTAAAATTGTGTTATAATCTTGAAGAATTAGTTGTAATATTATTAAAATTTAGTATCGTATCACACAATATAAATATGTGCTTTGTGCATATAGTTCCAGAGAATTATTTTATGTATAACGATAAGGACAGTAATGGCATTAGTATTGTTGAAAGTTAGACTGAAGATATTGTCAACCTAACCAAATTGCCAGTATAGTCTAGCAGCGTATTTTAATGGAAGAGTTAAAGATATTTTAGATTTCATACCCGGTGATGAACTGACGAATGAATTTATTAGCGACATACCCTAGGAATATGACAATCTTAATATACCTCTAAATTGCAAAGTTACAAAACATAATAAATGTTGGCGTGTTCAAAAGACACGATTCTGTCTATTGCCCACCGCACATTTAAATATAGAAATAATACAGAAATAGCAAAACGTTTCTACCCAACTGATGATGACTTTGATAGTTGTGGATGTGGTAAAGGTAATAACGGATATATATAATGCTATGGAATACTAAAATGAAATAATTGTTCTCATAATTTTAAAGCCAGTCTTGCTCTTGTGTTTGTCATGTCTTTGAACTTTCCATCTATGCAATAGATACTATTATATTATGCTGAGTTAGTTCAGAGTATGGATGGTACATCAACCACTGTGGTAAGGAAATGACTTTACATCAAACGCCGTGTTAAGGAAAGGACATTACAGCAACAGCCGTGGTTAGAAAGGACGCTAAATCGGCAGCTGTGGTAAAGCAAGTATGCAACAGCCAGTTGGGATGACGAGTTAGAATGCGTCAAGCAGAGATAACATACATGGTCGAGAGTTTTCCGCGCAAGTATTCATGCAAAAGATATTAATATGTACAAACAATACAGAAGCAGGTTTAAAACCATGGTTAGGCAGAAGAATGAGGTTTATTTTCAAAAGCAGTGAAAAAGATTTGTAGTAACGATATAACCTTGCTCTTGTTTGCAAAAATGATGAAACATTTAATAACGAAACGAGAAACGCTGCTCATATTTATGGATATCAGCGAATCGATTATTTAAAATGTTACTTAACGGAGATGTCGAAGTCATTGTAAGCGATGATGCAGATAGCAACATCAAAACTAATCATAACGATTGTGATAGTTTGAATAACCAATTACTATAGAAGAAAGTGTATGCATCTAAAAGTAACGCTTCATAGAGAATCTGACCCTTGGGTATTGAGCATGAAAATCTAGAGGACCTGACGCTTGGCAATTGAGTATGAAAATCTAGAGGACCTGATGGTTGTGTAATTGAGTATGAAAATCTAGAGGACCTGATGGTTGTGTAATTGAGTATGAAAATCTAGAGGACCTGATGGTTGTGTAATTGAGTATGAAAATCCAGAGGACCTGATGGTTGTGTAATTGAGTATGAAAATATAGAGAACCTGACGCTTGGTAATTGAGCATGAAAATATAGAGTACCTGATGGTTGTGTAATTGAGATACTCAAAAAACTTGCATGTATATTGTACCCTACTTACTGATTCTATTTAATAAAATGTTCGGCTCTTGTATATTTCGAGGGAAATGGGGTAAAAAGGTAATTTGTCCATTACATAAGAAAAACTCGGTTCAAAACTCCCAACAATTACAGAGGTAATTTGTTAATAGTTTATTTATGTAAGAGTTTTTGAATAACATTTCTTTGTTGGTTTAAAATGCCTTTTTGTCAATAATTAGCTTGTTCTTTGCAATTGTTTGAAACTGTTTATTATTTGTAACCTAAAAGAAAAAGCCTCAGGGAAAATAAAGTAATTATTTTAAAATTTATTTACACTTCTTCAATCATAGATACAATTATAAATGTTCTGTTTATTTGCACCTTCTAAATTATGAACTATATTAGTTGCGGTTATGTGTTTTGATTGTCGGTACTATCACTGTAATTGTAAGGCTTATAGTTACGATTGTAGGTACCATGGCTGTAATTGTAAGGCTTATAGTAACGATTGTAGGTAATATCGCTGTAATAGTAAGGCTTATAGTTACGATTATATGTACTGTCGCTGTAATAGTAAGGCTTATAGTTACGATTGTAGGCACTATCGCTGTAATAGTAAGGCGTATAGTTACGATTCTAGATACTATCACTGTAATTGTAAGGGTTATAGATACGATTGCAGGTACAGTCGCTGTAATAGTAAGGTTTATTGTTACGATAGTAAGGGTTATATTTACTATTGCAGGTACTGTCGCTGCAATGTCATCATCTACATGATTATTACGGTTTCTTGCTTTTCTCATTGTTTATTATTTGGCTAATTGTTGCAGACTGTTTGTCACCTGCTTGTATTAAATTTTTGAAATACATGACTCGATATTTATAGTAGCATTTATTCCTACATTAAATTTAAATCGTGACTTTTGTGATTGTTATTATAATCTGATATGCAAACTACCATATCACTGGATAATAAAAATTATATCATCCGCATTAAAATGTATGGTCTATTCGAAGTTTGGAGTCAGAAATCTTCTTGTACTGTTTTCATCTGTGAGGCACTAATTTACAGTGTCTTGAACAGTCGAAACAGACGTTGTACATAATCTTATATTTGATCTTAGGTACATAAGCTATACAACACATACGTCTGTTGGTCCGTTACTTTCTTGAAGAAAGAAATAAGTTCATCGTATTGTTTCACCAACTGGCAATAATGAATTTGCCTCCAGCATTCAACTCTTCTTTACGATTATATGGACTTAAGCATCAGCAGACGTAGCGTCTGCAAATCTTTAACGTGAAGTGTTATGTTTTATATAATCATTATCATAAAGTATTTTTTTAAACATAAACATATCTTCTGTCATGATAAGAAGTGATGTTAAATTTATTACAAATTATATTAAATTGTTTTTGCGATGTAAGTTGCTGTTTGCTGGATTGAATGACTGGTCTTCAGTTCATGGTATTGCGATGTAAGTTGCCGTTTGCTGGATTGAATGACTGGTCTTCAGTTCATGGTATTGTGCCTTCAGTTCACATATTTTTTATTTGTGAAAACTAAATATTGATTTTACAAACTCAGGTATAATTTAATCTCATAAATGCCAATAAGATATTGCCGTCCATAGTGCAGAGATTAATTAATCTTGCAAACATGTTGTCATCTGTATTTATTCAATGAACCATCATTATTAATTTTAAAGTATATTTGTCAAAATTGTTCGATGACCTATATGTAAAATAATTATTTTGTTAAGTTTATTTGCTATTTCTTTATCAACTGGAATAGTAGAGTGAGTTGTATAAGGTACATTGATTACTTTTGTATATGAAGTTTATCATTTATTTATTTCAAATGTGGCTATCTTTATCTAGGTGTTGATCATCTATGTCTTATTGTTTCCATGGCGATCTTACAGATGCTGTGTTTGGTAATTACTGACTTCATCTGGACTGAATTGTTTAAGGATGGAGATGACACGCGGCGAAAAGCTAGCATCAGCTAAGCAATGCTATAACCGGGTTGTATTGAATTTGTTTCCAGAATATATCAAACAGGCGTTGTTGTCTTGGAATTTAGATTTGAATATTATTGCCCTGGTGAATTTTTTTGAAAATATTTCAAATTATTGGTGTAGTGTTTTTGTAAAAAGTTTGAGTGCTGGCGGTCTAGTGTTTTTATGAACATTTTGGCCCAGAGGAGAGTGGGTGATCTTAGGTTGTGTGAAGAAAAAACAAAACAAGTGCTGGTGAAGTAAAGTTTTTACAAAAATTGTGGTAGATGGGATGGTGGGTTGTTTGTAACGTTGAAAATGCAAAATGGATGAGAGGGTTGTTGGCTCACTATTCACATTTACCTAACTACTCAACTATACGTACACCTGTTAATGAGGTATATCTCTATAACCTACCCCGATATGTTGCTGAGACCAGCTTCAGATGAACGTCTGACATTCACCGACGTCTCCAGTTCGCTCACCGCAGAGTTTACACTGAGAAAACCAGGGCTTGAAGGGGGAAGTTTATATTGAGAGATACTATCCAAACTCTGCTGCTGGAATCGCAGACCGCTATTACTGCTGCTAAACTGAAAGGTATCTTTACTCGAGGTTGAGGATTCGCTTGATCTTCGGATATCTGCAAATTAGACGAAAATTGCAATGGCAGAATAAAAATATTACAAACTGAACTGGTGTCAATATGTCAAGCCTATCTGTTCACAATGGCATAATGGTCACCTCGTAGCACGGACAACTAATTGCACTCAGTGCGAATTCACCCGAGTAATAGTGTCCACTTGTAGTGTCCACATATATATGTGTTTCTGCATTTGTATGGAAAATATGAACGAGTGTTTTTCTGAGTAATACTGCATGACCTTGGGAATGCAGTAATTAGTACAGTGCGAATTCACCCGAGTAATAGTGTCCACTTGTAGTGTCCACATATATATGTGTTTCTGCATTTGTATGGAAAATATGAACGAGTGTTTTTCTGAGTAATACTGCATGACCTTGGGAATGCAGTAATTAGTCGGAAAAACGAGTTCAGAATATCATATAAAAATGCAGTAACACTTTTGTTATATGCTGATTTAATGTTCCTACCTAAGGTTTAATAAAAATGGAATAAACTTCACGAAACAAAGTAACTGAATTTATGTTATATTTCAAAACAAATACACATCCGTAGATTCATCGATAGTAATGCGCCCATAACACCGGGCATGGACCTTTGAACTTAGCCGGGCGCTCGACATTAGTTTAAACAATTCTCATTTTGGTCTACTTAAAATTTATTAAAAATCTTTTCCATTTGGTCTGGAATGAGTGGACTGTTTTTCTGTTGGTCCAACTCAATTCTACTTTTCTGCATATTATGGACTCGATTTATGGATCAATCAAGTCAAGTGAAAAGAATGTGATTTCAGTAGAAAATGTAGTCGAAATTACAATACAATTTTGGTGAGTATCAGGCTTTTCGTGACATGGGTAATGTCAGTCGGATTTGTAGAATCAAGAAAATACATTTTGTATAAATATAAGTATATTTATTAACATTCTTGTTATCAGATCAAGAAGACATATGTTTATGCACTGTCACTTGCATACTCGTTGTTGCAGGAACCCCAGCTATGACCTGTATTACACAGTGTATCTCTTCTATCGATATCCTAACATTGTCTCAAAACAGTTAAATGGGGAAAATTGTAAAGTAGCTGTTGTGTGACAGTCCATTTAGCCAGAAGAAGTAATAATTTTTCGTTGCCTTGGCTCTGATGCTCTGTTTCCTACCACAACCTTCAGTTGCATGTTTTTCTCGAATTAGTGTTTTGACTGACTTGTAAAATGGTACATCAGATAGATATACGATAGCCCTTAGCCTCAATATGCTTTTCTATAGTATTTTTATAGACCCTAGAGAGCACTGGTCATAGTCTGAACCATTCTATTTAGTAAAAGTTACAAATATTTTCTCCTAAATAACTGTCTCAATGATCGGAATAGTATTTTCAATTTTGCGTCTCTCACGTTTATTGTGGACATTGCTAATATCACGCTCATTCATTTCCTTGTTTGAAATTTCCGTTTGGGACTCAGTGAACTCGTCCACATCGTTAACTTTATCCCCCCCTCTGTGTGTGTGTGTGTGTGTGTGTGTATATATATATATATATATATATATATATATATATATATATATATATATATATATATATATATATATATATATATATATATATATATATATATATATATATATATATATATATATAGTATGCACTGTATCAATGATATAACACGAGATGTATACATTTTTCATTAACGGAAAACGAGGCTTGCCGAGCATCCTTTTAATGAAACATTTATACAACGAGTGGCATATTACTGATACAGCGTACATATATTTTATTTATAACACATTCAAATAAATATATTTGCCCCTTGAACGGTTAAGATTTACTACAGGCAGCTGTGTATGGACCTAGTGAATAAACTCCTCACATCCCCGAGTGTGTCCGCTACAAAATGTAGTTCTATGCCTTTTATGTCTGTTTACAATCACCTTTGCATATTGATAAAGTGATTGCTTTTTTAGTTTCTATTTTCCTTCACATTGTTTAAATCAATATAATACACACTTATGATTTAAACATGAAAGATGGTTTTAAGAATAAAAGTAGAGCACTATAAAGACTTGATTAGCTATGCCATTCACATGAACGCTAAGCCATTCACCTACCGGCTCATGGAAATTAATGTGGAACAGAAAGTAAGCGAAATGACGAACCAATCAAGAACTAATTAAAATATTTCAATATATTACAGTTGATCTAAGTCATTATTCTGCTTTAGTAACAGCGCCACAGACCATAAACTCTCTCTCTCTCTCTCTCTCTCTCTCTCTCTCTCTCTCTCTCTCTCATCCTTTGGTCGGTTTGACTCAACTTTTACCGTTATTCATAATTCCAGAGATATCGTGGGATGATACAAACTAAAATCCCCTTTCATAGATTTCTTGCCAGCATCTTGCTACGACGGTTGAGAGAGAGAGAGAGAGAGAGAGAGAGAGAGAGAGAGAGAGAGAGAGGCAGGCCTTTGGACATTTTCTTATTTAATTAATAATAGTTGATTTTTAGAACATTATAGTATGCTTAAGAAACAAAAACAAAAACAAAACATTAAATACATCACAGCCTGTGTACCGCGTAACCGAGGAATTTACTGTGCAATGTCGACATGCTTTGCAACTTTGTATCATTGATAAACACTTTAGATAAATCCCAAGGAAAGTGCACACATATCGTTACGACGAACCATATTCTTGTAGGGTACTTGGTGTAATTTCTATTTCAAGGTTTAAATCCAGCCCAAATTTCCTTTCTCTCTTACTCCTCATTTTCGCTTAGTTTGTCCGTTATGCATGAGAGGGGAGGGGGAACAGAAATCAGAAAGGATTGTGATGAAAATGTGTGCCATATTAAAATCATTTAGAAAACGAGGATTATTAATACTTTTCATCGTTATTTTCATAAATTACTAATGATTAGTGCGTGAAAATTCATCATTGATTTAGAATCAACTGCAGACGTTCGCTAGAATGTTTATACATGCGTATTATTGCGCCATGGGTTGATCACAATTTGATATACCAATAGTAATGGTATATATAATTGCTTTATACCAACACTTTAAATGCCATGTTATTTTTAATGTATGTGGTAACAATAAATTGTTGTTGTTGATGTTGTTGTTGTTGCTGTGGGGTTTAACGCCATTTTTCAGCACACGATAGGCTATGCATGGCGGCCAGTATTAATGGTGGAGGAAGAACCCGGGAAAACCCCGAGAAGAACCACCGACCCACGAGAAGCTACTGGCAAGCTTTCTCACATACCCACATTGGCCGAATCCTGGACTCGAACCCACGCAGACAGAGGTGAGATGGCAGTGATCCGTAACGGAGAGCGCTTTAGACCACTCGGGGTAACAATAAATAAATAAATCAATGAATATATATATAAATAACTATATATATATATATATATATATATATATATATATATATATATATATATATATATATATATATATATATATATATATATATATATATATATATATATATATATATATATATATATATATATATATATATATATATATATATATATATATATATATACATACATGTATATATACATGTATGTATACATGTATGTAGATATATATGTATGTGTGTATATATATATATATATATATATATATATATATATATATATATATATATATATATATATATATATATATATATATATATAAAAATATATATGTGTATATATGTGTATATATGTGTATATATATATATATATATATATATATATATATATATATATATATATATATATATATATATATATATATATATATATATATATATATATATATATATATATATATATATATATATATATATATATATATGTGTGTGTGTGTGTGTTTAAAGATAGGTGGCTTATATATATATAACGATGACCAAAAGGGACAACACTGTTTGAAAGCTGATCAAGATTTGGAATTGACCTTAACCGTGTCATATATGGATATAGATGATAAAGCAATGCTTACTGATTCTATATTGCAAGCATAAATTTATTCCTGCAAGGTTTGGGATGTATGCTGATAGAAAACAAGTTAATCCAAAGCTCAGCCGTACCATATGCTTCCATTGGAATGTGTCACGCTCGTGTCCCGCAATGCAATAGCATACGAGACAAAGCTCACAACGAATAAATGCATATATTTTATGCTATACCATATAGTAAAAGTATGATGCAAACTGTGTAGCTAAAAAAACATGAATATAATGTGTTGTCCAAAAAAATGCATCTACTACCCAGTGATATCATGAACTTTTGAGGTGGGTAAAAATTGTAGAAGGAAGGTGGATCAACTGACTATAATATGCAATATTCCTGTGACATGTGACTCGTAGAACCTATCCAAGGCGGGGCGACGGAATTATTATTTCTTGAAAAGGTAGACCTTCTCCACCCATTTGTGGTTATGCAACCAGATTAAATTACCGCAACTGTAATTATCCCTGCTCGTTTTAAAGATAATGGTAGCGTTAAGAGATGCTGCCAGTCCGTGCGTACGAACTGACAAGGTTTGGTCTATTGATGTACAGAATGGTCTTAGAATGTTAGGAAAAAGCAATACTAGTGAGTATGTGGATACTTTTATAGGGACACTTTGTGTGGGTATGAGGACACTTTTGTGTGGGTATGGGGACACTTTTGTATGGATATGGGGACACTTTTGCATGGGTATGGGGGACACTTTTATATGGGTATGGGGACTGTTTTATATGGGTATGGGGACACTTTCATATGTGTATGAGGACACTTTTGTATGGGTATGGGGACTCTTTTATATGGGTATGGATATACTTTTGTATGGGTATGGGGACACTTTTATGTGGGTATGCGGACACTTTTGTATGGGTATGGTAACACTTTGTATGAGTATGGGAACACATTTGTATGGATATTGGGACACTTTTGCATGGGTATGGAGACACTTTTGTATGGATATGGGGACACTTTTGTATGGATACGGAGACACTTTTGTGTGGGTATGGAGACTCTTATATGGGTATGGGGACACTTTTTATGGATATGGGGACACTTTTTATGGATATGGGGACACTTTTGTATGGGTATGGGGACACTTTGTATGAGTATGGGAACACGTTTGTATGAGTATGGGGTCACTTTTGTATGGGTATTGGGACACTTTTGTATGAGTATGGGAACACTTTTGTATGGGTATAGGAACACTTTTATATGGGTATGGACACACTTTTGTATGAGTATGGGAACAGTTTTGTATGGATAAGGGGACACTTTTGTATGAGTACGGGCACGTTTTTATATGAGTAGAGAGGCACTTTATTTGGGTGAAACTAAACATAATGGCGAAAAGCGAGGGGATGCAGTTAGAGTATGCTGCAGTTTGCTTAAATGTTTGAGATTATGAATCTGAGAACAGTTGTTTATCCTTAGAATCTTAAAACGAAATGAGCAAAGTGCCATACAGAAAAGGCGAAAGTGAATACAATTATTTAAGTTCGGACACCGGTTTTCCTGTCTAATTTGTGTGTGTGTGTCTGTCTGTCTGTCTGTTAAAGGGTTTGAAACGGAGATAGTGGTCCTTCAAGAACTCTAAGTCCAGTCCCATGTTTGTTCTTAGCTAAAATGTATTGAAGATTTTAGTGCTAAAGAGTGAAATAATATTGGATCCTTAGGTGTCATCAAGCATGGCATTACCGAATCGCTATAACCCAGCATGCAGCTGTTTTTCTAACCAAAACTCATTCCTAAATTTCACCCCCCCTCCCCGCAAAAAAGGGATAAATTTATAAAAACAGAAAAGAAAATCAACCCAATAAATTTATGGCATGACATACCTCTTATATAGACTTTATAACTGCTTATTGATAAACAGCAATTACTGGTGCACAAAGAGCGAAAAATGGAATTATCCATAAAATCGGCATATTTTCTTATATAGATATTTAGAGTATAATAAAGATTACCTAGTTATATTGGTCCATGGATTAAATTTATAAATGAAATAAGCAGTTTTGGAGAATGACTAGTGTTCTTATATATTTCTAATAAAGATCACAAAAATTATTCTAACAGTCTGGCCTCCAAATAGATCTTTTAGTCATCTAGTTTATTTCGCTTTAAGAGGCCTGCCATACTTAGAAGCAGGAAGAGAGCATGTTTGCCATTTGCTTATGGTAAGTAAAAGGAAATCAGATGTATAGCTTTGAATAAATATGTCCATTGAAAAGCAAACATTGTAATAAGTGACAATAACGAAGATGAATGCTATGAGGAATGAGAGAGAAAAAACTCACAATTTAATGGATTAGACATTCTTTATTCCCTCCAGCAATTGCTTAGCTCGGTTACTGTAGTTGTTAGAGTACAAACATAATAACTCTGAAATACATGAAATCTTTCTCATGTACTGAATAACGATAAAGTTTTGAAACTGAATTGGAAACATAATTCTGAAGATTTTAACTTCTATGATTTATATCCTTTCTCAATATTTGTAAACAAAGGGAAAATTTAAAATTGAGTACGATTCATAAAGTTTTATGTATAATCCATGCCTTTTAACATGTAGGCATTATTTGTGATTATGTATAAATGCACAAAAGACAGATATTTTCGAGTTTACCTTTGTACCAAGTCACCGATATTTTAATAATAATAATAATAATAATAATAATAATAATAATAATCATAATAACAACAACAACAACAACAACAATAATAATAATAATAATAATAATAATAATAATAATAATGAGACTATGGTAAAGTTTCATAATTACCTGCCAACTCTATACTTATATTCGGAATCGGAGCACCAAGTTTGGGTCCTTCCTCTGTACCAGACATTATAAGACTCCAGGCAGCAAACTTAACCCAATTCTTGTTTTGTGCACTGATCACTGAAGCTTGCAAATATATCTTTTCACATATTCCAGACGGTTTTGAGAAAAATATATATTTATTTCCACATGTTCTGTCAGAAATGAGTAAAAAAAACCTTAGATTTGTTCCAAACTACTATAGATATGCACAGATGTAAAAGTTCCACATTGTCAAATAATTTGTTATTTAGCATGTGAAACTTGGATTACAAAGACAGGTCAGTAGCGTCTATCGGATACTGTCTCAAAGTATTCACTGATTGTATTCTTATCTTTTGTCATCTCGACATCCCACCGATAACCGGATGGAATGTAAATATCTAATTACTTTCTTCGATCCATGTGTGCTCTTTGTTCAAATCCAACCTACTGTGTAGCTAATTAGTTTTCCTTGGCTTTTACATGGTTGAAAAGAGCTCTATTACCAACGTGAAACAATTTGAACTTCTTTTGGCACTGGCGAGAACACGACCTTTATAGAAGTTTTCAATTTTCATGCGTAGGCAGATGTTTCTTTAGGCCAATATCCTGTATCTGTTTCCTTTTGGAATAAATGAGTTTTCGTTTCTAGGGAGAACATTAAATATGTTTACTATTTTCGATTTCTAGACATCATCAATAGTTACCGTAATTATTTCACTGACTTTGCACAGATATTGTCCAATAATACACAATTTAATCTTAAAAAACAACTAACTTTTAGTTTAATCTTGCAGAAAATAACTCGTACAAGTTGAGCCCTGCCAATGATAACAAGGCTTTAAAGCCATACAAATTATTCGAAGCCGGGTAACATTGTATCTAGAATAACGCATCGATTGGAAAACCCGCCTTATCTAAGGTGATTAATGCTCGTGATAAAAAGAACGATATAATCCTCTGGAACTGGTTTGGTGTTGGAGAAAATGAAATAAATACCTCAAATGACATCCAGTTTTATGTTATTATCATTAACCAAATGATTCCATGAACGATTGCAACATAATCAACACTCCGCATCTTGGACATACGTGGTATACTTGGCTGTGTTCATACTTCTCTCCCAACATTAGCAAACATCTTCGATTAATAGCATCAGGATATTATTGCAGGTGAAAAGAACTTTCAGGTAAATGCAAATTTATTTTGAGGCGCATGGTCCAGTTGCATAATTTAAATTGTAAAAATGCATCTTGTAGAGACCTGACTCATAGCAGGAAAGATAAGAAAATGTAAACTGTAAAATCCACACTATTTCAATCGATTGTTTTTCCAAAAACACTTTGTAATTGGCCGAGTACATGATATTTTAAGCTTCGTAAGCCATCTCTGAGTATTTTCCTCGTTCTGGTTGTTCTGCACTCATAGCGCAATAGTTTCCAATCATATTTCATTAACTGACACATAATAGCAGAGTTTATGAAACTCATAACTACAACTCCAATATTATCAATCACGTACCCTATACAAAGAACAAATACAGCTGCATGTGTAAATATTTGCAATCTGATTTCTTATTTGTACAATACGTTTGGGGACTAGGGACTGGCCGTGTGTTGACGATCCCGAATGAGCATATAATCAAACTGGAATTATAAGAAAGTCATACCAGAAGCATACAAAGTTATGTTCCTTGTACGTCGTTAAGTTACGGTACCGACCTAAAGACATTTATAAGAATGTGGGTTTAATACACACATTTCAAACTGACAGATTTCGCTTTTACTTTACATAAATTCATGTTCTTTGATCATTAACTTGTTTACTGTAATAATGGTGCGTATGTACACACGTCTGCTTTGTTCGTCCATCTCTACAGTACCGACAGCGATTATTCACCAGTAACTAATAATTTCGTGCTTTATGCATCAGACAGACGTTAGAATTTAAACAACGGACGCTTCCTAGCACCACTGTCGAGAACGTAATACCAACTGCTATGACAACGTCGTACTTCGACATACGGACTCAGATCTCAATTATTACTTCTGCGTCAGAGTACCCACAGATGTAGTCCTTATTTATTGTTAGATTATTTGTTTACAATTCAGGCTATCCAGAAAACACTGAATAACCTGTGATAATCACATAACTGTAAGTTGTCCATGAATGTACTTGTGATTAATATATGATTTATATGGAATTCACACACGGGAATGTTCAGGCATGAAAAGCAAATGTAGATAATGTATACGGAGAATAATTGTTTTTTGAGTACTGTCAGTATCACCCATAAGCAGAGTGAGTGGTCTACGTTCCTGTAATTTCATAGTCATCGCTCACTACTGAAGCCATCAACCTTAAAATTCATACAATTCTTGCTTATTTCATTTCAAAATTAAAAATGGCATACATCGCTCTTTGTGTATAATAATAAAATTTAATTTTTAAAACTTTTAATTGAACATGGTAAAATCTGTACCATTTTTGAAATATCGACAGCTCTGCATCATTTAAGTTTTATAAGAATGAAGTGAAGAAACAGTTTGGGGTTATCCGTACCCGCTTTTCACAGCCTCGTTTTCAATTTGCCCTCGCTTTAATGTCAGAATGGGCCTTTATTCAAAGCATACGAGGACATCATTCTTGTTGATATTGTTCCTGCAGATCATTTACACCCTTTACTATGGGTCCAAGCAGTTAATCTATGTACTTATGATAGTGTGATGCATAAATAATACATTGCGGCTTATATAGCTTGCAATAATTCTTCATAAACATAATTACATGGTACTAAATGAAATGATGGAGATGAAGGCTTAATGGTTCAGTTCGCTTAGTCTGTTAACTAAGTCATTGTAAATTGTAAGATAATTAACACTACTAAAATTAATATATGATTGAGGGATAAAAATATTCTCTTTCCATGTTCTAATAACTTGGGTGTAGGAAAACAGCCAAATAAAACAAGTCTAACACAAAATACATTCCTTTCCTTGTTAATGTTGGCTGAGATATTGATTGACAGAAGGGTGAAATTGTAATATAAGCTGATATCACATTATAATGTAACATTCAGTATTAGTATATTGTTAAATGTCCCACGTGGTAAAATATCCATTCTTGTTTAGATGTTTTTGGGATAACAATTTTACATTTAATTGATGATATGGGATCGAATTATAGAGTAAAATAATAAACCTGTGATCACTTTAACATACATGAGAAAGCTGAAATTGTGTTCAGAAGAAAAGAAAAAAATTACCACCACGAAGACATATATCACACTCCGGGATAGAGTTTTGCACTTGTCAGTTGTATATATTTTGACAAAAGAAGCCCGCAGTAACTAAATAACGCGTCAGTAAACTGAAGAATAAATTGATAGGACTTGCAAATTGCACAAAACCTGCTGTGCTGATCCAACGGACACTGCCAGGATATAGATTGTAAGAATTGTCTATACTGCAGAGTGGGTTTATCCACTAATAGCTACTCCTGTGAGCCACACTACACACGGAGTTTACCCACAACTATCTAGCCCTGTGGGCTATACTGCATAGGGACTTTACCCACGACTAGCTAGCCCTGTGGTCGATACTGCATAGGGACTTTACCCACGACTAGCTAGCCCTGTGGTCTATACTGTATAGGAATTTTACCCACGACTAGCTTGCCCAGTGGGTTACACTGCATAGCGAGGTTAACCACATGTAGACAGCCCTGCGTGGCCATTTCGACTTATCCAAAGAAAAGTTATACGAAATCGAGTTGACAAACTGTGCTTTCAGTGTTTTATGTATATTCAAGTGTTTGAGATTCATGTTCAAATTTAAAAAGTAATCAGTCCTGGAAAATGTATTTGCGTACTGCAAAGACAGGCAATAACGTGCGATTTTTGTCATTTCATGTCAAATTTCTTATTACTTAGTAGCTATTGTATAAGTAACCTGTTTGCTACAGAAGTTTCTTCTAATACGTTATCCAAGATAAAGCCTGTTTACTTATAAAGCGTGTATGTTACAATTTGCACGAATACCATTAACTTAAGCGAGTGTCTTTTATATACATTATATGTATCAAAAATATATTTTATTCTGGTAATGATAATAACTCATTGTGTATAATGATAAGTTCAAAGTTATTTCAAAAATCCCCCTTTCAACAACATAATTCCCTCAGTTCAGTTTAGACTAAACATATTTTATTAATCAATTTTAGAGTGAAGACATTTGATTGGTCAATTCTAGACTTGATATATTTGATTGGTCAAATTCTTTTGCCAGACTTCTAACAAGAAAGACACTCGATTTCAGAGGTAATGTTGGCTGTTAGCTCCATATGTATGTATGTATGTATGTATGTATGTATGTATGCATGCACGTATGTACGTACGGACGCACGCACAAACGAACTTACGTATGTATGTATGTATGTATGTTTATAGGTAGGAAATATATAGTAAATGAGTCCCTAATTTTATTCTCTAGACGTAGAATTATTTGAAATTGATATAATAAAATACAGGTTACTGCCTTTCCCTATTTAAAAAACTATTCAATTACGTCATTTAATGGGCTGTTACGATAAAAAATGGAATGAATAATGTTGAGAATATAAAATTGTCACGATATGTTCCTCTTTGTTGTTATCGAATCCAGAAGTCACTAATAATTAGTTTCCCTTGATGTTTATAAATTAATATAGGTGTAAAGACACTGCCTTCCAGCCTTGTCGAAAACATGTAATCGTGGTCTGACCAGCTATTGTGGCATCCAGTCTAAACAAGACGCAAAAGACACAGACCATTATAGAAATTCAAAGAATTTCCGTCTCGGTACAAGTTCAGAGTAAATTTGAGTATATTGTCAATAATAAAATGTTAGATTTCATTAAATAACAATACAAAGTTTTTACTAAATTAAAAAGCATTATAGTCAAGTTTAAAAGGTTTTCTTATATGCTGATAAAAAATTAAATGGACGATAACTAAACCAAATGGATTCTTTTCTTTAATAAAAACAAACTTGTCGATTCCTTGCGGCAAAGAATTTTGGACTTCACAATATTGATACGAAAGCAGAATTACGCATAAGATCCTAAATTTTTTCCGCATTAATGAGAGCCGAATATGTAGTTTGATGTGTCCGTGCGTATGTCTCGTAACTTTCAACATCGAGACCTGAAGCCCAACTATTGACAAAGATATTCACTTAAAAAGCAAGACAATTTACAAAGTGATCTGTTAACAGCTTAAAGTGAGTGTCTTTTTAAGGTATTTCCAGGCTGACGAATCAAATTTCCGGCCATGTATGAATTATTACTGACAGTGTCCTGACACATTGGCCAAATAGTGCAAAACGTTCTGTATATAGTTTTAGATACAAAAACTTCGTCTTTAAAAAACTGACATGGTAATAAGTTCGAAGAGCAATAAATCCATTGTAACACCTAGAATGTTACTGCCAGCTTCTGTTTAGTCCCTTCACCCAAACCACCCCATGCGATTTGGAACCCATGGTCATTTGAGTAGAAGCAATGGGCGGTGATGAAGTTCTATATACTTCAGCCGCTAGATGTGCATTTATTTATGTCAGAAGCGTTTACAAATAGTTGTTTCTACCATTCTAAAACATTACGCTTGGAAAATGAGCATCGTTTATCTGACCAACTTCTTTTGTTCATTGTGAAATTAATGAGTTTATAGTTATATAATCATAAATAATTACCCCATCCATTGTACTGCATTAAAACATCTTTCAGATTAATGGAAGTATAATAAAATACACTAGGTGTTGGTCTCAAGAGTATGTTCTCATGCATTAGTTTCTACACTAGGTGTTGGTCTCAAGAGTATGTTCTCATGCATTAGTTTCAGATGGGAGAGTCCATATCATGTATGGATAAAAGATTTTCCCCCGAAGTAAATGTACATATTAAAGTACAAGACGCTAAGGAATACAAGTTAAACGCTTTCAGCTACAGCGTGCATAGATTTACTGCACGGAAATCATTTTGGGCTGAATTTTATTTTCTTCAGATTATTGAATTCAAGTGATTATTTTCTCTGAAAATACAAAAGAGCTCGTATAAAATTTTTGGATAAAGACGTTCACTGCAATTTATACTGAATTCAAACCTGGAATAATATTTCTGCGATTCAACAAGGGACAGTTGACACATCAGCACTCTATAGGCTTTAACAGACACGTCATCGCCTTCAGTTTTCGATTTCTTCGGGACATTCACTGAATTTTGTTCTGGACTTTAAGTTACTAGGCATTGTGTCTTTAATTCTTGGATTATTTTGGGATTTAATTCGCAATACCGTAAGTTCTTTTTTTCTCATTTTCACGTTATATTCTAAGGTAATAAATTATTTGTAATTAAATATACATAAATGATGTGTGAGTTTACATTTATATATATGAATATACATGTGGATGTATGGCTGTAACTGTAAATATATATTTCTTGTATTGATATAATAATTGATATCACCGTAGGTTTCAGAATTGCAACCATCAGTTCTTATAACAAAATTAATATGTATATGACTATTATTGCCGATGGTCAATCAGGTTTTTGATTGTTCGCAGCAATATGATGTTTCCTATAGCGGAAGTTTCTCAAAGAGAATATCGACCATATTATTGCCGACGGCCAATCAACTGACATGATTGTTCGCAACAAACCGACGTTTGCTGTAGCGAAAGTATTGCAAAGAGAATATCGACCGCATTTGGTTCGGATCTTTTAGCTAAAACTATGTATGAAGAATTATAAACAAGAGAAGAAAAACAACATCGTGAGTTAGAATGGGCTAATTACTGTGACGTAAACAACGCATCCGAACTGCTGACATGGAAGAGTATGATCTATGGCCGCATAATGCGCTGTTAGAGAAGATTCTGTTCTGTTCATTCTATGACAAACTAGACCCAGATATGCCAGAGCATTACGACGTAGATCATTCTCAGTCGCATGATCTTTTTAACTTAGGAATTATGGACAAATCCAAAACGCTGGAAAACGATGCCATCAAATGGGCAAGGAGAGAATGACGCACACCCATACGCAAATATGAACACGTAGATGTAAATTGTTGATGTGTAGAGCCATCGACTGAATGCTGTAGGTGGATCTCTGGTCAGCAATAAAGTTGTTATTAACACAGTTATAGTTTTGTATAAAAGTACCACGGAGTGTGACGTATGAGGACAGTAAGTGACAATGTAGACAAGTCCATTTGTTACTCAGATGTTTTAAGATGTATCAAAGATTAATGACCCAGAATTATGTAAAAGGATATATTGAATAAATAGGGGTATATTCCTGCAATGATGTGAGCAGAAACATATTCCAACAAGCATACTTTGAAATTAGATATATTCCTGCAAGCATACTTTGAAATTAGATATTAGATATATTCCTGCAAGCATACTTTGAAATTAGATATCAGATATATTCCTGCAAGCATACTTTGAAATTAGATATCAGATATATTCCTGCAAGCATACTTGCTATTAGATATCAGATATATTCCTGCAAGCATACTTTGAAATTAGATATTAGATATATTCCTGCAAGCATACTTTGAAATTAGATATCAGATATATTCCTGCAAGCATACTTTGAAATTAGATATCAGATATATTCCTGCAAGCATACTTTGAAATTAGATATCAGATATATTCCTGCAAGCATACTTGCTATTAGATATGATTACTCTTCATGCGAGTTTCTCCTTTCTTATTCATATCTTACCTATGCCCATTTTGGATAGTTTTAGAAGGATTTGGGGTGATTTTCTAAGTATTTTGTATATTAAAATATGATTTTGGAATCATTTGTTACGAGCTTAACCGTGGTGCTCACATTTGAGAATGAACTTAATAAACATTGGGGATTTTCACGGGTGCGAGGAGGAAGGGTGGTGGTGGTGTTGTTTAACTCTAGTATGACGATATATTTTATTTTACCAAATAGGGTTTTCATGCAAATTGTTCTGCAACAAACCCGTCCTTATTTATTGTTTGAATACTAACCCTAGCAGTTGATGACTATTGATATAAGATAATGTATTGTCCCTTATTAAGCTCAGAACTGTTGAGTGCTGCCTTAATATATTAAGTAACTATACATGATATGCGTGTTTCCTTGGAATTTTAAGGTTGTATCAGCCTTCGTGCTCTTTCACACCGGCACGACCTAATGCATATTTAAATAGGTTAGAGAAAAGTTAGTATTAATAGTCACGAGAAAGGATCTCAGAGCAAAGGAGTGTAGTCATTGCCAAAAGCAGAAGCAAAAGCTATTGCAGAGAAATGGCGTACTTGTCGCTGTACCACTGAAAGGCAAAATGGATATTTGCTATCTTGATGCAAACTAGGGAAGTTGTTATAAAACAATTACATTTTCTTCTGTTCTTTACAGAAAATAAACGTTCATGAGACCTGGAATTGAAATGTACTTGTGTAATTCTTGACGTAGGTGTGTGTGTATGTGTGTGTGTTTGAGTTAGATTTTTAACATAGCTTTAACAATTTTAGTCATATCGCGATGTCTAGCAATGGGGAATCATGCCGCAGACATGTAGAATCATGTCCCACACAGTCACATTATCCTGATACCCGACTGACCTGTCTTAACACAACCTCTAATGCTGAACGACAAGCGAGGTAGCTGCTAGTACCTTTATTGTTAAGTTTTTAGTATAATTTTAGTATGACTCGGCCGGGGTTCGAAACCGCTTAGGCCACATGAGCGGTCTCTTGACGTAGTTAAAAATACATGATAGAAACAATAATTTTGCACCAAAGCTAGATCTTTGCAGATATAGAAAATAGTAATGAAATCCTGATAAGTGAGACAGTTGCATCTATAAAACGTACTTGATAATATTCACATTCACATTCACTTAAGGAATATTTAAGAGGTCATGTCTATCATGGAAACTACGACAAGCGTATAAATACCCCAGGCACGTTTCATTTCTCTAGCAAACAAGTCAAGTTACAAAATGGTTGTATTTTCAAGCTCTTTATTTAGTTGTATATATGTTGAGAAAACGGCTGAATAATTAGTTTGCCGAACTCACAACCAAACGAGTGCAGGTTGTACCCCTTTCACTGGATCAGCCTGGGTGGGCTATCTTACATTGTTGATGTATAAAACACTTTACTCCAGTTACCTCGTCACTAACTCACTTTCATTGTTTGTTGTAACGTCCAGCACCAAACTAAACAAAAACGAAACAAAACATGTATACACTTACCATGTTCTTGATGTAGAAGAGGACACCTACTGTCACAAACATGGCCAAATTCATGGAGGCTTATAACTTCCTCCTTGTCTTCAACAATGTCATCGGCGGCCATATTTAGTTTCCTTACAGCGGCCATGAAGTGACAGGCATCATGCATCAATGTCCAAATCATGGGTGCTGCTTCAGGAACGGCCTACGTAGAGTCTCGTACAACGAATGAGACGTAACAGCGTGATGCAAGAACACACATAATTATGCAAGAACAGAGGCCTACATTAAAAACGGTTGACTAGTCCTTATTTAAGCCGTAATGTTTCTCTAGGATTCTTCTTCCAGTGAAAGTTCAATGCTAACGTGTTGAGTGTAATGTCTGAATAATCACAACCGCTGTACATCCGCATAGGAAAATGGCTGGTTAAAAAATAAGCAAATAAGCGCTCTTTAGTTAGTTAAGAATCCTGAAAGAAGTCGAAACTACCTTTACAGTGGCTAATTATCCAAACATCTTACCAGTCTTTTTTATAACTGTTATTACCACAAAGTCCTAGTGTGACCTAAATTGAATGAATTACATCTCCAAAGCATATACTTTTCCACTGGATAATTTGACTCTTTCAAGTCGAACAAATACAGTATCTAGTTCTGACGCCAATGCCTAAGACCAACGAATATTATTTCATATATCAGTTCTTTGCACGAACATCTGGAACATGTGATTGAGATTGGCCCAAACAAGACGTTGGTGCCTACTTTGTTTTCCTGATTCACGCTTATTTGATTTTACACCATGTATAAATCGATATGCCGTCGGCCTCATAAAATGATAGTCGGAGTCATCCAAATGATATTTGTCGTCATTTTATCTGTATAATGCACAGCACAATATTGTGTTTTAGTCTCTTGTCTCATGAAAACCCAACCAGGTTTAGAACCTGGTGAGTGTATAATAATTGATTGCGAAGATGAAAAGTGTCTGACAGAATGGTGCTTTCTAGTCATAGGTCACTTCTGTATTTTAACAAATATTGTATATATATATATGTATATAAACCAGGCCACATAGTCACACAAAACCCTAAAACATTAAAAGCTAATTTATCCCGATCTTATGAAAAACCGACGATTGTGTTGAGCGTAGTTTTCTTCTTGAGTTTCGTTCACAACAGAAAACAAGTGTTTCGAATTTTATGAGACATAGTATCTTAACCTTGTCTTATCAGCCTCTTCCTTGCATACTTATGCAAATATGCACACTTGTCGCAAATATTATTTCATGATTCAGTTCAGAACTCCTTGATTCTAAATTAGTTTTATAAGTGGCTCTCAAAAGTGAGAAAGATCTGAAACCGCTGTGTCTATTTGCGTATGATAGGTCTGTTCCTGATTTTATCCTGTTTCGTACACTGGTGCTGAAGCTTTCCTCAGCGATCGTAAATTGCAGTCTTTAGAAGCCTAATACCAAGATCATCCAGCAGAATGACAGATTGATATATTTACTAGGGAATTTTCATTTATTTTAGCATACTTGGGCTTTTTCATTGCATGGCAGAGCTTGACCTCTATGCATGTAACGTCGCTCAGTGAAACGGCGGTGATACTTATTGATTTATGTTAATACCGCAGCTAAATAATGTAAACCTGTCAGTCCTGATCGATTGCTATATATAAAAACAGTTACTATGCTATGAGGTCACTGTGTGCATTAAAATGCTAGAATCATTAATTGTACTGATGTCATCCATCCTCATTAACTGGCGGAAGTGATGATCATATACCTTGAACTGAAAGTCGAATTTCTGTATTTTCCCTGACTAAAGGGTGAAACGACCAAAAATGTTCATGTTCAAACTAGGAGATACCATTCCTGTATCTGAGGACTGATCAGCTACAATTGCACACGGAGTCGTCAGAAAATTATGTTTCTAGTGCTGAAAGTACTCAGTTTGAGTATACTTAGAGTCGTCATAAAATTATATGTTTGTAGAGTTTACAGTGCTCAAGGATAGGTATATTTACAGTCGGCATAAACTTATATGTTTATAGTGTTGAAAGTGCTCAGTTTGAGTATCATCAGAATCGTCGGAAAAGTATATGTTTGTAGCGTTTAAAGTGCTCAAGAATAAGTACACTTAGAGTCGTCATAAAATTATATGTTTGTAATGTTGACAGTGCTCAAGAATAAGTATACTTAGAGTCGTCATAAAATTATATGTTTGTAATGTTGACAGTGCTCAAGAATAAGTATACTTAGGGTCGTCAGAAAATTGTATGTTCACAGTGCTGAAAGTGTTCAAGAAAGATTATATTTAGAGTCGTCATAAAATTATATGTTGATAGTGAATTTTACTTTTCGTTTTCATTTAATTGTAGGAGGAGTACAATTATAAGTTCCAACTATTTTCATGGGCTGTATGCATTACACTAGCAAATGTGCATAACGGCCGAAGTATAAACAATCAAAATAGGTCACAAATCTATCCTTGGATTTTGTATATCTTTAAATGGTATCCATTGATTAAATTCTGGGTCATATCTTTTTTCCTTTGGCAAAAACTCGAATTCTGTGATTAAGGCGTTTTAATGTTTTTTTTTGGGAAAGGTTTTTCTTAAGAAATGAGTCATACTCCATATTCTTATAAATAATTCTTTCGTTTTTTTTTGGGTACCTGCTTCCAAAGGTTTCATTTTGCAATTTTATGTTTATTTAATGACCGTTCTGGTGGCCTATTGGTTATATGCGGGAGGTGGCGGTTTGAACCCCGGCCAAGTCATATCAAACACTTATGAAAATGACTCAAACAGCTGCCGAGCTAGGCGCTCAGCGTTGAGAGGTTAATGTTAGGACTGGTCGGCCTGGTGTCAAAATAATGTTTCTGGGTGGGACATCATGCTACATGTCAGCGGCATGATGCACCGGTGCTAGACATCACTATAAACCGCCACACTGCAGACATCGCAGCGACAAGACTGTATATGTATATCCTTATATTCTATTTACTAAATTTTCATATCAGCTAAATTGGATGACCATATACAACCTTTATTATATGTTACTAAACAATGGTGAATACATTTTCTTATGATTGGTTTATGCAACCCATTAGCTATTTTTTTATACTCCAGCTTGTCTGACTCAACGCTTTTTCCCGATTTTGTTATTTGCCTAACTCAAGCTTACGTTGCTGATAAAAGGTCTTACAACGAATTGATTCAGTGCTGTTTTACACTCATACAACATCTCTACGTCACACTGATCTTCGTTAGTTGCATTTTAGTCCTAACAATAGTCATGGCGAATACATACGCCGTCAAGCTGAAAGACTGGCGGCCCATTTTCTAACGAATTTCCAGGCAACGGGATCCATAATTATGCGTCATTACACCCATATTGGATGTCAGATTTTTATAGTTATATTACAAAGTCTCTTGCATAATGTTTTATTAATGCTTCATTAAAAATCTTCTTCCTAAACTTAAGTAATAGATTAATTAGTTGTTTGCCTTCATAACTGTGGATCATATAAGACGCACAATAGCACCCACACTTAACTAAATCAATATTTGTATATGCCTACGTTGTTTCATTTGTGTTCTTGTTTTGCTGATCTCAATTTACCACTCCAATATATATATATATATATATATATATATATATATATATATATATATATATATATATATATATATATATATATATATATATATATATATATATATATATATATATTCTTTTCTTTATTTATTATGTTAATAATAGTAAGGTCTATTTTTATTTCTTCAGGTTCGAATATAATTTATTTGTATAGTTATCCCGGTCAACTTTAGTTGCAGGTCTGGTGAATATATATTTGTTCTGTTACTCCATCTTTAGTGTCTAATAGGTCGCACAGAATGGTATATTATCCGTCAGTACATTGATATTGTATGAAGCAATTTCATCATAATAATGTCATATGTTCAATTATAGATTTTTTTTTTTAGCAACTGAGCTTATAAAATTTTAACTATTTTATTCTAAGGATCCTACATAGTTTTCAATGAATTGGAATTGTTAAAAATTTCTCCAGAGACATGATTAGTTTGTTTTATACCAATGGCAAAACTGGATTTTACATGCATCATTTGTTAGTAGTTAAGTGGGGCACATTAGGGACAATGGGACTTAGCATTACAAAGACCCCTGGGTCAGATTAGGGACAATGGAAATTTAACATGGAGAGAAATCGTGGGTCACTTTAGGGACAATGGGAATTTAACATAGAGTTTGGGTCTGTCTAGGGACAAGGGAAATTAACATGGGGAATAGAGTTTGGGCTTTTGGGATTTTTTTTTTTTTTTTTTTTAATTTTTTTTAAATTTAAATTTAAATTTAAATTTAAATTTTAAAAAAAGGGGTAGGCAATGGAAAGGCTATCTCTTTTCGAGAAATATGGCTGGCCCTGAAAAGGGCCTTTGGGTTTTCTTCTTCTTCTGCTTCTAATTTCTTCTTTTTCTCCACCAAGTTCTTATTTTATCTCCAACACTCTTTCTCTTCTTCTCTTTCTTTTTCTCCTGCTCTTCTTTCTTCTTCTTCTCTTCCTCCTCTTCTTTCTTCCTCTTCTCATTTTCTTCTTCTTTTTCAATCTTTTCGTTCCATTTGCTTATTCTTATTCTTTCCTCTTCATCCTCCTTCTCCTCCTTTATCTCTTTCATGACACCACTAATCTTGTCCTTTACCTTTTTTAAGTTATTAATTTCCATCTTTACACGATGGGGACTATAGGAATAATGGTCTTCAACCAGTCTTATTAACATCTGCTCCATCATTCCTAAGTTGGCTAAAACGTCTTGTAATGTTTGTATTTTGTCCATTTGGTTAGAAGCCATCTTCTTTTTTTATTCTTTGCAGAATGGTTTGAACGACGAATACTGTGGGTTCTTATACTTAAAGCGCGTACGTGAAGGAAAACATCCCCCTAAAACGTAAAATTGATCTTACCTAGATCATGACCAAACAACGCGCGAACGTGAAGGAAAACATCCCCCTACTTTTTCATTTCATATAATAAAACCCAAACTATACTTTCTCATTTCATATAATAAAAACCCAAACTATACTCTCCACATACGCTAAGAAACAATAAACAAAATCCATAATCTACTATCCACACAATCTTACGTGAGCGCTTACAAAACCCAAACTATACTCTTCACATACGCTAAGAACAATAAACAAATCCATAATCTACTATTCACACAATCGTACGTGAGCGGGTACAAACACAAACACACAAACACAAACACACAAACACAAACACACAAACACATACGCTAAGAAACAATAAACAAATCCATAATCTACTATCCACACAATCGTACGTGAGCGGGTACAAACACAAACACACAAACACAAACACATACGCTAAGAAACAATAAACAAATCCATAATCTACTATTCACACAATCGTACGTGAGCGGGTACAAACACAAACACACAAACACAAACACATACGCTAAGAAACAATAAACAAATCCATAATCTACTATCCACACAATCGTACGTGAGCGGGTACAAACACAAACACACAAATACAAACACACAAACACATACCCTCACACTATCTTAAAAAAGAGTTAGTGTTTATATTCACACTACTCTACCTACACATTGGCAAATTGATGGTTATTTCTTTTCTAGAGTATTGGGTAGCCCTGAAAAGGGCTGTTTTTTTGGAACTTCATGGACACCTGGTTAATGGTGGCACCTTCCAGGCCTGGCGCCACATACACATCTTATCCCCCAGTTACTTTTTACTTTTTTGGGGGAGAGAGCAGAGGCAGGATATGTCGCTTCAGAATCCCAATTTTCGCTCTCTGGGATTCTGAAATTTATTCTTCTTCTCTTCTTTTCCTTCTCTTCCTCCTCTTCTTTGTTTCTTCTCTCCTCCTCTTTGTATCTTCTTTCCTCTTCTTCTTTATATCTTCTCTCCTCCTCTTCTTTTTTTCTTCTTTCCTCCTCCTCTCTTATCCTTCCCTCCTCCACAATGGCTTCCGTGGCCAGTTCATTCAACAGGCGCCTGGCATATTCCAGATGCACATGAAGTTCCAACAGTTTAGACAGTCTCGTGTTCATTTTTGGTGTTGATCAATCAACAAGGGTAGCTAGACTGCCCAGCGAGTTTCAATTTATAGTGAAAGCGCGGACGTGAAGGAAAACATCCCCCTAAAAAAAACATAAAATTGATGTTACCTACATCATGACCAAAAACAACAACGCGCGGACCTAAAAGAAACACTCACTCACTCTTTTATGCTACCCATCACTATTTTAAAATTTTTTATAAATCACTTCATTAGACTATCCACATACGCAAAGCAATCCAATCTAACTCCAAATATACACCTCAAACACCAAAAAAACATAATTTTAATCTACTATTCATACCAACTTACTTAAGCACTTACTAACACACAAACACATACCCTCACATTTTTTAAAAAAGAGTTAGTGTTTATTTTCACACTACTCTACCTACACACATTGGCAAATCGATCGTTATTTCTTTTCTAGAGTATTGGGGTAGCCCTGAAAAGGGCTGGTTTTTTTTTTGCTATGGCATTCTTTTTTTAGTTTCTAAGAATGCGATGTCCTCTGAGGATAGACTTTCTGGCGATAGGTCTGCTTCTTCGGAAAGAAAAGAAGAACTCTTTGGTGTCGATACGGCAATCGACAAAGCCTCTGTCAGGTTCAGGTTGCTGCTGCTGCTGCTCTTGTTGTTGTTGTTGCTGCTGTCTCTGAAGTCTGTACTTCTCTGTCCATTCTTCTTTTTCCCTGTTCATTTCTTCTCTGAAGAGCTCTTCTATCAGGTCTTCAGTGATTTTTAACATTCTCACATTCTCTATTTCTTCTGGCTTCGGTATCAGACTGTGTCTGACCCTATGCAAATTCACGTAGGCTTCATTGAGTTTAGCTAGTTTGGAGCACATCTTAGGAGAATGAGTCGACAATGGATGGTTAGACTGGGAACAACCCGGTTCTTAAAGTTAAAGCGCGGACGTGAAGGAAAACATCCCCCACACGGTTTTTGAGTCGCAACGTTTAGTGAGTGTCATGAGAGGGATAGTAAGAAATGAAAGAGCATCAATCCAACATTCTTATAGCTAAACAAAAGACAAAGGCATTTTTTTCAAAACACAACATTTTTTATTCAAAAATCACTTAACACTAAACAACAACTCTAACATTTTTAACAATAATCCAACAATATAACATCAAACAATTTTTTTCAAAACACAACATTTTTTATTCAAAAATCACTTAACACTAAACAACAACTCTAACATTTTTAACAATAATCCAACAATATATCATCAAACAATTTTTTTCAAAACACAACATTTTTTATTCAAAAATCACTTAACACTAAACAACAACAACTCTAACATTTTTTAACAACAATGCAACACTAAAAGTTTCTCCACTAGGTAAAGAGGGATAACAGTCTTCCATGGTTTCTAGTAATCTAGGATGACTTCTCTCAAACTGTTGATTTCTATGGTATTATCGAATTCTGCATACAGGATGACGTTCACCGTTTCATCAGGGTCTCGGTCTTTAAACTGAATTTCCACACGAATCTGGCCGGATTTTATAGGGTGGAAATGTCCCTCGTCGCTGCCTTGGTCTGGAGTGAAATCGAAAGCCCACAAAGCGTAGCCTCCTGCATAATCCTCGTACGTAATACCGTGACTGGTATTGGTTCCTAACTGTCCGGTGGCTTCGTACAAGGACAAGTACGATCTCAAGTAATTCTTCTTTTTAAAGTCAGGTTCGAAAGGTCGGGTACACAAGGTCTTGCCATCGCGACTGACTTCGATTTTGGACACGCCAAAGTGTTGAAAGTAGAAAGGATTTTTTTCGGCAGCTCCGTTGAAGGCTGTATTCTCGACGATACCAACGATCAAACGTTTGGGTAACTGTCCTTGGAACAGATGATCTTCGATCATGGATCGCTGTCCCTTGGGAATGGTGAAGGTTTTCACTTCCATGCGTCGTATGGGATACTTGGCGGTCGTTCTGCTCAACGTCTGACTGATGTCGTTTCCCACTTTAGGTAACACTTCCACACGGCGTACGTAGAGTCTGGCTTCTAGGATTTTGGTTTTGTAACCGTCACTATCAGCCATCAAATGGAAAGCGGCACTGCTACGATTCAGTCTCAGGCGGACATCCACCCGTTCAGCAAATACTTTTCTTGCAACCACATGTCCAAATGCAAACGATCCATCAGTTCTAAACTTGTGTCGGCTCCCGTGATTCTCTTTCTTCGTTCTAGAAATCCATCATTGTTGTCTTTCTTTTCATCAGTTTCCAATATTTCAAACTTGGTAGGTTCGTCAGCTTCCCATACCACACAAGCATTGAGATGAGTGTTCTTGGCATCTATTCCGTACGTCAAGAGATTTTCCAGGTAGGCACGATAAGGGTAAGTATCCATGCTGCTACTGACCAGTTTGTTATTCAAATACAAGTCCACTCCACTGAACAAGGAATGCATGAAATTGTTGACGGGAGCTACTGCTTCATCGTCTATAGCACCTCCAGTCTTATCTAGAATTTTGACTTTCAGGTACAAGTAACTGCTATTCAGATCGATGTAATCTTCGGGCTGTCCTTTGATTTCAAACTCGATGGGAGCGGAATCGGTCAGTGAGGAGACGGGGTGAAATTCCACCCACTGGGATTCTTGCATCGTCATCATCGTGGGGGGCATGGCAAACAGATCCAGTTCCGTCTTGGAACAAGCGCAAGATTCTCGATGCATCATTTCTTTGTCTCTTTTCTCAATAATCGAAAACGTCTAAGTCTCGAACGGTTCTTCTTTTCTTGGCCTTTCTCGCTTGAAGTCTGGTGAAAGGGTGTTTTCTTCGTCGTCTCTTTCTGCCTTGTCCTTGCTGAATGCTTGACTCGGTAGCGTGCAGGGCATTTATAGGTGTTTCTCGTTGGCCTAAAATGTCTTTGCCCGTTTGCAGCAAGACATTTTTGCCTGCCCTCATGAAGGCTTCTTTAGGGTTTTGTTTGTCGATGATGACATTTTGGAGAAATTCTTTGCCTTGCGTCAGTGCCGCATCTTTCAAGGCGTGCAATCCGCGTGTCACCATCGGTTTCAACACCGGGGCCACCGAACGAAAGGCCGATTTTAACATATCTCCTAAGCCGTGTCCTCGCTGTCGAGCAACCCCTCGGTACACTGGATACATGATTTAAGAGTCGTGAGAGAACCGTTTTCGAAAATGGAGTTTCACCGTGACTTTTCCTTTGGTGAATGGAATATTTTGTCCCAGATCTCCTTTTATAGCAATGTTGACCGTGTCCAAATACGACTTACTGACAGGCAAATAGTGAGGATGGACAAATTCGCGGTGGACGTGGTAAGTGTTTCCACCTTCCTCGTCAGTGTTCGTGGCAGAATCCACTTTGAAAGGAATGACACGCAGTAACGGTACAGAGGTGTGTCCCACCACGTTGTACTCCACCACATCGGAATACACGAACATCAAATTCAGTCCTTGGTTCAGTTCTACCGGGGCACGAAATAACTTGCTAAAAGACTCGTTGTCGTAAACGATGGGTAATTCGTTTTTCTTGATCATGGTCTTTCTCATGTCCATGTCTCCGCCCAACATGTCAAACAATTCAGGACAAAATAAAATGGACAGGATTTTACTCCGTTCAAATTTCATCAAGAAGCGACGAGCTGCTTTGTGGTACTCCATGGTGACATTTTTGTTGACATGCTCCAAAGCTTTCAGAAACACGACATTAAACCTGGAGGTTATGGTGCTGACCAAATGTTGACCACTAAAATAATAGCCTGGGGGAATGAACAAGTGATAGGTGGTGTACTTTTGTGTACGGGTTTTCTTGTCATATTTGACATTGCTATCCATCCACTGTTGCAATTGCTCGTCATGAACTTCCACATCAAAAAAATTTTGATTGGGAAGGACATTGAGGACTTGGGTCGGGTGAATCATTTCTACTAAAGCCACTTCCCAATGGGCTTCGTGATCTAACTGGATGGCTTGAGGTAATTTGGCCGTGTAACAGCACAACGTGTTCTTGGGAAACACCTCCATGGAACTGTCACTGGGTAAGGTTAAGTAAAATTGGTTTTGGTGACTCATAATTCCAGAGTTCTGTGGCTGTCCGAGGGGTTACTGGACGTCAGAGGCGTGTCTCCGTCTAAAATGGGGTTCTGGTTGTGATTGAAGTGGTGACTGGCACTGGCACTGGACACAAAGTCCGTTCGAGGTGAATTTCAGGGAGGGATTAGGAAGCAGGTAACCGATGCAACTGCTCAATAAAATGGTCCACAATTGTTTGTCTCCTTGTTGCAAACTCAAATTGGCGATGGTTGCCCCGATGACACAATACACCACGAAGATTTGGCAGAAAAAGACGATTTGCGTTTTAGGCACACGTTCTCCACACCACACCCACAAGGGTTGTTTTTGTAAATCTTGCACAGAAGAACTAGGTGAAGGAGGAGTGGTCGACGTAGCTGCGTCTGCTGTGTGAAAGGGCATGATGGTCACTTCTTTTTATAGTCGATGACTTGCGAAGCGTCGATCCAAGAATCAAAACTGGGTGGATATCCTTTCCAACGTACTTTGACTTCTTTGATACGTCGTTTGCCCACTTTACGGGTTCTGCGTTCGAGAATGCTTTCGATGTCGTACACGTCGTCTTCTTTTTTGGTGACACGTTGTAACTCGGGCAAATAAAACGTTCCTTTGAGCACTTCTCCGTTCATGTCTTCCAATTTATAGACGGCAGGATGACGGCCATGCACTCGTTCAGTGACGCGAAACAATTCGGTCGTCCAGTTAGGTAAGTAACCTTTGTCGAAAGTGCGTTTGGTTTTGCCAATGCGCACCCAATCTCCTATGGCCAACACTCCACTTTTCTTGGGGACAGCCCTCGTCGGGGACGTACCAAACAGGCGCTCAAACACCAGCACTTCGTTGTCGGGAGTCACGTCTTGCGGGGCACGTCCGATGCTTCGATGGTAAGATTGGTTGTACGCTTGCACCAGGTGCGGTAAGATGTCGATGTACTTCAGAGTGTGGTGATGCGTAAAATATTTCCACATGCGTTCTTTCAAAGTGCGTTGAAAACGTTCCACGATGCTGGCTTTGGTTTCGGGATTCTCGGTGGTAAAAAAATGAATGTCACGTTTCTTTAATTCTTTTTGGAAAGCTTGGTTCAGAAATTCGGTGCCTTTGTCCGTTTGCCATCGAAGAGGGTGACGACCGCTTTGTTTCAACACCCGTTGCAGGGCTCGCACTAACTCGCTGCTCGATTTGGAAGTCAAGGGTACGACCCAAGCAAATTTGGAAAAGACGTCGATGACACAAAACAAATATTTGTAGCCACGATTGTAGCTGACCAAATGAGAGACATCGGCTAAATCGGCTTGCCATTGATGATCGATGCCTTCCACTCGGGTGCGACTTCTGGCAAACTTGCGTCGAATGGGTTTGTGTAAAGTGTAGGTAGCTTGTTCTTGTAACCATCGTTGCACTTGAGGTAAACGGAGACTTTTCAGTCGCGTTTTGGCAGCACGATACAATTTTTGAACTCCTGCGTAACCTGCAGGATGGGAGGGATCGTAGTAAATGCTGGCTAAGACTTTTTCCATTTTTTTTGTGTTGGTTGGTGTGTTAATAAGACACCCACTCTTGGAGGATGCTACTCTTTTTCTCTTGGGGTATTTTCTTGGATTGCAATGCTTTGCGTGTGCGACCGGCAATAGGTGTCGAAGAGGAGAAGGATGTCTGAGCAGGGGATATCGGTTCTTGTTTCACTTCTGTCTTCACTTCTGTCTTCACTTTCTTTTTCTCTTGTGAGGAAGAAGGGTGGCCATCATCTTTTTAATCCATCCAATTCTGGAGGTAGGTGGTGTTGTTAACTTGCGTACTTTTTCTGGTGGAGTTTGAAACCCTTCTTCTTCTTCTTCTTTTCCTTTTTCTGTCTTGACCACTGGTACCGGTACTGGTACTGGTACTGGTGATGGTGCTGGACTTTTCATCAAGGTCTTAAAATCTTTCAGAGTGGGTAGAGCTGTTTCGTCTAAAGCTTTCTGGTGAAAGAGTTGCAGTCGTTGCAAGAGTTGACCGTACTTTTGTGATTTTTCTGTTTCGGACAAATCTTGGCGATCCATCAAGGACTGCAATTCGTGTTGTAACTGGGACATCTCGCTCAAATGGGGATTGGGAGGTAAATGCGGGGTGTGTTGTTCTTGCCACCGATGGTATTCCATCCATCGTTTGTAAGGCACTAAAGCTAGTTTTCGTCCTTCCATGGGGTTGTCAGGGGTCGATTCTGAGATCTTGGAACTTCCGAGGCCTTTTTATCTTGCTCCCACCAGTCCTCCCAACATGGTTCCCAAGACTCCTTTCAGTATGGGGCCTAACAAGAGAGGTAAAATACCTCCACGTTGCACTAACATCTTCTTTTTTTGACGAATGGGAATTTTCTTTTGAACCATTTGGCGAAGAACGTGATGATGTTTGCCTAAGCATTGTTTCTGGTGTTTGGACAAAGGGATCGTTCCTTTCAAAACGTTCAAACAACATTCGCACACGGTATCGATGACCTCTTTGGAGGCTGTTTGAATGAGTTTTTTTCGTAGGGGTGGAGAAGCTTCGGACAGGACAGATAACATGTCCCCATGTTTGGCTAAACGTGGTGGCAGTCCTTTCCTTTTCTTTCCTTGGGGTTTTCTGGAGGGTGACATCTTTGAGTCTTCAGGAGCACCAAAAAACACTGATACCCGACTTGGTCACAGGCCTTTTTTATACTGGAACGCGTCGCCACTGATTGTCTTGACGTCGTATTAGTTTGAGGACAGGCATGACACGTCGTGCAGGGGTACGTAACGGACTAAATCGAGCCAGTTCTTGCTTGGACAAATCCAGTAAACTTTGTAACATGCCCGATCTTTCTTGAACTTTGATTTTGGGAGAAGGTACTTTGTGAGCAGCAGCCACTGCCACTAAATTGGAAGGTCCTGCCACTGGGGAAGTTCTTTTGGGGGTCATCAACGGAGAAGTTCTTGGTGTGATCAACGTCTCCAAGTACTCTTCAGTTCTGGGTGTCATTAACGGAGAAGTGGACAAACGTGAAGCTGCCGGAGACGCAGTCACTGCCGTGGCAGGTCGTGGTTTGCGAGTGTAAGGTTGCGTCCTGGCCGAAGTGCCTCTCTTGCGGCTAGTTTTCTGTGGACTTTTCTTTTTCTGGGGGCTTCTTTTCTTTTTCCGGGGTGGTGGTGGTGTCTGGTCAGAGGAGGGTCCTGCCACTGGAGAAGTTCTCCTTGGGGACCTGGTCTTTTTCTTCTTGGGGATTCGTTGGACTTTTGTCTTGGGTATAACTTTGGGGGCATTAGGATCCCATCTTAAGAGTGAGCGAATGATGACCCGTCCTAGAGTACCGCTCCCTCCAGGTTTCAAAATTATTTGTTTTTTGGTTTGAGTGTCGATGCGTGGATCGGCCAGTTGGACCAAAGCGACTTTGTTTCGATCGAAAAAGCGTTTGGTTTGATGAGGAATCTGAATGATTCCTTGGAGTAATTGACGTGCCGTCACCGTGAACCATCGTAAGACTTCTTTGAGACTAGCTTCTAAGACACGAGCTCGTGTTTGTGGATCTTTTTCTCGACTGATGCCATACAAGGCACGAATCAATTTGACGGGAAGATGCGACTGAAGGGACGTCATGTTCGCACTGAGAGTGAGACAGACGAAAAAGGGTCTGAGGTTATTATAGATTTTTTTATGTGGAGTGAAATGAAGTCGAGGACGGAGACGTGTACAGGACAGGCCCTCCGTCTTGGCACCAGTGGTGAAACAAGTGGGTACGAAATCGCAAATCCTCGGGAGTCGTAGGTTTCAAATCGACGAGTAAATAGGCGTGTGGAGTTTGAGTGGCATCGTCGTACGCCTGAGTCAGCCAAGGCGTTCCTAACTGTTTGGCTAAGACTTGCACTTGTGATTTATCTCGAGGGCTTTTAAACAAGACCACGTAATGCGCATTGAGACTGATGGTGCGATGGGCTTTACTTTGTTGAAACAAATTTTGGGTGATGTAAACGACAATGGCATTACGGTGATGCCCTTTGCGCGTGAACCACAGTTTAATTTCTTCTTCGTCTTCTCCTAACATGTCGTCGAAAATGACCAAATGGGTTAGACGGGAGTCAGAGACGATGCCGTCGTCTTCTTTAGGAATGCCTTCCACAAACACGATGGAATCGCCTTGACTTTCTCGCAAGAGGCTGTACGCCGATTGCCACTCTTTGTAACACCACACGATTCGTTGAGGGGGTCGATCGATCAAATGATGTTTATGTTCGATCAAACGTTTGACGAATTCGGTTTTGCCTGAACCGCTAGGTCCAGCAATGAGCATGTTAAAGGGATGGCGAAGATACAAAGCCTCCCAACTGGCACGATCTAAGTGTTCGTCGATGACTTTGACAGTAGAGGAAGAGGGAGCAGAGACAGCAGAGGTAGCCATGGTGTGAGAAATGTCACTTGTGACACGAAAAACAAACAAGACAAGAGTTTATATACTTTTTCAGAACACGTTTATTGAATGTTTCAAACATGAATACGAAAGACAAAAATGCATAAAAGCCAAAGGCTTAAGTACAAGAATAAAAGGCACATGATAACCATGAACGTGGAATAAACACAAGTGTCTGTACAACATGTTTTGGGTGAAGTTCTAACCAGTTCTATAGTAGGGGTAAGGTCACACAAGTGTCCTCCCGAAAGGGTCTTTCAGGCCTGTCCACGACAGTCCTGTCCTGGGTGACGGGTTCTTCTGGCACCGTCACTAACACAGGTTGAAAAGTAACTTTTTTCCTTGAATAACTCTCGTGCATACTGGGCCACCTCTTGTGTCCAAGCCTCAAAACCCTGGTCTCGGTGATGTCCAACATTTGACTCCTAACCAATCTGGTTTCTTCTTCGTCAACGACATGGTAAGTTACTTCAATGAACAATGAACTATCGATCTTGCCTAGGGTTCCTTTTCATATACAGACCAATACCGACGTGACCGTACGGTAAGGTGAAGTGATTGGGAAGTCGCACTCGCTTCTGGTATACAATTTGATAGACTTTTTCCAAGGGTCGACTGACGATGTGGTGAGTGGCTAAACGTACAATCTTGTTCGGTTGATAGGTGGTCACTTTAAAGTTTCCATCCTCTCCCGATTGCAAGGCTTCTTTCAATACCCCAAAGTTGACCACTCGACTGGTACGATGATTCAGAGTCAGTCCTTTCACTTTGCACGTCGTGTGCACTTCTCCTTGTTTGTCCCGGTATTCGTAGCCGTAATTTTTGGGACCACCACTGACGAAACTTAGAATCTTGTCGTCGGGATGCTCGTCTGTCCAGGCTCCTAAACGGTCTCCTTCGATGTCAGGGTGCTGTTGAATCGGGTGATGGATGTAAATGCAACTGTCCGTGTCAAAGTACAGGACGCGTTCTTCTAACAGTTCTAAAGCTTCGTACAATTTTAAGCGAGCATGAGCTGTCACGTAAGCCGCAATGATGACATTTCCAAAAGGGTCGTCTTGTACAAAGTCCAGATCTTCTTCGTAATTGACCAAGATCAAATCCTCTCGAACGACGTCCACGTGTTTCATGTATTTGGTTTTGTCGTGAATCATCTGGAAGTAGCGGGAAGGTTCTGTCAAATATTCCGTCTTGGGTAAACACGGTCGTTGTGCCATTTTACCCCACAAGCAATTTAACATCACTTTGGCAAACGATCGCCTGCCTTCGTTTTTTTCGATGTGGTCTAAAGAGATGCCTTCTTGTGCGTAGTATTTCTCCTTGAATTGTATTTGGTCTTCGGGAGTGTGACACCAGGAAGGATAGCCGCTGGCTTCTTGTTTCAGTTTCAAAAAGGCATCCACGTAGTCGGCGAAAATGCCTTTCTGAGTAGGGTCACCCTTGTGGTACTGTTGTGTCTTGGGAAAGTGGCAAATTTCGTACACTTCTAACAGTTGGTATCCCATGTCCAGAGCTTTGAACAATTCCACGCTGACCCAGGTTCCCGTCAAGGCACGTTCTTCCTGGCTGTGATGGCAAGGTTGGTCCTGGTTGCACGTTTCGGCACAAGTACGGCACAAGGGAAACATCAGTTTGCCTTGACAATGGTGAGGTAAGACGGGATGGTATAGGTTCGTGGGAGGCAAAACTTTACACTTGATCAAGCCTTCGTATTGTCGAATGTTTTTCAGGTCGATGTGTTCCGTGAACAATTGCGGGTGCCCTACAGGAAAGCGACAATATTTGCACACGTAGGGATACAGCGAACACACGTCCAAGTATTTGATTTCTTCTCCTTTCTCTTCGTCGGCTTGGTACAGCAAACAGGTGGCATTGGTCCTTCTTCCGTACAAACTATCCCTCGGGTTCAGCGGGTCCATGAACTGGTAACTTTCCACGAGGCGTTTAAACTCGGGATCGGTTTTCAAACGGTGATCGTACTCGTGTTCCCACATTTCCACCACTTGGTATCCTTGCTGTTCTAACTTTAGGCGTCGCTGACAAGTGTCCTGGTACAAGTCTTCCATGGTTCGTTGCAAAAACTGATTTTTAGTGTCACGGTCAGGGTAACAGACGGGACATCCGTGAAATAAGCAACCGTTAAACTCGTACACGATCTTGGGGTTTTCTAAGTCCCAGCCATCTACCGAATACGTTCCGATGGTCTTTTCGCCTCCTCCGTTGCGGACATGCTGAATCCATTTGTCTTCCTTGTCGCACAAGTAATGTAACCAACGTAGGGCTTTGACCGAGTATTGACGCTTGACATAGTGGGTCGTTTGAGGACTGATGACAGCCACGGTGTTTTCAGGCATGAATCGTTGTCGATACACTAAGGAACACGCTTTGGCAATGGTGCAAGCTTCTTTCAAAGGATCGACCCCTCCGTGTTCCATGAACAGTTCTTGAAATTTTCCACAGCAACGTCGTAAAATGTCCACGTCGGAACGACAATACTTTAACATTTCTTCCTGAAAGTCGAAGGGGTCAGAGGCATGAGCCTGGTACCAAGCGTAGAAAGCTTCTCGTTGTTCGGTACGCATGTTGTCGGGGTCGTAATAGCGAGCCTCAGGCAAATGGGGTAGAACGGCGTGTTGATTGGCTTCCGTATTGAAAAAGTGTGGAAAGTACCCTTTAGCCATTTCTGTCATTCCAAACGTTTTAGGCATTCGACTCAAAGGCATGGCCAAGTAACTCATTGAATCTTTAAACTGCACTTGTCCCACTTGCATGAAAATGATTTTGGCTCCGTTCAAAATCACTTTAGGACGTTCGGTGCCATGTTCCGTATAGTACCTCAAAAGAAACTGTCCATCGTATCCGGAGAAATTGTGAGCCATCACCGTGGCATGACGATGACAATCTCCGTAACGTTCGATGTCCTCTTGGCTCCACGTCTTGTCGATGGGGTTTAAGACCCATTGGGCAAAATCGGCTAACGTGTTCGGTCCCCGAAAGATTTTTTCACGCCCTCCAGGAATCTTGCTGCAGTGAGGGCAATGACTGAAGATAGATTCTTGAATGCACTTCTCGCACGCTCGATGAGCCACGCAGAAATTAGGAATGTGAATGCCAGTCTCTTGCATGCATTCGAAATCGAAAAAGATGAAATTGCCTTTCTTCTTGTGACCGTCCTCTTTCTCTGGTGGGGGTTGGTATTTTTGCACGTAACATTCGTGTTCCAAGTCCACGATGTGGTGACAAATGTGACATTTTATCTTTGCTCGACATACGTGTGCCTTGGCATTGTTGGTAAGTATGCCTTGTCCACACGTAGGGCACAATCTCAGGAGTTGACAAGCACATTTCTTCTGTGAATCTTGTGTTTTCAAATGTTGCTGGTAACAGGCAGGGCTGACAAACGTGCGCAGACAAGTCGAACAAGGCACTGGTTAATCGCTCAGATAGGGTGGAGAGGCCAAACATCCTGGGCATTTCAATCCACAATTCTTGTGTTGCTCTCGATTGTTATAACCATAATCACATTTCTCACAATAATAACTGTATCCCAGGAATCCGGTGATACTGGTAATGGTATCGAAATGGTCATCGTGATAATAAAGGTGAATGTATTTTCCGTCCTTAAAATCCTGGCCTCGAAACAACAGTGACCCGCGCATTTCTTGAGGGTGCACTTTCAAGGTGTAGCGTGGAGCTAGGGCATCTTGCAATTTTTGCATCTCAGGAATGCCACAGGGTGTGTCTTTGGACAGGCCAGCTTGTTGCAGCAGGAGTTCTGCTTCGTTTCGTTGTTTGGTTCGGTTCGATTTTCGAATGTTCTCCCAGGTTCTTTTCCATTCTACCGTGTCGTTCTTGTTGGCATAGGTTCGTCCCACCACGATGGCACGGGCTAAGCACATCTGGTCTTGAGGGTTGTTAATTCGGACGAGACTCTTTTTGGTGTTGCGAAGGTCGTTCACCAGTAGGACCTTTTTGCGTCCTGTCCCTTGAGGAAGAGAGAGGTGAGCCATTTTCAGTGTGGCTTTACCATCGGTGATGTCAAACTGGTCATTAGATTGTTGTACGTGTTGAATCTTGTCCATGACTTTGGAAGGGGTTAGTTCTGCGGGTCTGCTAAACTCGATCCAAACAGGGGATTTCAAACCGTCGTGATCTATGGATAGTGTCAAGCGATCGTCTTCTTTGGGTTGACATTGTCGCTTGAGTGCGGTGAGCAAAGAATCCCACATCTCGGTGATAAACACTTCTGCTTTCTCCAAGGGTACGTCGGCCTTGAGATCTTTAAACTTCACCGTGTAGGTGTAAGCCGTGGTTCTAAATTTTCTAGAGGAGCGCTTTTCCGTCTCTCGAATGGAATAGTACTTTTCAGGGTTGACTAAGGGTGGTGAACTTGGTTTAGAGGGTTCGGATTCTGGTTCACTCATGTCCTCTTCAAAATCACTGGCATGAATTTGTGCCAAGATTTCGGCCCTGGTACGAGGCGATAGATCACGTTTCTGCCTCTTACTTTCTTCTTCTTCTTTCTTCTCGAATGAATGGGATCGTTTCATCTTGAGTGCAAAACGTCAAATGACTCAAGTTCAAACACCATAGACTAATTTATAGTCATGGCAAACCAGCGTATATAAAAAGTTTGTGTCTTGTCCTTTCACTATTCATTTCACTCTCAAACCGAGGAGAACGATGGAAGAGACTACCCAGATGGAACGTTTCGTCAGAGCTTTGCGAGGGGTCATTAGAAAATTCTCTTCAGACCAGCCGACGGACTACTCTCCTTCCTTTCGAGATAAGAGTCAGGATACTTGCTATATCTGTCAGAAGAAAGGGCATTGGTCTTCAGAGTGTCCAGACCGTCAAAAAAGAAAAAAAAACAGGGGCTAAAAAAGACAAAAGTCAAGATACCTGTTATTATTGTAAAGAAAAAGGACATTGGTCTCCAGATTGCCCAAAAAAGAAACAAGAGGAGTCAGAAGAAAAGAAGGATTCTTCAGAAGAAGAGAGGGATTCTTCGGAAGAAGAGAGGGATTCTTCGAAAGAAGAGAGGGATTCTTCAGAGGAAGAAGAGGAAGAAAGAAGACAATTCTATTTAAAAGAAGCAAAGAAACAGGAGAAGAAAAGAAGAAGGGAAGAAAATGAGGAAAAAACGGTGAAGAAATTCAAAAAACAGAGAGACTAAACAAGGAGAAAGAAGAAGTCAATGAACTTTTAATTAAAGTGTTCTGTGGTGAATTGTGAATTGGATTGTAAAAAATGGATAAAAGAATACATGAATGATATAAGGTAAGTGTCTTTGAGTTTTGATTTTAAAATAAGAAGCTACACTCACGCACTCATACACAGACACGTACTATAAGGGTAAAATGGGTGGGGTTTATTTTTGAGTTATTGGCAAATTGAAATTGTATTTCTTTTCGAGAAATGTGGGTGGCCCTGAAAAGGGCCTTTTTATTTTGGTGTAGGGGTGAGTTTAACCAATCAACTTTAACTGCCTTAAGCCTTTGCCACAGCCAAGGCCTACTTCTGATGATTGGGTTGAAATCACTAAGGGTGGTACGACAGGCTTAGTCACAGGGTTGGCGTGTTTAGCTCGGGAAGGTCGTATTCTCTTCGGTCGTGATAAAGAAGTCTGATACATTTGTTTCAGACTTCTTAACTCCGCTAAAATGTCCAACAGTACCGTAGCCGTTTGATTTTCACCCTCTTGTTTCTTTGCTGCTACTTCTTCTTGCTGTTGTTGCTGTTGTTTTTTTCTTACCTCTTCTTGTTGCTGTTGCTGTTGCTGTAGGAGAAAAGCTTGTTCCGCTTCCTTTTGTCGTTGCATAAATTTCTCCAATTCTTCTTTCTGTCTCTGTCTAAAATTCTCCACTTGCGGTAATGAAGAAGGTAACGAAGGTTCCGGAACAAATTCTTGCGAGGTAAGAAAATCCACAAAATCCCAATGTACCTCTTCTGAAAGTAAGTCCGGGTTCCCTTGGGCAGTCTCCCCTGCTGGTGCACCCCAATGGATCGTTTTCTGAGTTTCCGTCATGTTGAATCACTGTCTCATAGATTGACTGCACACAAGCGCTAGCGAATCTATATAGACCAACTGACGTCACAGACTACTCTCTTCGGATTGGATGCGGGCTGACTGAATTTTGTAACGCGTGTTTGGATTGGTGAATGAACTCAATCCGTTTCAATCCTACCTCTACCTATAAATAAGCGCAGTTCAGTGCATTGATTCACTTGTTCTCGTTGCTTCAAGATGTGGACCGATGTGCAATCTTCTACGCTTGTGACTTCCATGATGTTCCGGACGGACATACCCATGTATGTCCGATCCAAGTGGACCGTTGTCCACAGGACAAACACCAGCCTGTGGATACGTAGGATCTACGTAGAAAGACAAGGATGCCTGAAAAGAGTGCTGATTTACGGACCAACAGTGAGACGTAGCCTAAGGACAAGAACAAGACCAATGCGGTGCCATTTATGTTAATGAATACATTAACATAAACCCAAAGGCCCTTTTCAGGGCCAGCCATATTTCTCGAAAAGAGATAGCCTTTCCATTGCCTACCCCTTTTTTTAAAATTTAAATTTAAATTTAAATTTAAATTTGAAAAAATTTAAAAAAAAAAAAAAAAAAAAAATCCCAAAAGCCCAAACTCTATTCCCCATGTTAATTTCCCTTGTCCCTAGACAGACCCAAACTCTATGTTAAATTCCCATTGTCCCTAAAGTGACCCACGATTTCTCTCCATGTTAAATTTCCATTGTCCCTAATCTGACCCAGGGGTCTTTGTAATGCTAAGTCCCATTGTCCCTAATGTGCCCCACTTAACTACTTTTGTTCATACTATTAATCGATGTTGCCTCCACAGGAAAACACAATATTGCAGCAAAAGCTGGAATTACAGGTAGCACTGATATAGACGCTGTATCACTCACCAACATTGATATCAGCATAGTTGATTTATATACATTTCCATCTAATTCATAGCTTTTCCTATTAGAAGAATACAATTGCGTTAAATAATTATGTATTTCTGTAATACTGCTTGTTTTGTTAATTAGCATTTATAATATTGCTAGATTATAGTATTATCTTCGATTAAGACATAATATTGATATAAAAGCATCCGTCTAAAAAAAAAAAAAACGCTTTTCCAGTTGTTATTTTCTAAAGAGAATTCCGAAAACACGTTATATCCTACTTATTTTTCGTGGTAGAGTTGGCATATTTATTTAAAAATGGTCGGATTTCGCAAAACCCATCCATGACTTCATTGTTATAAATTGTTTTGCAAAGATTGCATTTTTCACAAATTATATTTTTAGTCATGTTGAAAAAAGTGATCTTTTCATTTTCTCTTGGAAAGTTAAATTTATATTAATATAATTGTGATTGCTTCATGTATCTGCATATGCGATATGACCGATGAAGTGCTTTGCAATGCTAATAAATTATCTTTAACAAAATTCTATCCTTATTCTGTTTTTAAGTAAAATTAATTCGTGTGATTTTGATCCAGGGATACTTTTATAGTGGGTTTCATAATCGAGATTTGATTTTCCGCAGAAAAATTATGCTCATTTTGAAATTACTCTCTTTCCACGGGCGAAGACCAACCATTGCATTTAAAGTTTATTTTATATCCTTTTACAAATATGGTTGTGTTGAGTAATGCATTGCAGAATGTCTCTCCATTCACACTTTAAGTTCATGATAACAGCAATAACTATTGCAGATGTTGTTTTTTTTTGGTGAATATTAAAAAAATATTATTAATCTGTATATATTTTATATTACTGCCTTCTTCACCAGCAGCTATTTAATCATCAACATTCATTTTATTTGCCAACATCAACAATAGCTATATGACTTGTAATTTTATTGTCACTCACTTTCAATGTACCACGCATTGTATCATCAATGTGCGACGTATTGTATCATCAATTTCCCACATTGTATCATCAGTGTGCCACGCATTGTATCATCAATGACACGCATTGTATCATCAGCTTCCATTAAAAAAAGTTTGCTTTAGTGAGGTCAGTAGTATTTACATGTGTCTTGGTGAATGCATTTAGTTCCGCTGCTGGATTATTGAAATGTTGTGTCCCGGTCAAATAAATTTCCTAGCAATCTGGTTCTAGTCTAAGACAAACTACTTTGCTTACACATTCCAATGGAGCTAAATAACGAAAAACTGAACGAACAAATCTGTGAATGTCTGTATGGACTGGTTCTTTTGTCAAAGGTTTGCACAGTTTCTTCTATAGTTCGCCTACGGTCTATTATGAATATTGTCCAATAAATCAGGACCCACATCTGATCTAATGGATGATTTATTCGCCTGATCTCACCTGTTCATTAAAATATGCAATTTTACCGCATGTAAATTTATCCGGACACTTACCAGCATTTGAAGAAAGTCACATCTAGAATAGAATTCAAAATGACCACAGAACATAGAGTTGTGTGGATTTACAGTTCGCCAAGCATAGGATTTGATTCGGAAATGTTTTGTACATATAGCTACAAGGACTTTTCAGCCGACGATAGCTGAAGAGAAGAACGAAATATCGGCAAGTGTCTAAACTGTACAATGATATGTTGCGGAAAGTTTTGTCTGCAAATGCTTCCTCGATTTTATGAATATGTGCTATCATATCTACAAATAGCCCATCAATATCAACACAGACTTGGCGGTCTGATTTACCCAGAAGTAGCACATCAATGTCAACACAGACTTGGAGGTCTGATTTACCCAGAAGTAGCACATCAATATCAACACAGACTTGGCGGTCTGATTTACCCAGAAGTAGCACATCAATGTCAACACAGACTTGGAGGTCTGATTTACCCAGAAGTAGCACATCAGTGTCAACACAGACTTGGCGGTCTGATTTACCCAGAAGTAGCACATCAATTTCAACACAGACTTGGAAGTCTGATTTACCCAGAAGTAGCACATCAATGTCAACACAGACTTGGAAGTCTGATTTATCTGACTACTATGAATCGTACCCCACTTCATTCTTTGAAAGTATTTCTCTGGCAGTTTCATTGTACATGATGATTATTTAATCCCTTCACATCTGAAACAATTCCAAGCAAACCTTGTTCCGTTATAGCAAACTTTTGTAATTTGGATAAACAAATAAGTGAACGGCGAGTGTCATGTAAAAAAATGCTATTTTTGGTAGGTGTAGCAGCCAATGTAGATTGTAAGGTGTATGATTATCACGTGGATGCTCGCGCAGGTACAAATAAAAGTCGGTACATCTCGGCCGTATACGACTTTCACGATACCAGCTGCTATAACCGGTAAAATAAAATAAACGTAATGAAACTACAATGACATTTTTTGTTAATTATAAGCCATACATTCTAAAATAATATAGTGTGAATAAAGGTGGCTAATAATATTTTTATAAAATTGCTAATTAAATTAAAACTGTCAATTGATCTTTTCAGTTTCTGCAACTTTATTAATGAGTATATGGTGGATAGGTCAGTAGTTTCAATGCTAAGGCCTAAGGGATAATTCTTGAGACTGAGGAAACACCCATGGGTTGACTTTAGCAACTCGCGAGCTTTCTTGAGGCAAGTATCATTCTAACACGTGACAATTTAAATTACGTTTGATTGCTATTATTGTGTGTTACAGGAGATTATTTATAAGGGAAATAGAATAATACTGAAACCATAGCCTTCCAGTTTTGCTTGACACGCAGGTGCTTATATATTTCCATTGATTGTTAGTGACTTACTGAATGCATTTGGGACCATCAGACTTGAAGTTTGTACGTATCCGTTGCTGCTCCGGCGAGGGATCTGCAGGATCATGCTGTCATCACTTCGCGATTGTTCCACCGAGTAACTTCCCCTTCTGGAGACCAAGTTCCTATTATCAGAATCAGACGTGAACACACGGGTTCTTCTGGGGAAGAAAGGTGGTAGGTTCAAATCCGGTCTATCAGGGTCATCCAGAAACACGGGGTTATCTACCCCTAGATCGGGACTTGTAGGCTTAGAGCTGGCCATTTCCTCGTTCTGATCATCCTCGGAATCAGGGACGTTTGTATGTGTGACCTGTATCACTGGGGCCACTTTATTGGATCCCAAACTGAGAGGTTTCATCTTCGGCATCCTGCAATACACAAGATGTCACAAACTTAATCGAATTAATGAATAAATGACTGAGTGATTTACGAATAGGTTTCTACATTCTCAATGGTCTGCCAGCCAAATGACCTTCCAAAGCGCTCATAATCTCTCTCTCTCTCTCCCTCTCTCTCTCTCTCTCTCTCTCTCTGTAAATCTGTATGTTCATCCATTTTTGCTCGTTTGCTGGTTGATCTGTCCGTTTTCATTGCTGGTACACATTTTGTCTGTTGAGCCCATTTATAATTTAATAAAACGACAACCAAATAAAACAGTCTGATGATATAAAGATGAGAAAACTAATAAAATGTCATATGCGAAGAACAGCATTTGTTATTTTACGTTCATTTTATGTCCCGTGAACTGATCTATGATTAATATTATTATATACAGACTTATGCCACAAAACTGTACTGGACTCAGGTAATTTCCAATAGAATTTTCCATCAAATTCGTTAAAAAGGCCATATCTGTTTGCTTAAATGTTAGCAAAAAAACCGACAAGCATCAAGTAGACTATACTTTTTCCTAAGGTAAGAAAAAACATTGTCCTGAGTTAAAATCCAAGTAAACATGTCACTTACTAATGATAATTATCTTAAAATATAATCTATAATGGACAAACGTTAGCTTTGTAATACATTGTTTGCAAATGATCATTACATTCTACTGTCGTCGACACAATTTAAACCCATAATTAACACAACACCTCCCCTCATAAAGATAAATAAAACTTTAGATAATAAAGCGTTCTTTAAACATATTAGTAAAATAGTCATGTAATTAAAATGAGAAAAGATGTTTTATGAATGACACAAAATGTACATGAAGCAAAACAGTACTTCTATGCACGTGAAAGTGCATCTGCAATCAGACTGTCTTGTCCTTTTATGTACCTTACGTCAATGTTGTATTCTTATAATATCCAACTCTATCTTAGCAAAGTATAATTTTTATTTCTCATTTTGTTAATAAAAGTAAGGGGTTTGTAATCACTGAACACAAGAATTGGAGAAGGATCTGACCTTATATACATTTCAAATTGTTCCATTGCCAATATCAATGTGTTACATCTCTATGGTCTTTAAATAAATAAGAGAAAATACCAAAAACGAACAAGTTTTGTAAAATTCAACAAATAATGTAATTTCTTACAGTTAATGTTTAAACTTAAAAAGGACTTACATTATTCTAAATTAATTACCAAATAGTCCTAAGTTAGGTAAAGTTAGTTCAGTTCTTTCTCAAGTAAAATTATAGGTAGTATTCCTAATTAAGTCCAGTGGTGTTCCAAATGAATTCCAATATTTAATGTGCTGATGTGCTGTAGTCTCCAATGTTCAAATGTCCTAACAGTCTTATATCACAAAAATGTAATACAAAATGTCCTTGAATGAATTCACAATAAAACAATGATTTAGTTGAGCACTGTACGATTCCAGTGAATAATTTCAATAAATAAATCCTCTCAAATTAAAACCGATCACAACAAAATGACTCATTCAACTTTGGATCATAAGATAGGAATAAGCAATTGTGAAGCAAACAACAGTTATATTTAGCGCTAAGACACAATAACAGTGCCAGGATGAGGGTAATTTTCCCATCGAAATCGTAAACAACTTGTGTCTAGAATTGATTTTAATTTCTGGAAAAAAACAGACCTTGAATTCAACATGTGTAAACACGTTTACCTCCAATTAACAATGAACCTTAATACATAATCTAAAATTAAAGACAAATTTAAGCCATGTAAAATGTTGTTTACAATATTACAAGACATTAGTCAGGTAGAACGTAAAGTCAATTACTGACCTGGGTCAATCACACAATATAGATACACATGGCATATGACCACGAGGGAAAGCCAACACAAAATATAAGTTGAAATGCATAATAAAAGCCAAACATTCCTTCTCGATTGTGGAATAATTCTCTAACGCTTGTTTAATATTTTTTTAGAAATATTGCACACTGGATGATCCACACAATTTTTGTCTTCGTGAATAAATACCACACCAACCCCTATATCACTTATATGAATAGACATTTTAAACTATTGACCGAAATCTGGAGCTGAAAGAACGGGTATAAGTATAGTGTTTTATTTATCGAAAGCGTCTTGCAGTTGTCAGAACAATAAAACTTGGATTTCTTACTGAACAAATTGGTCTTGGGCTCAGTAATTATAGAAACATTAAATCGAAAATTCCCATATTATCCAGCCATACCCAAAAATCTCATCAGTTGATTTTTACTTTGAGATAATGGAAATTCAGAGATAGCCATGACCTCAAATCACTTTACCTAAACTGATTGTTAAATTTGCATCACTGAGTCGAGAAAAAGAGTCTGAATGGTTCATAAATGCTCTTCCCAGTATCGTTGAAGATGATGACGTAATCGATCTACGCACCACAGTTAACTAGAGCAAATATTATCATGTTCATTAAACGCTGGAATGCTAACAGAAAATTTTTCATACCATATGATTTCAATGTTGACAAAATTCATATGGAGTTACAGATGCCGAAATTTCGTTTTCTCTTCCATGAGTGGAATTTGTCAAAATCATTTCAAGTAGCCAGTCTTGGTGAAATAAATGGCTGAATCTGCACAACGACTGGACACACACACACACACACACACACACACACTCTCTCTCTCTCTCTCTCTCTCTCTCTCTCAAACAACTATTACGCAATTTTGATATCTGTCACACGAAACATACTTCGAATGTATCCTTATATCTGCGGTTCTAACCTGCGCGATTTAAATTACCCACGCTCCCAGAGAAGTTGCGAACACACCGAACTGTTTTTTTTTTTTAAATTATTTTTTATTAACTGCTTATCGGTTAATCTACGGTCAAAATAGTGGTCGAAAAAAGGCGAAGAGACCCGAATCGATTGTAGTTTCTTTATTCCAAAGAAATACTGGCGAAGGAAATGTATGATTTTTGTTTAAATTACTATACATAATTATATAGAAAAAGCCACGATAGCGTTGAACATAAATATATGACGAAGTAGTATGGTTTCTGACAAATCGTTTTTCCTAAATAACTGCATCGTGAGTAGTTTCTTTTGGTATGGAATCAATCATTTGTACTAGTCTCTTTGCTATAATTTGAATTTTACCGACAATGTTTGCAAAGATACTTAAAAATAAATGCCATTTAAAGGCAGATGAGGGCTCTAAAATGGCTATTTATCATTTACATGAAATTTTTCTGTAAAATATTTATTTTGGTTTAGGTAAAATATATTACCTGAATCATTTTATAAATGTTATAAAGAATATATGATGGGGTTGGGGAACAAGCGTAAATCACTTATGTAACTCCCTCGCTCTCTCTTCTCTGTTATGTTAGATGAAGCCTCTTGTTCACAAAACCACATTTCCACATTAGAGAACTTCCTATTCACGAACGTCATGCATATCATTTACAGAAATAACCAGCCTTCTTAACAACCAGATATTAAGTGAAGAAAAAAGCCCAGAACGATTGATTGCGCCAAAAACTAATTAATGTCTTGAGAAAATATTTATCTTCTATTATATTTAAGGTATAGTCTTACCGTAATTTTCATTTAGGTCATTTATTAGAGTACTTACCGGAAATTTTCCAACAGCCTTTTTGGAGTTTTTTCCGAAATGTACCAATGTACTGAAGCACAATGCAGATTCTATTCCAATTTCAATATTAAAATGTCACTGAAATATGGCAAAATATCAAATCCCTTTCAGGTAACCACAAAATGGAAAAGATAAACAGCATCTGAGCTTCCATCCGTGATGTATTTTTGCGCATTATATTCATGCATTGACGTGACCACAAGTAAACATTATGCGACTTAATTCTGATCAACATCAAATATACCGACTCTATCGTAGTGACTGTTCCCGTTGCCATGACAACAAATGTAAATCTCCAGGTAAACGCAATTAGAACCGAATGCACGTTAATTTGCTCTTAACCTCTCTGAAGCTCAATCGGGGAAAACCACGAGAAAATTAGAGAATAACTGCAGTCGTCGATAAAAACAAATCATCGATCAGACGTGATATCAATTTGGTTCGGAACAATTATGATAAAAAACTGATTGTAGTTTTCGGATTTCATAGATTATAATTTTACAGGATTATTGTCTTCAGGGTAAGTGCTTCAAGGTATGAAAATAAACCTAAAACATCAGCGTGAAATGAAAGCATTCGGATTAGCTAAATTAGACAATAGCACATAAGGCAATTTTTGAATTTTAATGACAAACCCAGGTTTAGAATAAAGATAATATTTTTCGTTTCCATGCAATCAAAAAATGAAAGTCCATCAAATAAATGTTTTAGTGCCATATATGATTTTTTTGGGAGGTAATCATGTCTTAAATGACACACAAATTGTACGTGTGCACGTAAAGGATCATTTGGGCCTAAAATGTTTAAAAACTTATAGATTTCATTGCTTATGAAAGCTTTTTAAATTCACAAAATAGTTTACAAAACGTGCGAGACAGTTTGTAACATTATTCCCATTTATCGATCAGTGTGACTATGTTAAACTTCGAAAACTTTTTTCTAGGAATTTTCAAAAATATATCACACTAACATTTTAACTTGATTTATTCAGCATCTCTACACATTTCTTAATCTAAATTTTGAATATTATTTCCACAGTATTCTTTAGACTTCTAAACTTCTATGAGCTCTTTTTGTTTTGATTTTTCCAAATTCCAATTATTTATTTATTAAATATTTTCTTTCTGGATCGGATAAGAGCAGCTCTCTATAAATATCCTCTTTCATGGGGACGCGTAATGCATACTAATTCATGTGCAATTGGTTATAAGCAAATTTTATATTCTAAGAAATAAACAAAAAACATAATTTTTTAAAATTCAAAACCGTACACAGCTTACCGCTTTAAAATCAAAGGTCAGCTAATTGTCCTCCTTATCAAGGCAACGGCAATGACCATATTTTCTGATGGTGTAATATACATTTGAGCTAAACGTATTTTTCTAAATAAAATTCATCACATGCACTCCGTTGCATTGGTTGAAGGTGGAATCAACATCATTACACGATATATGGATAATGTATAAATCATACATTGACACGTCTATGCGAATTACAGTTAGCATCTGTGCGTTGTGATATCTATATGCAATTAAGTTTAATATATATAATTACATATTTTCAATGTGTCCAATATATAGGGACAATATTTATTCTTATAATAATAAATTGTATGCCATTCATTAGTTTTGTCGTTTTTGATTTATAATTAAGACACTTTTGTGATTAAAACAATCACTTTTCAGCGGTCATAAATATCTCGATTGTTTATGATGTCAAAAAAAATGAAACTTCCGTTTTGGTCACCTCTCTTTCCCATAGCTTAAGTAGTAACATAACAAACATTTATGATTAACCCACCAATCATGATTCCTGATTCATAATCTCCTCTAGAAGTTTTACACACGAACGCATACGCGATTGCAACCCGCGTTGGCCCCCAAGTGAAGTTCCCAGACTAACGCAGCCACTGAGAGCTCGTACAAAGACAATTGCATTACTGTCATCATAGATCTTTGGCTCTCTGCCGGCAGTATAATATTCCTGAGTGGAGATTGTTTCCTTTAAATTGACAATATTATATTAAAGACTTACAGCGGATATATGTATGTATGTATGTATGTATGTATGTATGTATGTATGTATGTATGTATGTCGTATAATATTTTGAACAGATTTATAAGCGTTGTAACGTTACAGAAAAGATAAAATCACTATTTCGATTAAATGCCTCATACAGGCTCGTTTTTCAAGACGTCACATGATTTTTCAAACGAGTAGCTGAAGCGCTTTCATACATTAACAGAAACGGGAATCTTGTTTGCGCATGCCCGACGAAAACTTGGCAAAGTACATAACAAATAGAGGGACAAGTCATTATATAATTTTGTAGAAGAAACTTTAATGACGTTAATTGAGTAGCCTGTAATCAAACTTTGCGACGATGATATTGAAATGACCAGCGAGGACGACATCGAATTGGTCAGTTAATACAGCAATGGGAAAATCAATTACAAAAATGCCTTTTGCTTAGAATATATCAGTTGTATCAATACTTGACTTTCGTGAGGTATGCGAATTGATCTGAAACACGCTGTGAATGGATTCAAATTTCCCAAGTCATTTCTAAGTCCAATGAAGCAAAGAGATATAATGCGATCAAATAGGTTTGTTATTGTTTGATTCAAACGTACAAAGTTTGCCGTATTCTAGTTGAGCTGGGCTGAGATCAACTTGAGGAAGAATACATTCAGGCTTGCAATCGAATTGTACGATCCCAGATAGAACAGGCCTCTTTATTTGATAAAGCCTAATCTACACATTCATATTAACACAACACACAAATATTGTATGTCCCTTGATGGACTCTATGAAATTCTATCTCGATTTTTACCTCCGAATTCAGATACTACGGTATGCACATGAGGAGATAAAACGAAGGCGACTGGAAGAAAGCAAATTATTAAATAACGTTGTGTGTTTATAGAAAGTTCAATGGCATCTGGCGGGGGGGGGGGGGCAATCAGTGTAAAGGCGTATGCACTGGAAAACGCTAAGTTCTGTGGTAGAGTATGTCATTATGAATATTGTAAATCACCTTTACTTTCGTTACGTGCTGGCCTAGGTGATCGACCACACCATAAATGTGGTATCAGAGTTGCCGACAATGCCGATGGGTCGCCAAGTATTTGCGGCCAGCACAAATGTGAAACCTGTCGTCGAGAAATAATCAAAATATGTCTTTGAAGCAAAAAGGTAACGAAGTCAATGAAATAATATCCAGGATAGAAGATATTGCGGTTTCCAATCGTGGCAAAGGAAAAATACTACGACAATTTATTGCTGAAATAAGCAATTAATATTTGTCCCTTTTAAACAGGCATGTGGACTGTGAATGAGTTTAAGCCATTCGCGAGTGAGTTGAAATAAAGATGCCACGAGGTATGAAAAAGGCAGGTATTATTGCGGTATTTAGGAGTAGCTATGAGTCAACTGTGTCAGATAATAGCGCATTTACATATTACGATTCCTCTTCGGACCAAGCGAGCCGAAATAATACGTGCAATCGCTGATAAACAAGACCGCCGCCGTATCGCAGCCGTTATAATCTCTGAAGATGCCGTTTATACATATCTACAAGTCTTTTGCTGTTTGAACTATATTTCAATGAAACAGTAGGTTCCACCGTGGAAAATGATACATGTGTTGGGTAGTGCTTGATAATGCTAGAACCTGGCAAGAATATTTTGGAATTCACCACCTTTCAGGGGAAAATAAATGGAATATTTTTACACAAATTTCAAATGCCCGAACATTCCGGTGTAATGCGCCCTTTCCCAACCAAGGGTTCCAACGACCAAGAAATCCTTCAGTAAATTAAGGTGCGAGCAGATAAGCAAGATCAACGCGGGTTTTCTTACGCTGTCGTCAGATGAGAAGAAGCGACACTGTTCTATTTTTTTGCTAAGGATAAAGATTGAGGTTTTATTAACTCCCTCGAGGTTAGAGCGAAACGGAAGTTGCAATAACTCTTCTCGCCCGTGGACATGATCATGATTAGCGATGACATTCTTTTAATATTAGATAGCCGCTCATTGCTGGATTTGTGAAGGAGGTTTCAATGTACAGTCCACTGATAGTTCTGGAAGTTCCAGAGTTTGCGATCACACCGACGTCACTGGCACGTAGAGTGGAGCCTCAAACAGTGCTTACATGCTACAGCCATGAATTCATCTAGGCGAAACCCGAATTCCCGTAGAGCATCATAACCTTTGTGGGTATGATGGCCATATAATAATGCATCGAATGCGACTATACACGTAATTTCCAATATCATGGAAAACTAATGAACTTTTAGACTGGGACAACTGCTAGTCGTTGACTTCTTGCAGTTTCTGAATTCCAGTCTCCACAAACTCGTTAGTACTACTGCAGATGGATCAACCTATATCTCTAAGATTGCTCAGTTTTGACACTTGTAAGGGAGTGCCTTCTATTCGTCGCTGTTCTGTCCTCCAAAAAGGCATTTCCGCCAACAACTACATGCACTCATACAACGTCTGGTCTGTGTTTTGTTGTATCTGCGTACAGATGTGTTGCTGCTGGCGGATGTTTTCAAGACACTTGATGATACAGTCATGCTCGTGTACAAAGTCTATCGCGAGATTTACTATCCTTCGACCAGAACAGCTTGGGATGCACTGCTTTCGAAAACCACCGTCTAGTGGAACTGTTTGCTGATATCGATGGGCATCTGTTTGTACAACCGTGTCAGAATATCAATGTCACGCCATCGATACGCACAAGAATCGTGGAATGGACGAGTCGACGGAGAGAGGCAAACTAAAATGGACTATCAAGCTGAAGTAGACATACACAAACAAGTACATGATTATGATCATTACAGATGAGATGTACAGAACCTACTCTAATTATCCACTGGTCCCGGTAGCATTATTGGTGTCTCGCAAGTGGCTTTCACAATATTTCTGAGATATAGTGGATGAATCGAAATGCAACTTTCACAGAATCCAGTTGAGCAATTTGTTGTAGAATGTGCGGCTGGGGAATCGTGTCCTGAGAAAACACCAGGTACTGAGGTTTCGTTATTTATGTATATATAACACGATGAAGATCTACGCAGCCATGGGTGAGGCGTCGCTCTCGTGCGAATTTAATTTCAGCGAGTATCCAGAAGATCATCCACTGTTTATCAGCGACAGCAAGAGAGTCGTGGGGAAATAAATTCAATGACGGGTGCGCGGGCAAACTCACCGAGGAATACGTAGAACTGAGCACCAAAACGTGGTTGCAGTAAAAACACGAAGAAGGCTAATGGGATCCAGTGCGTAGTTGTGCGACAGGATCTATGGCACAACCTATACGTGGATTGCTCGCGTGAATGGCGCAAATTCACCCATGGGGCAAATCTTATTTGGTCGGGTATATCCTGCTGCGCCCAAGAGAGCCAAGGATACCAAGCGATGGATTTTCCCATATATAATCACTATTCAAAACCTAAAGGCATGCTTGGATCTCAAATTAAATCTTTGCGGTGATTGTGTATTCAAGGGAACGATTTGTAATTTCTCTGGCTTAAATTTATATTATGTTAATGTGCTTTACCTCTGTTGTACCGACTTTGCCTCCAAGTGGTACTAGCGACCATCAAGTGCAATCATGCCCTTCATGCCTATTGACCTATCTGCGATTATTTTTACAGTTGTTTGATTTGTCATGTTCAAGTCATAGATAAGATCCAGTCGACGATGACGGGCACGAATTTAACTTTATGTTTAATACGCGATATCGTGTTCGTAACATGCAGCATCGACGTGGTTGACAGGTTCATCTCTCTTTTGGAAAAGCTTAGTAGAGGGTAGTGGATTAACTGCAAAGATGACTTGGATGCAAATATTACTCATTCGTTATTACACTCCCGAAAATAGAAATCGCAATCTATTTTATGTTAGAAGTGCATTAGCGGATTTTCTAAAACAATAATTTTGATAATTCACCTGAATGAAATACGAAACAGATTGTTTAACTAGACATTGATATCATTATGATCAAAATTGTCCGCGTCATTTTGTCATTGCTTGGTGTAGTGATATATGGACATGTCTCACACAAGAGTACCAGGTTCAAATCGAGAAGCATGTTTATATAAAAAATAATGTTTTTGTTTATATTTCTATGACTGTGTGTTAGGAAAGATAATTATGTTACTACTGATATTTTCTGTGCGAATATACACGAACATAACAGATCATAAACGGTAAACAGCTAACAGCTACGAACATAACAGAACATAAACGGTACACATCTAAAATTATCTCTTCATATACCCTAAGGAATCCGTTACTGCAGTATATTGTGCACATTTCTAGCCTTGACATTCGAGCGTGACATACAAAAAACATTGTAAAATAAACTGAGATTTTCTTCATTTTAACATTGGTCGGCGAGTTAGTTGCATGTTTTATCTGAGGTATCAACGAAATATATATCTGAATTTGTGAAGATGGTAACATCAAGTAAATTATTATCAGCTACTAAAATTAGGATCGATCTAAACAGTTGTCAGTTTACTTCATGGTCAGTAATGTTTGAGGCTTGTTCGTGCTACAATTGTACTTTGCTAAGACTTCGTAACTGACATGTGTCATGTAAAAGTGCGAGCGATGTCACATCTGACGGTCGACTATAATCATCAAAGTCAGTTTTTAAATTATTTCTTCTCACTTATCTTCTTTTTCTCATCTACACTTTCTTGTCTTTCGATCACAGATTGTTAGTAAGCGTTTGAAATATCATACTTTCTACAGTTGTATGAACACAAGATTTAATTTTAGTTTAAACAAATTACTTGACTTCTATGCATTTTTATTATGCCAAACGATATTTCATATTTCCTTTGATTCAATATTGCGATTCACATGTCTTTTAATCGTTGCTATCTTGCAGAAAAATCTAATTCAGCCAGTAGACTCATCTTTTTCTGCCATATAATTAGTTTAATTTCCCAAAAATGTTCTCCAGTTTTCAAGAATACCTGGCTGATTGTTATATTAAATTTTGAAAGCAACTACCACAAAAATAGGCTCAGCATCCCAAAATCTTTGGTGTACAGTTCTTCGTTTCAATTATCGATCAAATGTTTGCTTTTCATTGAACGTTTCTTCGGTCATAATGGAATTTTACAATTGTTTTAAAACCTTTTATTGTTTCCTATATGTGCCATTGTTATCTATTTAAATGCGTCATTGTCCGTTTTAGTATCTAAAAGGTAAACATGAAACCTGTAAACAGATTCAACTCTGAAACGTTTTTGTATGCCAAAAGCCATTACGAAATGCCCCAACCAGATATTGACATCTACACTTCCTAGCGCATTTGATTCTACAGACATCTCACGTCACACCGTGCTCTATATCTGTTCATAAAGTCATCATTTTCAAATTTTGAAGTGCTGTTATAAAGAATTTGAAATGGCTTGTATATGAAAAATGAGTTTTAGTAAAGTACATAATATATCTCGTTATATGCATATGCTATATTAATTTGGTAAACTTGATTGGCTGTGTTAAATTTAATTGTACAATAGGAGAAAAAAGTTCTGCTTGCTAATTTCTCCCAAATTATGAGACTAACACGTTCGAGAATTGACTTGTGTAGTCCCTTAACCCAAGTGTCAATAGATGAAAAATTAGGCATTATAATGAATTCCCTGGGCCATACCCTTGGTTCCCATGTCTCTTCTTGCCCCTAAATATTTACCCCGAGGTTCGTATCAGATACACTATTGATATCTGCACCCTATAACGACATACCTACAATTATTTTTTCTATGGAAAGACAAAATTATGCATACACTGAGACTGTCCCTATAATCAGTCTATACAACCTCAAGGACTTATACCCTATGTAACAGCTTGGAAACTAGCAAGCTTCCCACCTTTTTCTAACCATCCATATATATATATATATATATATATATATATATATATATATATATATATATATATATATATATATATATATATATATATATATATGATACGTCACATTTATACGTGCAACTAATATAGATACTATCAATATAAGCATACCTTAACCATATATAAGCTTACTCGGCTGAAACAGCCGAATGCAAATATAGATACAAAATGCCACTGGTATATTCTTAACTCTTAATTTTAACAAGAATGTCCTAGAGGCACATACGAGGGGTGGGGAGGGATGGAACAAAGACGATGATCGCCCGTTTATGGTGATTTATAAACATTCTTGTTATTTTTTATTCTCAAACTATTACAAAGTCTTACTGCTCAAGTACATTTGACTGATTATTAGTGTTTGTCGTATATATAGTATGGTAGTACAGAGGCTGCAATTAGAGGCCGACCGAAATTCGGTTTCGGTTTCGGTTTCGGCGCCGAAAGTTGGCAAATGGCCTCTTTCGGCATAGTTTCGGTTTCGGCCGAAGCCAAAAAGTTAGCTTTCGGTTTGCTTTCGGTTTCGGCCGAAACTGATATTGACTTTCGGTCATCAGACGAAGATCTATTTTAACTTTCAGAATGCAACGCTAGTGCTGCGTCTCTTACTCTGCTTGTCGGCCGGTCAGTCGGTGCTAGGCAATTCTAGGCACTGTTGCATTTCAGTCTACTCGCGTGTTGAATACAGAGATTTCGAAGTCTGACAATATTGATAACTTCAGTTAGTTAAACTGTAGCGAATTAATCTGTGTGAAGTAGAAAATTGAAGTTAATAATAAACGGATTAGTTAACCACCGCAAAGAATGTCGAAAAATGTAGTGTGGGATTACTTCACAAAAATCGATTCTGATGCAAGCAAGGCGCAGTGCAAAGAATGCAACAAACTGTTATCACTTGGCAGCGATACACCAAGTTTTCAGACAGTTTCAGGCTTGAAAGGTCATCTGGCCAGCTGCCACAAGGAGCTCCATGGTACGTATCTCAAGAGGTCCATGAACGACGGAGCAGAGCGTGCCTCGAAAAAGATGATGATGGAAGAGAAAGCGACTAAACATGCATTACCGAATTTTGTGCAGACGTGCTTGACATCAATGGTCGAGAGCAGAATGATCTGGCCTGATGACCACGTTGCAGTTCAGCGAATTGATAAGTGCATCATGGGCTTGATCGTTGTCGACATGTTACCCTACTCAGTTGTTGTAGTGTAGCATTGCATCATGACCCAGGCCTATTTAATAAATCTTGTGTTCGGCAACTTCGGTTTATCTTTCGGTTTCGGTTTCGGCCGAAGGTGTAGTTAAACTTGCGGTTTCGGCTTCGGTTTCGGCCAAAAGTCAATTTATAACTTTCGGTCTGGTTTCGTTTTCGGCCGAAACCAGAAATTTAGTTTCGGTCGGCCTCTAGCTGCAATATATATATAACAGCTGCTAATTTTTTTCTAAAATGGCAAAATGGTTCTGAGAAAGATATTTTAATTATCCATCCCATTTATTTTAGTCTCCATCCCACCAGATTACCCAGGCAAAGATAAGAAAATGAATCACGACTTCTCTTTGCATGTTGTCAATAACGGTCCAGGGTCCATTAACATGATCATACCAACCGATCGATATTCACAAAGACATCCTTCTGTTCATTAGAGGAACGTGTTGCAGCAGAAAGCCATCACAGTGTCATTTGATGCTGTTTGTGCATTGTTGTTTCTGAAATATCGATCTTTGTTATTCTATCGCGGATATTGTATTCATTGCCTTTATAATTACGTATGCTGTTTTACTTGCATTTTCAAAGAGGAGCAGCAGAGGAAACACATTTCCTCGTTTTACATTTCGTACAAACCAATAAGAGGTCAATTTTATTTGGCTGTGTATTAATGCAATGTACAATTCTGAGCAATCCATATAAACGATGAACGAAACAAATGGCAATTGTGCCCTTCTTGCACCTTTAATGCAATGATTTTCAACCGCAAAGAAAGTGTCACATTTTCTCTTCTTGGTAGCCTCGATCAACCAAACTCTCGCAGGGCTCTGAGACCTGAGAGATTTTTGCCATATTGCCTTCTAATAAAATGCTACTATGACAGCTGTTACCGACAGAAGGCGCTTCGGTACAACTTTGTAGAATTGAACATACAAAGGCATTGCTCCATATCTCTATATGTTTTCTTAATAAACATTTTTGCAATCATTGCGGCCTAAATGAAATTGAAGACTTCTTTAAAGGGCGAATCCGGGCTGAAGACAATCTAAAGATGTGTGGTGTTAAATTCTTATCTTTATAACGGTGACGCAATACGATCTTGTGTTCTAGTTTTCGATTGAAATCGGATGACCCACGAATGACGCCGATCAACGTCTGATTAATTCGTAACCTGTGAAAAATGTAAGAGTTTCTTAGTTCGATAGGGAAATTATATGGTTGATAACGTGATGAAACGTCGATATTATCTGGTTTTAATGGAACCCAACACATTTTAGAAGCAATATCTTTCAAGATTCAGTATTATTCAAATGATTGGGCATATACATCTATTTGTATGTAACGTCAGCATTGGGGCTTTAAACACGGTTTCATTGAGTAACGTCCCTTTTCAAGAGTTTGGCGACGTTTAATGAACCAGTCGACATTTACGACCATCTAAATCTATCAAGTTCCATCTATATAATTTTAGGAACATCCTTCTTGCGGACTGAATTGTAATATATGTATACATGTCCGAGTGATGTTTTTGTTTGAACAGTATTTATTTAAGGAAAATTTTCATGTATCATTTATAACAATATAGTCTAAATAGGGATTTACTAGAAAGTTGCAAGCCAGTTGATAGTCTGCCCTATTACAGAGAAATATTAAAGAAATAATTATCCTCCGATTTAAACTCATATATAAGAATAAAAGTATACTTGATCATATCTAGTTTATGTAATTATTTCGAAGATTATTTAATGATAAAAATGATGGAATACACTTGTGTGGCTGTGACCTGTGTGTTAACTTGAAAATTGTTATGATAACGTTATAAAGGTTTGCTCTGCCATAAATCTCTACGTAATAAATTCACCATAGTACGTCGTATTGCCGGATAATACTGTCTTAATTGTAAGTCGGGCGTTAATGTGGAGAGAACACAATGTCACAGAGTTGTAAAGTTTATACATTTTAGCAGAAAGGTTTCAGCTGCTTCTACTTGCCGCATGCGCAGTACCTATCATTAGAAACATGACATATGAATAAATTATTATGCAAGCTACTGCATTTGGTTATCAATCGTGTATACTGAACTTGATCGACCCGATCTCCAGCAAAGTAATACGAAGGAATTTTACGTTTGTCCTGATTCAGGTAAGTTTTAAAAATTTTAATTGACGGCAATTAAATTGTTTCAATTAGTAACGTGTTCCACGGTTGAATTGTGGAATGCAGAACTAATTTTTGCAGTGGTGTCACTCGGGTTGGTGTCACCCAGTGCGGTAGCTCATGGTGTCACCCCCATGGTCCTCCTTCCGTAACAGACCATATAGAATCCTTAGTAATGTCATTTTGGTGTCACCCCCTCTGATGGTGTCACGGTGCAGTCCGTACCCCCCGCATCCCCCTAGCGACGCCACTGCTGTGCCTGCTAGTCATGTATTTCACTATGATCGGTTATCCGCTTATGAAATCCGACTAGACCGAGCAGTGTGTGCTCTGTAAAATTTGCAATTTTTCATTTTGGTGTCACCCCTCTGAGATGGTGTCACCCGGTGCGGTCCGCACCCCCGCACCCCCCCCCCAGCGACGCCACTGAATTTTTGATAAAGTCTTCTTCGGTACAGCGGAGGTCGGATAGTGTTTGATGATCAAGTGGTGTAAGTATAATTGTTAACAATAAGAGGCTGAATTATACCATGTAAGTAATTTGGAGCAAAACCAAAGTACATTTTAAATAACTTAATTAATTTATCATTGATGATTCAGGCTATCCCACCTGGTTTCCTCATATAATAATACCCGAGCCACAGTTGTGGTAGCACTTCTTACTATTCTCGTAGCCTCCAAATTTATTTTTCAGTGATCCTTTATCTTATATTGCACAATTACATTAATCAGCATAGTCAAACATGGAGTGTTCAAAAGATGCATACATTCTTTCCAAGGATAAGTGATCCAATCTACATGTCAAATTTTTCAAAATCTTAACTTTCTCCAAGACCTTGTTAGACAAATGCTTGACATGAACTTGTCATGCGGCATCACAAGACAATATAATACCTAAATGCTTATGCTGAAATACTTCTTGAATATCTTTACTGGATATCTGCAGTTTAGGATGGTTATTTGAATTTTGTTTTGTGTTATAAGCATTGACTCTATCTTGTCTGGGTTTAAGGTCACTAGCAAACGAAGGTGCCAGTTTTGTTATTATGAATGTCCCAATTTAGGACCTGGCCAGCCTCATTTGGATTTTCAACTATTATATATATAGTGTACTATCATCAGCAAATAGTCACAGTGATGATTGTATATCATTTGCGATATCATTTATATCTACTAAAACAATAGTGGTCTAAGGATCTATCCTTGAGGGACTCCTGCATTTATAGGTTGAAAATCCAAGAGTTAGGAATTCATGACAACTCTTTGTTTTCTTAGAGTCAAGCAATGTTATAACCACGACAATAAAATACGAATGCCGAACGAAAAGTTACGATTTAATCCCTCGGCGATCTTCTTAATTTTAACAAATAATTCGGAATGCCAAACACAAGCAATCAACAACAATCATCAACAAATCGTATTATAAAAATCTAATAACCTGGGATGCAGTAAGACTGGACCACATGCCTTGGATTCAATGAACCCAATAACAACACTGCTTACGTAGGCTTGACTAATGTTGATACAAGAGATTGGGGTGCTGTGGTGTTTACGGCAATTTATGTACGTCGAGATCACCAAGCTGAATCTGGTGGTTTTGAAAACGTGATCCAC